>JAINUG010000151.1:615000-972716 GCA_029706075.1 Aldrovandia affinis | reverse complement strand
CAAGAATAGAAACCAGGCTTAGGTTACTGCATGTAAATGCAGAAGTTTCAATTCTAAATTGGATATTAAAATATGGGCAGAAAGCACAACAAATGCTGATGTTATGGTGATCTCAGAAACTTGGCTCAAAAAAGTCTGTCATGAATAACTTGATATAATTGATGGGTACATGGTTTTTAGAGCTAGTCAAATTTTCTATAATGATGCCCCAGTGATCATTATTATAATTGCTGGTGAGAATGTAAAACTCCCAAAGTTAAACCTTGTTTATTTATAAGAGGTTTTTAAACATTTTGATGTACAAGCCTTTTTGCATGATGTACCATAGTGAGAATGAGCAAACCACATTGATACCTGATGTTGACTTGCCTTGGATTATTTTTAAAATATTTTATGCCCATTTGTGATAAACATACTGTAAAGAAATTCAGGATCAGGGGAAGGGACAATCCATGGTTCTCAGATAATTTATCAAACTTAATCAGACAGAGAAATGTTGCTGGGGCCAAAGCAAGGCAGTTTAATATGCCTGCTGATTGGTCTTCTTTTGGAAGCCTTGAACACAAGTGCACTGGAATGATCAAATCAAGGTCAGATTTCTATTTGAAGAATGTCATAGAACCCAGCTATAATCCTTCCAAATTCTGTAAACTCATAAAATCAGTGTCAGGCTCCAATGTTTCCTCTGGCCTCCCTGACCATCTAGTCATTGATTCTGAGGAAGTCAAAGACAAAGCTGATATTGTTGAGGATTTTTAACAGGAAATTTTATATTGGCTGGATCACTCTTTTGATAATGCTGTGGATCCATATGTTGCCTATGTAAACAATGTAAAGCTCTGTCACAGTGAGTTCTGAGTCAGCCTTGCAGAGAACCCCTTTAGGTCTGCATAAAGCATTGAAAGATATAGACCCTAAAAAGTCTGCAGGACCTGATAACCTGGATCATACCTTTAAAAATGGCTGCTGAGCTTTACTGCCAGAGCCTATTACCTATATTTTAACCCAGGCCAAACTGTATTCCCAAAGTATGGAAGGCAGCATATGTTCTACCTCTACTGAGTGGGGACCCCTCAAATGTAGATAATTTCCGCCCCATTTCCAAACTATCTATTCTGGCGAGAATCTCAAATCATTTGTAAATGCTCAGTTAAAGCAGTTTTTTACTTGAAAACAACATCTTGAGTGAGATTCAGTCTGGTTTTAGGGCTGGACACAGTACCACAACAGCAGCTATGTTGGTGGCCAGTGACATTATTAACTCACTTGATAAAAAAACAACATTGTGTTGCATTGTTTGTTGATTTATCAAAGGTTTTTGACTTAGTCGACCATGAGTTACTGCTGCCCAGATTAATTACTGTTGGTCTTAGTGATGGGGCTGTAAACTGGTTCAAACTATATCTCACCGATAGATCCCAATGTGTTTATGCAGATAATCACAAGTCTAACTTTCTTGAGATTACTAGGGGGTGTACCCCAGGCTCACCCGGGGGTTCACCTATGTTACCCCTCTACTCTCTCTCTGCACTGGCTCCCCATTTGCAGCATGCATCAGATTCAAATCACTGGTGCTTGCTTTTCAACCGGCTCAAGGAACTGCTCCAGCTTACCTCCAGACACTCATCTGCCCCTACACCCCAGCCAGACCCCTCCGCGCCTCCTCTGGCAAATGACTGTCCCATCCCTCGGGCACCCAGCAGCCGCTCACTCGCGGTATGGCCTCCTCTCTGACCTCTCACCGGTGGTGGAATGACCTTCATGTCCGGTCAGGACCACAGAATCTGCAATCTTCGCAAGAGACTCAAATCCCACCTTTTTCAGACTCACTACCACTGAATTCTGTACATCTAGCCAAAAATAAAAATAAAGAAATAAAATGTACTAACCTTTTCCTTTCCAGTGTTACAGGTATGGTATGCAGCTACCTACAACGATGTCTATCGCTGTATTACTGCACTGATCTCTTCTTACAGAACTATGATTGTTCCTACTATGTATTAATGCACATATTTTAAGTCGCTCTGGATAAGGTGTCTGCTAAATCGTAAATGAAAATGTAAATGCTGTGCAGCCATCTCGGGAATGAGTAGTGGCGCCCAATGTTGTCTTGTGCCCGTACAACACAGCAAGACTCCTTTGTTTCTTGGTTCCCCTCAGTGATACCCCTCATACCCCAAGAAGAACAAGACCTGGAGGGACCAGAACACTGTTTTTCCCCAGATGCATGGCCAGAGAGAACATATACTATGATGTTGATAAAATACTCTGTACAACAGAGAAATGGTAGATGATGAATGAAGTCATTAGTCACAACAGTAAACATGTTTGTGGTTGTTTCTTTTCTGAAATTGTGAACAGAGATGTTTTGCATAAAGGAAATAACAAATGGTAAAAAAAAAATCTGTTCATGAAAAAAGGATTGCTGAACTTTCTGATAAACACATTTTACCATTAGTACTCCTGTGTGAGTATAGCTGAATATATTATCTAATCAATAGATGACACGTGTGTATAGTGAAACGCTGTAGTAGTAGAGATGGGACCCAGGCACAGAGACGAAGCCAGTGAGGGCAATACAATAAACTGAATATTTATTAAACACGACAGAACTTAGGAGCAGGAGATCAGTGCAGTAATACAGCAATAGACATCATTGTTGGCAACTGGGAAGGAAACACCAGGAAGGAAAAGGTTAGTACATTTTTTTTTTTTATTGAGAAAGTTTTAAGCAAGGACATGTATTACAGGAAGCAGCATTGAACATGTAAGCAGTGGTGATGACAATTAGTTAAATGAACAGATTTCAGTGGTAGTGGAGACTGAAGAGGTGGGTTTTGAGTCTCTTGTGGAAGATGGCCAGTGATTCCGTGCTCCTGACCGAGTGTGGAAGATTGTTCTACCACCGAGGGGTCAGGACAGAGAAGAGATAAGACCATGAGGGAGCGGGTGCCTGGGGCCCGGAGGGATGGGACAGTCAGTTTGCCAGAGGAGGCAAGCGGAGGGGTCTGGCTGGGGTGTAGGGGTGATGAGTGTCCGGAGGTAGGAGGGAGCAGTTCCTCTAGCAGCTTCTTAAGCCAGCACCAGTTATTTAAATTTGATGTGTGCTGTGATAGGGAGCCAGTACAGAAAGGTGAGTAGTGGGGTGACATGCGTGAACTTGGGTTGGGCAGCACAAAGTGTCAAACAATAAACTTAATTGTGGCAATCATCTCAGCTAATCATTCAATCACCAATTAATCAGGTGCATGAGAAGGACAGCACAATGTTACATGCGTTAACATTTATCACATGTTGGGCATGTAGTGTATTAGACATACTGAAATAAATTAAAATGTCCAACAAGAACACGTAAAAAATGTTGATGAATTTAAAATGAGAAACCTACTCTAGTGTTAAAACCCATTGTAAATATATAACATATTGCAAGAAAAATTAAACAAGCTGTTTGCAGCCAGTGCATGATATATAAAAGCAGGGCAGCTGTGATTGTCCCACATTTAGGTAAAGGGAAAAGTCCAGTGCTCTACATTTTGTAGTTAAATTGAATCATTGTCAAATGGGTTAATGTCTTGTCTTTCATGGATTGATGTTGATGTGTGAAAACCTGCCCATAAAAAGATCTCAAGGTATCGACAGAATTAATAACTGAGCAAGTAGTGTTTTGCTGTCCATGTTAAACTTGGAAATATATTTTTCAGCTGTATCCCAGAATTGATCCAAAGACATCTGTGCGTTTTCTTTAGCGTGTTTTTTTTTCATTTTGAAGATCAGGATAACAGTCTATGTCAAAACCTATAATAAAATCAAGTGGGACTTTCTACGTCAAGAGTGCAAACTTGTTTATTGTCAAAAATTACAACTTTCATAAATTTGTGAACTGGTTGACTGAACCATGTTTTCTTTTTCAATTGATCAAGGTTATTCTATAAACCTTTCCGTTACTGTTGAATTTATTAATACATGACAGTTTATTGTTCTATTGTGCATCCATCAGCTGCTTGATTATTGTAGGTTTCATGAATTCTACCTCTTGACTCTCATACCACTGGATGAGGACAATCAGACTCTTGCCATATTGTGCAACAAAGAGAGATGTTTTTCTAGTGCTTCTATTAAATGATAGATTAAATCATGATTTCTCACTGTTCTTTCCCCTTATTCATTAAAACATAGATGCAATCATGCCTCTCATGACTGCCATTTTGTGTTTTTGTGTCTTTAGGTGTTAGTCAATTGTAATATTTGTCATGTGGTCTAAAGATAAGTTTCAAGATTTGAAAGGCATTATTCAACCCTTTGCCTTTAATATTTTTCAGAGCATGCAGTCTAGGGCAGGGGTGGGCAACTGAACAGTGACACACCTGATTCCACTAATCAAAGCCCTGATTGAAGACTTTGATTAGCTGATTAGTCAAATCAGGTGAGCAATTGCTCGGCTGGAAAAAAAGCCTGCACCCACACCGGCCCACACAGGGTAAGATTGCCCACCCCTGGTCTAGGGTATGGATGTTATGTTAGTTAATTAATTAAAATGGTTAGTTCATTCAGAGACTAAATCTGGTCTGGTGTAGTCTATCTTTTCCAGGGCCAGTAGGTTACTTACAATGTGTGTGTCATAGCCTTGGACTAGTTTTGGATCCTGATTGTTTCATTGTGTGATTGCTTGATTGTATTAGTAATTTCACCTGTCCCTTGTTTTGTTCCTTATTTAAGCTGCCTGTTTTCTGTTAACTTTGCTCTGTCTTGAATGGTTGTTCCTAGTGTTTGCTTGCCTCTGTGTTTGTCTTGCCATTTGAAGTATTGACTTTAGCTTTGTTTATTAAGAACATAAGAAAATAAGAATACATAATGACGAGAACGGGCCATTCGGCCCATCTAGGCTCATCATGTCCTAATCTAAAGAGTATCTAGTACTGCATCTAGCCTGGACTTGAATAGCCTCTACTACCCGACCTGGCAAGCTGTTCCCGTTATTGACAACTCTGTGTAAAGAAAAACATCCTAATATCTGTGCGTAGTTTGCCTTTAACTAATTTCCACCTGTGGCCTCTTGTTCTGCTGACCCCACTTATCTTTAAAATTATTTGATATTTCATGTTGTTAATCCCTTTTAGGAATTTAAAAACCTCAATCAAATCCCCCCTAAGTCTCCGTTTGCTAAGCTTAAATAGATTGAGTGCCTTAAGTCTATCATCATAACTTTTACCTTTCATACCAGGTATCAGTTTAGTTGCCCTTCTTTGGACTTTTTCAAGAGCTTCTATATCTTTCTTGTATTGCGGTGCCCAGAACTGCACACAGAATTTAAGTGAGGTCTGACAAAGGCATTATATAACATTAATATAACCTCCTTTGATTTATACTCAATACTTTTTGCTATGTATCCCAGCATCCTGTTGGCTTTTTTCACTGCTGTAGCTTTGATGCAGATAGGCTTTGATCAACTACAATTCCTAAGTCTTTTTCAAATTGAATACCTACTAACTTTTCTTCTCCCATAAAATACTCCTGTGTAATGTTTTATTTCCCACATGCATAACTTTACATTTAGCAATACTGAATGTCATCTGCCATGTATCTGCCCATTTTTGGATTTTGTTTAATCATCTTGGATTACTTTAGTCGATTCCACTACTATTTGCCAAATCCCCAAGTTTAGTATCATCTGCAAATTTAACTATTTTGCTACTAACATCCATATCAAGATCATTTATGCAAATAAGGAAGAGCAGAGGTCCCAGCACCGATCCCTGTGGGACACCACTGCCCACAGCACCGAGGTCAGATACGGCTCCACCTACTGTTACTCTTTGTATTCGCCCTTGCAGTCAATTATGAATCCACTCTGAAACTACTCCTGCAATTCCTACTGAATTCATTTTAGCAATGAGCCTCTCATGTGGTACCTTTTCAAATGCTTTCGGAAAGTCCAAATATATAATATCATAAGCCTGGTTCAGGTCAACACACTTTGTAGCCTCTTCAAAAAAGTCCTTGAGGTTTGTTAGGCATGACCTCCCTTTGAGAAAAACATGTTGGCTCTCCTTTAAAATACTATTATTTTTCAAGAATGATTCCAACTTATCCCTAATAATACATTCCAGCATTTTACATGCGAGGCAAGTTAAACTGACAGGCCTATAGTTCCCTGGGTCAGTACGGTCCCCCTTCTTATATATGGTTCTGTGTGGCTCAGTAGGTAGAGCACGGCGTTGGCAACGCTTAGGTTGTGGGTTCAATCCCCACTGGGACCACATGTACTGAAAAATGTATGCATTCACTACTGTAAGTCGCTTTGGATAAAAGCGTCTGCTAAATGGCGTATATTATTATATTATTATTATTATATTATATTGGAATTATACTACCCTGCTTCCAGTCATCTGGTATTTCTCCAGTGCTTATGGATTGAATGAAAACATCTGTCAATGGTTTTTATATATAATTTCCCCAAGTTCTTTCAGTACTCTGGGATATATGCTATCCGGGCTTGCTGCCTTATTTGTCTTAAGTTTTTGTAGTTTTTGTAGTACTTCTACCTACCTCATCTCAAAGTCCATCAAAACATTCTGTAGCTTGTCTATACATTTAGGCATATTTATAACCTCTTCTTTATAAGCTCTCAACAAAGTAACTGTTTAGTGTGTTAGCAATATACTTATTATTATAAACCAAAGTTCCTTCCTTATTCTTAATGCACTTAACCTCATCCTTAACTTTCCCTTTTCTACTACAATATTGAAAAAACTTCTTAGGATTGCTTTTTGCATCTTGGGAAATTGTAATTTTAAACCGCATTTTGGCTGATCTTATTTCCTTTTTAGCCTTAGCCCGCATATTACAATAATCTAACTTGTTTCTCTCTGAGTTATCCTTTTTATATACTCTGTACAGTCGCTTCTTTTGCCACAAAATCTCCCGTAAAGATTTCGTCATCCACTGTGGAGACTGTTTTTTCATCCTATTTTTGTCATGGTTTTACCTCGTTCGGCCTCTGGAGGGCGCATGGTCATGTGACGGTCTTTTTCTCTTTCTGCTGAGAGGAATCGTTGTCATTCTGCTGCCCTTATATGGTCTTGTGTCGGTGGGTGCCCTGATCGCTTCCAGCTGAGAGCTTAAGGTGTCTTTTTCCCTCATGCAAATGGTTCTGTGTAAACTAATTATTACGCTCTAGCTGGTATTCTGAACTAAGGTTTAGTTTGACCACCCTGTGGTATTCTTGTGGTGGATTTTTTGAGAAGATAGGACAGTAGGGGGGTAGGAAACAGGACTCGTGACTCAGACGCTAATTTCCAGGTGAAGCATTGTATTATTATATTCCTGTATAATGCAATGGGACCACACCGCCGTGGAATGCGTGTACTCTCTGTTGTGGGCCGCTCTGGATAGAAGCGCCTGCTGCTGAAGGGTATGAGGTAATTGTTAGTGTTAACGTTGGCCCAACATTCTGCCTCTGTGATTCTAGGGGGGGTTGTTCGGGGCTGGGGGTTGTATGGCCGGCTAACTGCAGATAACCGCCAGCATGATGTTTTAGTATCACACAAACATAAATAGTGTCTGTAGATAAGGTAAAGTGACACGTTGAGGCCGTAAAACACGAGCAGGCGGCACAGATCACAGGCCTTAAATACAATGAACACAGAGAGAAGACCAAATGTAAATCTGAGTTGGAGATCCACGGACCCATTAGTACAGCCGTAAATTATTCCTGCCTAACAAAATATGTGCGCGGGAAAAGGAGTCGGACACCAGACTTGAAGTTGGACGGTGCCCCACTCATGATTTAATCAATCAGAACCCCCACCCCACCAGATGGGGCTGTCAAAAGACGGGCCCCCTGTCATTTGAATTTATGGGCTCCGGCCAAGCGCTGCTCTTAAGCAGAGAGGGACAGAGCTAAATTCCACCACACTTTAAATGTTTAACTTTGTAATAGAGATTCTGTATATACATATATTGCCAGCATTTTGGGCTGCATAACAAGCATATTAAAATTATAGATCACTGGCATTAGGCCATTGAATAAAGTATGGGGCAAAAATGTATTCCTGTATTAATAAAGCTGTTATTAAGTTAAACAATTTAAGCAAAGGCATAATACACAGTTGGGGCAGCTCAAGGTTGGTTATATTTGTTTAGGGCCGTGTATGCCAGCCCAAGGCTGGTCATTTCTGCCTAAGTCTGTGTATGTTTGCTCAAGATTTGGCTATGTCTGTTTATCCTTTTATTAATCTGTTAAATGGGGAAAGAATGAAAAAGGCGAAGTTGAAGGGGCCTCAGAAGGATGGGCCTCTACGAAGTCAGAGGGAGGGGTTGAGCCAGGGGGGCGTGGTGGCCAACCTCCAAGGAGGAATGGAGGAGATTAAAAATGTGTGCACGGAAGAGGGAGGCAACTGTTTTTGCGCAAATTCAGCCAGGTTGTTGTATCTAAACTTGTGTTATATACAATAAACCGTATTTACCTCAGACTCTGACATTTGTGCTGTTTTGGGGCAGCGTTCCAATTCTACAACATTTAATGGCGAGCCAGCCAGGAGAGGCACGAGACACGGAGATCTGAGCGGGACCGCTGCTGTCAATGCAACCCTGGCCATAGGGGAAAAGGTAAGCAGAGCCTATTTAACAAATCTGCTAGATTGGTTGCATTTGGGAGCAGTGGGTCCGCTCGGGCTGCGTTGCGGAAGGTCTCTCCTCCAAAGAACCTAAATTAAAGGACGTACGGAGTCTGAGGTAATTTTATGTTTTGTGTGTTTGAATGAATTGAGGTATGCGAGTATGAGAGGGCATGTCACAAAGTCGCCTCTGCAGGGGAACTGGTGACACTGACTAGCGTCGTTGGTAAAAGCATAAGGTCACGTCAGAGCGCTTGCCTGTGTGCGCAAGCGACCAAGCGCTTCTAACATCGTTGTCGACAGCACTTGGTCGGGGCCCGGGCCGGACTGGGACCGAGCGCTTGCCTGTGTGTGCAGCGGCGTTGGTAACAACACTCGGCCGGGGTCCGGACCGGACTGCGACCAAGCGCTTGCCTGTGTGTGCAGGCGGCCTGCCTCTGTGTGCGGCGGCTGTCGAGAACAGACGGTCACTCAGGACGGGTTCAGGCATCGTTGCCGGCAGCACTTGGCCAAAGTCCAGAGCGGACTAAAACCAAGCGCTTGCCTGTGTGTGCAAGCGGCTTGCCTGTGTGTGCAGCGGCGTTGGCCGGCAACAGATGATTGGGCTCAAAGTGAGTTACGACCAAGCGCTTGCCAGTGTGCAAATGACGGGGGGCTGTTAAATGTAATTACGGCTCGCGCTGCTAAAAGTTAATTGTAGTGCGCAGATTGCCCCGTGCCACTAACGGTGACTTGTGGCCGCTAGTCAGGTTTGAGGGAGTTGTGAAGTTGGAATGAATTTGCAAACTGCTATATATATGTGATGAAACTGTTGTATGTGTTTTTGTGCAATCATACGTGAGCTGTATGTGCTGTTTGTGCTTTGCGTACGCCGTTAGAGTCTGTGAGTCTTTTGTGGTTTGGGACGTCTCTTTATGTTGTATGTTGAATCGGCCGAATTATTACTAATATTGCCTGCTGATATGAGCTGGGGTTTGGATGTGTGGTGTGTAATGCGCTGCAGTGATATTTTGCAGAGTTACGCAGGTGTTAGATTACAGCCGGTATAAAGTTGTGGTAAACTTTGCAATAAGCTTGTCAAGATTCCGGTCTATTAGGATAAGGACTGTGAATAAATGAGCCCCAGGAAATAGTCAAATGAGCCCGTAAATAAGAGAGTAAAAGTTAATGTTCATTAACCGCATAGGAAATCCCGAGCGATAAAAATACAGTATAAAACACATATTGTATTTGCCTTAGACATTAAATCAAGGGGACTTAGTTACGACAAGCATTTACAATCAACTTTATGCAGGCTGTGAAATTAATTGTGGATATTTGGGTATTCGTGTTGTGGTGCTTTCTAGAATACAAGGTATACAGCGAGTTAAGTGTGTTGTTTCGCAACAGTGCGGAGAAGGTTGATGCATTATTGTTGGGAAACACTTAATAGTTGGATAGGTTGTATTAACGGGGAATATTTAGTGTATGCAGCGTGGAGGCATTGTCTATTTGCGCTGTGATAAGCCATTGCTTTGGGAAGCCTCAGATAGAGGGGGGGATTTCCTAGGTCTAGCTAGTGGGTTTGATTTATCTTCTTGCGTTGACAAGCTAACGGGCAGTGAAGAAACTTGGGAAAATCGGAGCTCCGTTTGTTAACGGAGTCAAGAGGAATAAGAGGTTACTAAAGCAGCACTTGCACGTTTTGAAACTTTGGCACTTCGCGAAGTGTATTAGACTCAGGGGAGATAATAAGAAGGGACAAACTTTAGTGGTTTTAGAGCTGTCGGCATGCGCAGCTCTTAGACTACTGCTAGCGCAGAAGGGATTTTGGGGTTTTAGCGATTCGCAGGTGAATGCATTACATCTGGCTTATTAGTAGCCTGCGTGATTCTGTTGATGTTCTGACCCGCCCTTTTGCGTTTATTAAGTTTCCTTTGCGATTCGTAATCTCTTAATAGTTGGAGTAGGTTTATCGAATTTCACTTTATCTTTATTTTCCCCAATTTTAGTGTACTTTCGGTGTTTATTAATAATTGTGTGTGGTTTATCATTGATTTATTGGGTAAAGTGTTTTAGTTTTATGTTTCCACGTAAGGCATTTTCTTATTTTACTTTGATTGTTTCACGTGTTTAGCTTCAGTTTCCCTTTAGTGTGTTTTTCGTATGTTTTGGATTATAGCCTTTCTCTGTTTTAGCAGCGATAGTATGGTTTAGCTTTGGGATTGTCTGTTGAGCGCATTTATCGATATTCGTATTTATACGCTTTTCGTTGTTCCTTGTTCCGGTTTTGTTTTTTCATTTAAACACGTTTCCTAGGTTTCGTTTGTGGATTTCCATTTACACCCGCCTTCCTGAATTTCGGGTTATATTTAGATTTTGGTGGAGGCGCAAATCATTGTTCACGCCTTTGGGTGTCTTTATTTTGATTTATTTTAGATTTCTTGTTTTCATCCATATACAGCGCCCTGGTTTCTATTAAGAACTTCTCTTTCTGAATTGTTGGGTTTAGGTCATTTTTCCATCCCAACTCGCTTCTCTAAATTGTTTAAACTTTTTCCCAGGACAAGAGCTGGGTTTGGTATATGTTATCTTGTAGCCGATAGGGGTTGGTTTGGTTGTTCAGGCAAACGAAGTGACCTCCCTACCTGACCGGCTCTTGTTTCAAGGATAGCCAAATAAGTGCCAATAAAGCTTGAACATATTAGTAGAGTTGTGACGTAAGCCAAGATAAAGAAAAGATAGAAACAGGTAAGACACAGGTCCCGGTGATATTAGCCGAACCGCCTGCCCCAAGCCCGGCTGCACTGACTGCAATGGGTGCAGCAATGTCCCTGATGCAGCGACCCCAAGTATTGACGCCTGTGGCGGCAATGCCTACCTCACTGCCCCAAGGAACTACCCTAGACTCACAAGTTCCACCGTGCAGGTACATGATACCCAGTCTGCGGGGCTACCAGCCCCCAATGGGAAGAGGGGCAAGGAGAGGAAGGGGGAGCCGATGGGAGTGCCCGAACAGGGGCGGGGAGAGGGGCACAGGGTGGAAAGGACGTGTGTTGGGGTGTAATCAAACTGGGCATTTTAGAAGGATTGCCCAATAAACCCATGGGAAAAACCATGGATAGGGCCAGCAGCAAATGGCCAGAACTAGGGATGCCCAGGGAAGCCAGAGGGGAAACAATATTACCAATGATTTCAATAGAACCACAACAAGAACCCACCCTACAAGTGATCAGTAACCAACAAGAGTATCAATTCATGGTAGACACAGGTGCGACCTACTCATGTCTTGGGAAAGCAGGGTCAGGCCTCCCCCTCTCTAATTCCTCAGTCAAAACTATTGGCTTCTCTGGGAAACCACAGATAATTCCTCTGACACAGCCTGTCCCTATGCGAATTGCAGATAGAACTATAACTGCACCACTGTTATACTCAGCCCACACTCCAGTTAATCTCCTAGGTAGAGACGTTTTATGCCCGTTGGAAGCCAATATTGTCTGCATACAGGGTGGCATTTATGTGGACTTCCCTAGTAAGTTACAACGTACGGTAATGCCTTTACAAGCTCAACCTAGTGCTCTACAGCCTGTAGTGTATTGGTTGTGCTTGACTCCTCACGAATCCATGTTACAAGAACAATGGAGACAGTGGGAACCGTGGGCGCGAACCCAGTTTAAGGCAATTACTGAACTGCGACTACCTTTACACTGTACCCTCATGTACGATGAATTACAATCGCATGAGGATTATAAGGCATGCTGGGAGGACTCCATTAACAAACGCTCTTATTCAGCTGTAAGCCAAGATATTTACATTGGTCCGCATGAGCAGCTGCAGTAGTAGTACTGCCGCCGTCCCCACACCACTGGGTCCAGGTCCCGAGATCTACCCCTCATGTAATGTTATTAGTAGCGGACGCCTGCATATTTCTCCCAATAGACAGCTCATTAGGAGCGCGGGTGAGCGCATGAAGGGGGTCAGGCGGAGTGGAGTGGAGAAGTCCGAGCAAATAACAGAGCAGGAATAAGAGTGGGTCTTGGTATTACTAGTTAAGGTGTTTTCAAATTCAAGTTTCGGAAGTTTGTCGGTTTTATTCATACACCATCTAAGTGTTACTCTTTGTGCTAGTTTATCTGAGCCCTTTCAATTCCTAATTTTCAGGTTAATTTAAAATATATTTTCCTTCCCCAACTCGCTCCCCCGGTATAGCTAATACGCTGTCCAGTGTAGTAGTGAACCAGTGTAGAGCGTCAGTTAAGACAACGTATACTGAAGATAAAGGAAGGAAGTATATACTAAGTTAAGAAAATAAACAATGATTAGTTAAAATAATTATGTTCAAAGTGGGAATACTATCCTCCCGGCAACAGACTCATAAAATGTTATAAATGGGATGGAATAACTAAGTAAAATTCCGGTTTACAACTGTGATGCTGTTAGATAAGAACAACAAGTGTCATCTCGTCGCAACTATTTTCAGCCCGAGTGGAAACGGAGGGTGAGCGTATTTGGAACATGTGTGTGTGACGAAACTGCGTGTTTGGACACTGTGAAGTGAGGATCACAGTTATTGGAAAAATGGTGAATCGTCATTTGAGACCGACCAAGTGATTAAAGAAGTGGGAAACAGATTATAGTAATTTGTATGCATGTATGTAGTCTCCCTCTATTTGATGGTCACTTCTTAGATGAGATCGGTAAATTAAAAAAAATGTGATCTTGAAAACGGGATGAGTAATACATCATATCCCCACCATATGCTGAATAGTGACACTCACAATCATACTAGAGGGGGTGCAGCAGGTAGTAGATAGAGCTAAACTAAATAAAGCAGTGGGTTTTGAGGACCCCCATAATGAGGTCCTTAAAACTCCTAATGTGGTGAATATTTACATTGTTTATGTCAAACGTGCTTTCATAATGGCATTATTCCATCTGTGTGGAATAAATCTATAATCAAACCCATCCCTAAATCTTCAAAAGCTGATCCGAGAGTTCCTTTAAATTATAGAGGCATCAGTTTGATCAGTACAGTTTATAAATTGTATTCAGGTGTCCTTAATAATAGACTTAATAATTACCTAGATTGTCATGGAATGTTGGTGGATGAGCAGAATGGTTGTAGGAAAAATAGGGCAGGTATTGATCATATTTATGTCATATCCTCTGTGATGAGAGCGCAACTGCAAGAGGGCAAAGTCATGTTCGCTTGGTTTGTTGACTTTAAGAAAGCTTTTGATTGCATCAATAGAGATTTTTGGGGTATAAGTTAATTTCTTCTGGTATTGATGATAACTTTATAATGCCATTAAAGCCTGGTACAAAACCCCAGTTGCATGTCTACAGTTAAATAATTTTAGGATCGACTGGTTTCCTACTCCATTTGGGGTGAAGCAGGGAGATGTACTCTCCCCGACTTTATTTGCTTTTATGTTAATGACTTAGCCCAAGAAATCAAACAGGCGAATCTAGGTATATTGATTGACAATGTGAACTTAAGTATTCTGTTGTACGCTCATGACATTGTGTTGATTGCCGAGAAAGGGTTTAATCGCAAAACATGCTGAATCTCATGAGTTTATGGTGTAGTAAATGGAGACTTGTTGCTAATAGTGAAAAACATAGATTATACATTTTAGAAAGCAATACGAACAGCAGAGCAGTGATATATTTCAGTTTGGATCAGTGCCCTATCGACGAGTATTGATAATAGACTGAAAGATCTAGACTCAAAAATAACCGACATAAACGAGTTCAGGAGTGACAAAGTAATAATAGTGCCGCAAGTGCAAGCAGAATTAAGAAAACAGGAATAGATTAGGAGGGTAAAGGCGAATATGAAATCAAAGAAATGTATGCGGGTACGGCGCCATTTCGAGCTTTGTAGGGTTAAGGTGCTCTTTCAAAAATGTATATTTGGGCATGCACGCATCACACACAAAGCTTCAGGGTTTTCAGTTTGGGCGGTGTATTTCACTCTGATGCGTGCGCGCACAACCAAAAACAGATCTGGTGATACTCACCTCTCCAAAGTGTGAGTTATGGCGTGTCATGGTGAAGGAGGGGGAGTTAAACCCGGCCGTGGAGGCTGACAGAAACCCCCCGCGAGAGCAGAGGGCTAAGTGGATTGTCAGATAAGATCAGTCCTTTAGGAATGAGCTTCGTGATTTACCCAAAGTATAGCAACACGGGAGGAGTTAATTCAGGGGCAATGGGCGAAATTCCTAAAGCCAACAGTCATCTCAGGGAAGAGAGGGTTATTATTATTACTAGCTAAATACTCTGATGTTCTTCATGCTGAGTGTTAGACCGCTCGCCTACGGGCGAGGCAATTATAAAACCTTCAAACATAAGATCACAGTCTCGCTTCCTTTGACAATAGAAGTGGTAAACAACAAGTGGTTAAAGTAATGTGATGATAACATCCGCTAGAGGGGGCCGCAGCAATTCCAATGGTCCAGTGCAGTTGACCATAATAGGTGGTCAGGGAAGCCCTCTCCTTTCTATTCTCGTAGGAGGATTGGAAGCCCCACATTGGAAGCTGCGGAGTCTGTGGTGGATGACACCATCCTGACCTGAGATAAAGGGTGAGACTGTTTTCTGGACAATTAACGTTAGGTAAGCAAAACACCAGGTAGGCAGGGGATTAGGCACCCCGAACCTAGCTGGTAACAGGCGGCGGCGGAATTGCAAAGTTCCGAGGGCACGTTAAAGATGTTTTATAGTGCCGGGGAGAAGACTGAAGGCCCCCGTGTCTGATGAAGTATGAATGAACATACTGCCGTGGTACCGTCTAGTCGGCGTGGCTGTCGCATGTAAGTATGCAGGCAGTACGTGGTACGTGGATGACAGTCCACACCTAGCAGAGGGGCGTAAGAGACGACCTCTGTGAACAGGCAAGGCTGGTGAAAACGGTCAAAGTTTCTATACCCATAGCGAAGTGGGATAGGGATCAGACCGTCGGTTCCTAACTGGGTGGTTAACAGCCACTACGGGGTCCTGATTAGATGCAGGACTAGGGATCGCTATCGACTGGGTCACCGGCCGGTCGGATCGCAGATGGCATTAAGACCATGAGAGATGGCCACCGCGTCCGGCTCAATGTACAGTCAGGCCACTATAAGCTGAAACCGAATGCGTTAGTAAGCGAGTAGTGCTTTCTGTGATCAGTATTTTTGAAAAGAAAATACTGGGAAGCAGAAAGGCTGAGAGCCAGCCCTTCACTCCGAGGAGTCGGGGCGGGGGAAGGAACTCAGTGGAAAGGGATCTAGCTAGAGCTGCGCCCTCTGAGAGAGAGAGAGAGAGAGAGAGAGAGAGAGAGAGAGAGAGAGAGAGGAGCTCGAAGGATCAAAGCGTGAGCAACAAGGGAAGCAAGACGTCGTGTCGCCCTGATCCGCTGACCAGGCCGGGGAAGGCGAGGTATAAGAAATGGGACTAAGGGTCGTGAATCAAGAGCCCTTACGACCCCATAGGGGGTAGGGGAAGGTCAGGCAAACTACTTTGGAATGCATGCTGTGGAGTAAGGTTCGGTGCCAAGCTATCAGAGATTGGCCGCAGCTGCATTCACTTATCAAAAAGCCTCCACTTTGACGATGGGGCAATCAGTAATACTATATACGTCCATCAATTACATGCAGTACGAATACATGGTGGTTGCCCTATTTAACAAGGATGGTGGCGGCTCAAACGCTGAGGAGAGGATGAAACCTGAGTAACATATAAGAACAGGAAGACCCTTTGCGCCGATTGGGCACCTCCCACCACCTGATGCATGATAGATTATGTGGAGAGGATTGAACGAATTGAACAAAGCAAGAAGTGACATGCTAGTGGTGGTGGATAGGCTTAGTCGGTGGTGGGAGGCGACACCTACAAGCAGCGCAGATGCAGGATGACACAGTTGGGAGAGCAGGATAAGGTAAAGGTAAGTTGTCTAGACACCCCTATGAATGTTCCACCAGAACATAAGGCAAGGAGTGCGCCCACTATCAATGCTATATCAATATTTTTTCTCCTTGGATTCAAGTCATAAGAGATGCAGAGTGGATAAACTATTTATGGTACAATCAACAGAAATTTAGTAGCCACGCAACATTATCATTACAAGGAATAAAGGAACAGTCGTAAGTGTGGAGGATAAGAACTGAACACGTTAAAATACATTAGGAGAAATGGCGAAGGGGGGTGGGGTGTTTCACTGTACATGTCATCCAAATAGGACCCAACAGTATCGAGACAGGAGAGGAAACCCGGTGAATGCCAGAGGGGACCCACTCAATTGCCCGTTCGGGAACCGCCTCTGCGAGTACGGTGTGAGAGGAGGCGCTGGTCGGGAGTACTGGGACTACCATCCCCTTGCCAGCAAACTGGGAGAGGATCCCCGGTTCCGGGCCGGCTATGTGGGTGACAGCCCGGATGGAGGAGACGGCGCCAACGGGACGAGGGGCAGTGATCCGATACATTGTACATCATGCGGGCTGAGGCGACCTCTCCTCAGGAATGACCCTCTACGGTGTGCAGAACACCTGGGTCGATGAAAACATTTACACTGAATACATACGCAAAATGAACTGAAGCGGAGTGAACACGCACAGGAGCCTGATGCTCCCTCACCTATGGCAGCTAGATTAACACACACACATAGTTATCTCACACCCATGCTGCCAGAGAAAATCATGAACTGCAACGAGTGAATGCAAGGCCACCTCTCCTCTGTCCATGGCTCCAAGGGTTTCACGCAGGACCATGAAAGAAGAGAAGACATTACCCTGCTTAGCAATTATATGTAACCCCATGTAACTAAACCCTGGCGGGTTTTATTATCCCTGTAACCATGTATGAGGTTTAAATGTATGATGTTTAAGAATGAACATGTAATCAGGTTAGACCAGCTCAGCTTGCATTGAGCATCGTTGTGAATTTATGGCCACGATTTACCCTGTAAGTGTTATGTAGGCGGTCTGAACGAGTAAGGAAGACTCCTACCACCATAGCGACAGGTGGTATCAGTGTGGAGGGGGCCACACGATGCATGAACAACAAGGGTACTCGCATGCCCTGGTAACGTTCTGCAGCAAAGCTTGAGTCTGACTAAGTCGTGCGGGCGCAGCCTGAGTAACGGCTGCTGGGCTAATCGGTTTACTAGTGGCGCAGAGAAGCAACAGAGTGGCCACTAGGGAATCTGTTGAGTTATTTACTCATCACGAGCCGATGTGAGCTGATCAGGTTTATTCTATTTTGTTGGCATGATATGTATGACTGTGACTTATAAGTCACAGAGGGGGGAATGTGGTGGATTTTTTGAGAAGATAGGACAGTAGGGGGGTAGGAAACAGGACTCGTGACTCAGACGCTAATTTCCAGGTGAAGCATTGTATTATTATATTCCTGTATAATGCAATGGGACCACACACCGCCGTGGAATGCGTGTACTCTCTGTTGGGCGCTCTGGATAGAAGCGCCTGCTGAAGGGTATGAGGTAATTGTTAGTGTTAACGTTGGCCCAACATTCTGCCTCTGTGATTCTAGGGGGGGTTGTTCGGGGCTGGGGGTTGTATGGCCGGCTAACTGCAGATAACCGCCAGCATGATGTTTTAGTATCACACAAACATAAATAGTGTCTGTAGATAAGGTAAAGTGACACGTTGAGGCCGTAAAACACGAGCAGGCGGCACAGATCACAGGCCTTAAATACAATGAACACAGAGAGAAGACCAAATGTAAATCTGAGTTGGAGATCCACGGACCCATTAGTACAGCCGTAAATTATTCCTGCCTAACAAAATATGTGCGCGGGAAAAGGAGTCGGACACCAGACTTGAAGTTGGACGGTGCCCCACTCATGATTTAATCAATCAGAACCCCCACCCCACCAGATGGGGCTGTCAAAAGACGGGCCCCCTGTCATTTGAATTTATGGCTCCGGCCAAGCGCTGCTCTTAAGCAGAGAGGGACAGAGCTAAATTCCACCACACTTTAAATGTTTAACTTTGTAATAGAGATTCTGTATATACATATATTGCCAGCATTTTGGGCTGCATAACAAGCATATTAAAATTATAGATCACTGGCATTAGGCCATTGAATAAAGTATGGGGCAAAAATGTATTCCTGTATTAATAAAGCTGTTATTAAGTTAAACAATTTAAGCAAAGGCATAATACACAGTTGGGGCAGCTCAAGGTTGGTTATATTTGTTTAGGGCCGTGTGCCAGCCCAAGGCTGGTCATTTCTGCCCTAAGTCTGTGTATGTTTGCTCAAGATTTGGCTATGTCTGTTTATCCTTTTATTAATCTGTTAAATGGGGAAAGAATGAAAAAGGCGAAGTTGAAGGGGCCTCAGAAGGATGGGCCTCTACGAAGTCAGAGGGAGGGGTTGAGCCAGGGGGGCGTGGTGGCCAACCTCCAAGGAGGAATGGAGGAGATTAAAAATGTGTGCACGGAAGAGGGAGGCAACTGTTTTTGCGCAAATTCAGCCAGGTTGTTGTATCTAAACTTGTGTTATATACAATAAACCGTATTTACCTCAGACTCTGACATTTGTGCTGTTTTGGGGCAGCGTTCCAATTCTACAACATTCTCTTAGTTAAAAAGAGAAGGAACTAACTTATTCATCTCAAAATAAAGGTTTAGTGTCACCACTCTGTGGTAGCCTTTTAGGGAGATTAATCATCTCCAAACAAAGGGTTTTAAGCTCACCATTTCAGTGGTTTCCTTTGAGATTTTATTCTTTGTTTGTCGGGGCTAAATTCCCTCAGAGCTAAAGTCTCTGTAGACATTTGTTTTCTTTTTCCTTAGCTCTCTGTGAGGAGTGTTCGCCCTATTAGGGTTGTTTCTGTTGGTTTTATTCCCGTGGAGTTTTGTCCCGGGGTTTCCTTATTTATTATCTTTTTCTATCTGTTTTCCCTGCTCCCTAGTCTGTTCGCAGATTTAGTGGCTGATCGCTTGCGTTCAGCTTTTAGATACTCGTGACATCTGCGTCTGGCTCTTCCACCTTCGATCCACACTACAATTTTACCTTACTTTTGGGATGAATTTACACTGTACATCTACAATACCCCTTCACAGTTATTTTTCATTCACAGTTCTGCAATCTAGAGGTTTTACACAATCGATATTACTTAAATTCTCTCTCATTTTATTAAAGTCAGCTCGTCTAAAATAAAAAATTCTAGAGTTAGAGGAGGCTGTCTTAACTTGCCAAAAAATATCAAAAATAACTGCACTGTGGTCACTTGCCCCTAGTGGTTCTCCTACTTGCAAATTCTATCAGGATTGTTATACATACCAGATCCATTGATTTCACTCTCGTAGGCTGAGTAACAGACTGTACCAAAAAGCAGTCATTGACCATATCTAAAAACTCCTCTTCACATTTGCCCTGACCTGTCACTACCTCCCAATTAACAGAGGGGTAATTGAAGTCGCCCATTATTATAGTCTCTTCTTCAGCACAGGTTTGTTTTATGTTACCAAAGAGCGTACTATTTATGTTACTATCTGAAGCTGGAGGTCTATAGCATACTCCTATATTAAAAGTCTAAAAATTTGAAATAATTCAATTTGTTTGCACTGCAGCTTTTGGACGTGAATATAAGACTTTAATCCACTTAATGAAATTAGTACCAAAGCCGAACCTTTTTGGTGTATATGTTGTGGTGTCCCCAGGGGTTGGGCGACACACACGGACCTTGCAGAGGGCGTAGGCAAGGTAAAGAACACGGAGGAGGCAGTATTCAGAAACCATAATGATGATTTATTCTACTAATACTGACAAACACAAAACAAAGGGTGGGGTCTTCAGGGGAATACAAACACAAAGTCCACAAATCCTTTCTCGTCGTCAATGTCCAAATCCAATCCAAAATCCAGTCCAGTTCCGTAATCCAGTCCGTAGTCAATCCAAAGGGGGTCCTCAAACAATCCAATTCCACACGAACAAACACACTCCAACACTCTTTCCAAATCCTGGCTGGTCAAACGACTTCACAGGTATTCTCTTTCTCTTCAAACTCACACAGCAACTCCTCACAAACACTTTCCTACTCCTCTCCCATTGTGATGGGAATCAGCCCTTTAAATAGGCCTCAAAATGGCTTTCAGCTGGTCATTAGTCCCATCACTTTCACTTGGCTCAGGTGTGACTGTGGCCTGCTTGGAAATGTAGTGTTTCTTGGCTCCCATGTGTTGTAGGCCAGGCAGCCATTTTCTTGTGCAGCCCATTGGGCTGCCACAATGTTAAATAGTTCCATTCTACCCGGTCAAAGGCTTTCTCAGCGTGTAATGATACTGTATTGTTAGGTTCACGAATTCAGAAGACCTTAAAAGAGGATAGAGAATACTTGCACCAAATGAGAAACAGAACAGTCAATCAAAATCAAGCAGAGTTTATTTAACCCAATGCATTCGGGGTTCAATGCCTCCCTGTCAGACAAAGAACAACTCTTTTCCTGCAGATTTCTCTCTTATACATAATAATTTCCATGTCAGATGCATTAGCCTCGCCCATATATCAGTCACAAGACAGTTATTTTCCCCATCTCTGGGAGAACCACGTACGAGTCTAATCTTTTGGGCAGGCACACTGCCCTTGAGACTGTGGCGGCTAAGCTTGCCACCTATCTCTTTTGGCACAGCTCCACACCTTCATTAGCCTGAGAAGTGACTCAAAAACAATTACTAAACACAGAATTTCTCTATCAATCCCTCCTTTTTATGATTTTATCCCATATAGTCATAAAACATTTAGAATCTCTTCTAACATCTATCCCCAGCCATTCTATAGTATACGTAGTGTTTAGGCTGGAGACCACCGCTGCCACCATTTCACATTTTGAAGAGCATAGCAAGTTTATTTCAATGCTTAAACATCTTTAAACAAGTTTTGCAAGGCCATGGCAGTATCGTCATAGTCTGGAGGATCAATTATCTCTTCATTCCCAGAGTCAGATTGTCCTTCTTCAGAATCTAGGTTGTCATACTCATCAATCACTAGGTCTTTTTGTTGGGCTAGGGCTAATTTCTTAAGACCTTCCATAGCTTGATCTATGGTTTTACCTTCCGCATTGTTATCAGGTATGTAGGTACAACACGCAGTTCCAATTATGTGGCATATTCCTCCCTTGGAGGCAGTCATGAGGTCCAGGACCATACGATTTTGAATTGTCATTAATCTAAGTGCAGTTAACTTGTTTTTTCCCTTTCGGTTGCATTCAGTGTAAAATGTATCAATGCACTCAGGCGGTAGTTTATTGTCTCTACCCTTAACATTAATTTGCCCACCCCCATTTGGGGAACCGCTTTGTTCCCTGTACTCCACAGTTTGTGATCTTTTGGAACATTACGTCCCCATATTGCATCATGCTTATCCTCTAAGGATCTTTTTGCACGACACTGTGTTTCAGCACTTATTACCCATGTATGGTCAGTCAGATGCACAAGTTCCGTGCCACTTCTTAGGCAGAGCTATGTACACATTGTGTCCGCAAAGCCAGTACCACCCATCCACTGCCCTAGTGCCGTTTTCTGTAGGCGCTAACGTGGAACACCTTGTCCCATTTAAGGGCGTTCCGGTGGTTCTATTCTTACAGTGGGAGTACACTGTCCCATTGCATTGGGATGTGTCCCCCACCGGGACTGTTCTATTCCCTCGTACACAATTTACAAAGGTCTTATGCGGGGTATATGGTACTACCATAATGGGCGTAGTCAAATTTTGTGGTGAGGTTTGTAATAAACCTTGTCGATCAGTGCAATTTATTCCCGTCACTATATTCGTAGCAGTTAGCCTGGTTGTGATTTTGTGGGTTGGGTCAAAGTATTTAAGTGTTCCTGTATGAGTTGAGAGCCCTATGGCACATGTTACAGTCCAGGACACATTTAATCCAATTCCCAGGGGTTGGTCCACAGTCACCCTTGGTGCTACGGATGATGCAGGTAGATGTGTGCATACGTAGCAGTTGGTCTTGTTTATGCTATGTGCTGTGCAATTAGCATACCACCACCATGCATTAGTTGCATATGCATGTGGTGGTTTGTCATTAACCTCTTGTGACGGTCTCCTCTCCTCGGTTGTCCTGTAGGGGGCGGCGGTGAGGAGAGGAGACCTGATTGGAATAATGCAGCACAGCTGTGTCAAGCTTATTTAGGTTGTGCTGTTGAGGGCTCTCGCGCTCTCTGTCGACACCAGAGACGCCGTGTTGGAGCGGCTGGTTTGTGGTCATTATGTGTTATCCTTCTGTTTGGTTTTGCACTTACAACACTGCATCATTCTACTGTTCACGCATCCACATCCTACACCACTGATATCACTGATTAACATACCTCACTTTAATCATATACTTTACCTTATTAGTTAAATAAAAACATTAATTACTTTACCCTTGGCTTGTCTCCCATTTTTGTCACTACCTTTGAGCCGGTTGGTGACAAATGGGGGCTCGTCCTATTTGATAGAACCCTTGTTGGTAGTTGGTTAGCGTTCTTTGTTTGAGTTGTGGGTTTTGGTTGGTTCTTTGCTAATAACTTTTATATAGGGAGATGAGTTTGGGGTATTGTTTTGTTGATGCTGTGGCATCGTAGTTATTTCTTTCGGTTGTGGTTTGTGCCAGCTGTTATCTTTGTGGTTGTTTTGGTTGTGTTTCGGGTGGAGAGAGGGATTTGCGCTTGCTTATTTGGGCACCTATTTGTTCGGTACGACAGTAGTGAGAGATTTGGGAGCTGATGCCTTTTTTCCCCATGTAGGCATAGCGACGGCTTCCGTGTGGGAGTTCGTTGGGCTTTTGTTATTTTGCTTTGTTATTTTACCTTGTTATTTTTGTGTGGTAAACATGGTCAGAGCAGTTGTCTCGGGAGCATTTCCGTAACATCGGGGGGTACGCCAGCTTGCTGGTTATTTGTTCGGTGTTAGCGGGCTTGAGTGCATAATTACCCACCATGACATCACACGAAGACTAGGGTTGAGTTACATAAGATTGGGGAAGCTCCGATTATCTCATCTCTATTGTTGTGACTGCTACTGTTTTATGATGCCTAAATAGGTGGGGAGGGGAGCGTTTTTTTTTTAGGGTAGAAAGGCACATTCGTCATGGATCCGCTGGTCGAAGAGTTTATACAGAAGCCATCGGAGGCTTTATTGGAGAAATGTAGTAAGGACCAGCTTTTGAAAATTGCTGATATCTATAAGATTCAAATAAGTAAAGCTGTTCATCGTCTCAAGGAGACTATTAACCCTCTGAGGTCCGTGCTAAGCTTTGAGATGGTTTGTAATTTTGGCATGGTCTGATATTTATCTCAATTTCATCAACTTAACACACACTTACTCCAAAGTGTTTGATATTTTTATTTGAAGGACAATCACAGCTACATTTGTATGCCATCAATAGTTTGGTCAGTATCATATGCAGCTTGTAAATAGATCTACAAACACACAAGTTAAAAATAGTAAATTTTTCTGCTGTCACAAAAGTTGTGAAAGCACACACTAAACTATAGTGACGAATTGTTTTGCCAATGTGCGTTTGTTCATCAAGGTCTTGGTTATGTAAGGGTGTGAAAACAGTTTAGCACATCTGAGATCTAAATAGCTAAAAACCTGTTTTTATCAGAACTGGTCACATTTATTTCAGGCTGTGGGAGGGCTAAATGCTAAATACCTGAATATTCATTATTCATTGTCCACACCTCTAAGAGTTGTCAGATGGGCCATCTCTCTCTCAAAGGCCATCAGATTAAGCAAGCAGTCAGTGAGCCATGCAGAAGAATATATGCTTTTTTCATTTTGGAAGATTTATTGAAAACAGCACACAAACTACTATACACTATATACAGGGGAATGCCACATATTACAAGTCATACAGCCTAACAATAATGCACATAATATCCTCCTGAAACCAAGGAAAAAAAAGGGTCTTCCAATTAAACTTTTTTGTGATTTTTTTCACTTTAGAGTTAAAACAACAACTCACAATTTAGATTTTAAATGGCTAAGCAATATTTGAGTTACCATTTCTCCTTTCACGACAAGCGCTTGTGGCAGCAGCCATTTTGGCTCTTATTTTATTATCCACAAACGTAGGCAAAACAATGTCGGAGGCGACACGCAAATAACTCACAAAACAAACCAAAATGATAAACGAACTGGAACAAACAAAGCTAGCTGAACAAACAAAGCTAGCTAAACAGCAAATCCAAAACGTAATCCCAAACACGGATTTAACTAAACAGAAGCACTCTAATAATAAACAAAAACAAGAATCGATTTTACAGGGACGTGAGATCATGAAACCGATCATGCTACATACGATTTTTTAAAATATTTTAGGCTGTTTGAAAAGTATTCTTCCATAGATCTTGTGTGCCTATTGAAATTTGTTACGTTGCAACACGCGGAATATGTAGTCACAAGACGCTGAATTCATATATTGAATATATATATACGAGTATTTGATAACATGGCAAATCAAATATAGTTACTTACTCTTCGTCAGTTGTTGTCCTCGCCGCTTTCCATCAATGCTTTCAAACACTGCAGCGCAGAAAATCTTTCCATCTTGAATAAAATTGTATGTCTGTATAAAATCTTGCTTCAAATTGTCGGGACAGTTTGTGTTGTTTACGCCGGCGTTTTCACACATGGCCCCATGCCCCTCCCCACACACCTCCCCCGAAAGTAGCACCTAGTTACCATGTCAATAGAAGGGGGACGTTACTAACAGGTAAAAAGAGAGTAAAAGGCAAGGTTTACTTTTGGTCTAATTAACCTAATTTAAAAAATCCCATTTGATTTGCCAGTGCTCAAATCGGAAAGTCGCGATTCTAAGGTTTCTGTCAATGTTTTTGTCGCGTGTGTATGATAAAATATCGCCAAGTTAGAAATAGTAATATACTTTTATTGCTGCTGGGAGCGGCGCCGCTCCCGTCGACCTCAGGGGGTTAAAGCGGTTGTGGTAGACCAACTGGTTCAAGAGGGGGTCCTGGAGGAATCTATACCCCAAGCTTCGTCTCAACTCCTGTAACTAGTAATTTGACATATGAACAACAGAAGGAGTTGTTGTTGTTACAGTTGGACCATGATAAAGCCAAATTTACCATGACCATTGACCATGATAAATCTAGAGATAAAGATAAATTGGAGATGGAAAGGATGCGTCAGATTACAGAACTCGCTAAATTAGAAATACAGCGGAGCATCTTGCATTTATTAAAGAAGGTAAACAGGTACCCCCGTTACCATCAGGACATGCGTATCCCAGTTTTGATATTTCTGGCAACTTACGGCTGGTGCCTAAATTCAATGAGGAAGACCCTGACACGTTTTTTGTGCTATTTGAGCGGGTTGCTGAGTCGAGAAATTGGTCTGATTCAGACCGCACGCTGCTCTTGCAGAGCGTGCTTACAGGTAAAGCCCAGGTGGCCTATTCTGCTCTGAGTCGCGTTGATAGTGGGGATTATACTTTAGTTAAAGAGGCAATCTTGCGTGCTTATGACTTGGTTCCGGAAGCTTACCGCCAGCGTTTTAGAGCTATAAAACGGGTGACAAGCAGTCCCATCTTCACTTTGTCCGTGATTTGACGTTGCAGTTTGAGAGATGGTGTTCTGCCTCATCTGTTACCACCTATGAGGAGTTGTGTCAGTTGATTATTTTAGAACAGTTCAGCGAGTCTATTCCTGAGCGCCTCGCTGTATATCTTAGTGAACACAATGTGCGAACAGCTTCTGAGGCAGCGGTTCTAGTCGACAAGTTTGTTTTAACACACAAGGGACAGTTCGGAGAGCTACCGGCTTTTGACTGGGGCCGCAGCAGGAAGCGGAGCTCAACTGGATTTCGCCCTGTTAACGTTGAGGCAAGAAATGAGACCCCGTTTTATGAAGTTGATAGAGACCCACGAGGAAGTGGAGTCTGTCACTACTGTCGGAGTGGGGGTCATTGGATGCGTGAGTGTCCTGTCCTTCAGGCTAAAACTAAATCTCAGTCTGGGCCTAAGGTAAACTCCGCTGCGCTAGCAGCTACTGCAGACGTTGGTCTAATCCCAATTTGTCTTGTGTGCAGGCAGTTGAGAAACCTCTGATTGATTCGGATTATGCACCATTTGTTACGGATGGTTTTGTGTCTATTGTTGGGACTGGGGAGAAGGTTCCGGTAAGGATATTGCGTGACAATCGCAAGGCCAGAGTCTTTTGTCTTGGAATCTGTCTTACCTTTTTCTCCTTGTCTTATACAGGGGACAATGTCTTAATCAGGGGAATTGGACTTAACACCTTGTCGGTCCCGTTGCATAAACTAGATTTTTTTTTTTGGTACAGGGTGAAGTTGTGATGGGGGTGCGGCCTTCGCTGCCTGTAAAGGGTGTGGAGGTTATTTTGGGGAATAATTTGGCGGGTGGACGTGTCTGGGGTGACGTATCCCCACCTTTGGTGGTTTCATCCAGTCCCTTTACCAGTGGCCGATTCGAAAAACGGTGTTTCCCTGAGGTGTTTCCATCCTGTGCAGTGACACGTGCTATGAGCCGCTGATGCTTTGCCTACATCGGACCCGGTAACTGGGGACACTAATCAGGCAGGTGATCTGTTGTCCAGATTTCCTAGTGTAGTCACCGAGATGACCTAGTGAGGGAGCAGAGAGCCGACCCTGTGCTGAAAGACCTATTTAAACAGCTTCTCTCGGAGGAGGAGGTGGAGAGTGATGTTGCTGGTTACTACCTTCAGGATCAGCTGTTGGTAAGGAGGTGGGTTCCACAGGGAGATTGTTTCGTCGGTGACCCAATCATTCAGATTGTGGTCCCCCACCCTTTACGTGAGAGGATCGTGAGGGTTTCCCATGATGTGGCTGGTCATTTCGGGGTCCAAAAGACCTATGATCGTGATTTTTGCGCCATTTTTATTGGCCCCGTTTTAAAGAAAGATATTTCAGCTTACATTAGGACGTGCCATACATGTCAGTTGACAGGTAAGCCAAATCAGGTTATAAAGCCTGCACCATTGTATCCTATTCCTGCCATTAGCACACCTTTTGAGCACTTGATTGTGGATTGTGTGGGCCCACTGCCGGGTCGAAGTCGGGCTGTGTCTACTTGCTGACTGTGATGTGTCAGACCACCAGATACCCAGCAGCCTATAATGTTACGTACTGTCACTACCAGGTCTATTGTAAAGGCTCTGACTCAGTTTATGTCCGTGTTTGGCATACCTAAGGTTATCCAGAGTGATCAAGGGTCCAATTTTACATCCCATATGTTTGCACAAGTACTGCAGCAACTTAAGGTTAAACATAATCGAGCCAGTGCTTACCATCCACAAAGTCAGGGGGCGTTGAGCGTTTCCATCAGACTTTGAAGTCTTTGTTATGCGTTCCTACTGCAGTGAGCTGGCTGGTGACTGGGAGGAGGGATTGCCTTGGTTACTTTTAGCCGCAAGAGAAGTCTCTCAGGAGAGCCTTGGGTTTAGTCCAAATGATTTGGTTTTTGGTCATACAGTGCGGGGCCCTTTGGCAGTGTTGATGGATGACTGGAAGATGTCTGAGCCTCCTCAGAATCTACTTTCTTATGTCAGTGGTTTTAGACAGCGGTTGTATGTGGCCGGTATGTTGGCAAGGGAAAAGTTAACAGCCTCCCAGGGGAAAATGAAGAGGTTGTACGATCGCCGGGCGGAGCAACGTGACTTCAGTCCAGGTGATCAAGTTCTAGCTTTGTTGCCTCTGTCCGGGTCCCCTTTTCAGGCCAAGTTTTCTGGTCCCTATAGTGTCGTCAGGAAAGTTTCTGACCGAACCTATATAGTTTCAACTCCCGATAGGAGAAAGGAAACTCAATGTTGTCACATTAACTTGTTGAAGCCATACTATATTCGCCCAGCTATGTCAGCTGTTGAGCCGGGTCAGGATCTTGACTGTAAATCTGTCCTGTTGGTGGGTGGTGTGGAAGTGTCTGGCTCTCCTCCCGGTCCGGTGGGGGCAGCGCAGGATGGTGAGGAAGGTGTAGTTAGACCGGATGATGGTGTGTTATTAGGTAGACTGAAAAACTCAGAGTCTCTTGCCCACCTGGATGTGTTGCTAGCCCACTTGCCTACATCTGAGCACGTGGAATTGGCCAAGTTAATTTGTGATTATACCTCCTTATTTGCTGACACACCCTCCCGTGGCGCCCTTGATAGAACATGATATTGATGTTGGGAATGCAGAGCCCATTCGTCAGCGCTTTTATCGTACTTTCGTTGGAAAAGCGTTGCCATTTAGACAGGGAGATTCAGTACATGCTGGATAATAACATCGCTGAGCCATCCTTGTCTAGTTGGGCTTCTCCATGCTTGTTGGTTAATAAGCCAGATGGCACGTTCAGATTTTGCACCGATTATAGGAAGGTGAACAACGTCACTAAGCCTGATTCCTACCCCCTTCCTCGTATGGAGGATTGTGTGGACCAGGTGGGGTCTGCGGCATTTGTCAGCAAATTTGACCTTTGAAGGGTTACTGGCAGGTGCCATTGTCAGCTAGGGCGAGAGAGATTTCTGCTTTTATCACCCCATCTGGGTTATATGCTTACTCAGTCATGAGTTTTGGGTTGCGTAATGCCCCAGCCACTTTTCAAAGGTTGATGAATCGTGTGGTGGCTGGTTTGGAGGGTTGCGCTGTCTATTTGGATGATGTGGTAATTTTTAGTGACACCTGGGAGCAACATCTGGCCCGTGTCCGTAGCCTGTTTGACCGTTTGGCTGAGGCACGTTTAACTGTAAACTTGGCTAAGTGTGAGTTTGCTAAAGCTACAGTGACGTACCTTGGAAAAGTGGTTGGGCAGGGGCAAGTGCGGCCTGTGCGTGCTAAAGTTACTGCTATAGACCTTTATCCTGCCCCATCAACTAAAAAGGAGCTTCAGCGCTTTCTTGGGTTGGTGGGGTACTATCGGGGGTTTTGCAGAAACTTTTCTACGGTGGTGGCCCCTCTAACGAACCTCCTCAAAGCGACAGTTGTTTTTGACTGGACGACTGGTAGCCAGAGCGCTTTTGAGAATGTCAAGCAGCTGCTGACTTCTGACCCGGTTCTGGCCGCTCCTCGGTTCCAGGAACCTTTTTCTTTTACAGGTGGACGCCAGTAATGTGGGCGCTGGTGCTGTCCTATTGCAGGAGGATGGTGCTGGCGTGGAGCGGCCTGTTTGTTTTTTCTCCAAAAAATTTAATACCTATCAGTTAAATTATGCAGTGATTGAAAAGGAGGCCCTTGCCTTGATCTGGGCTCTCGTGACATTTCGAGGTGTATGTGGGTTCGGGGGTAGACCATTAGTGGTTTTTACAGACCATAACCCCCTTACGTTTTTACGGTCTATGCAGTGCCCAAACCAGCGCATAATGCGCTGGTGTCTTTTCTTGCAGGCGTTCCATCTAGACATCCGTCACATCAAGGGCACGGATAACATTGTGGCGGATGCGTTGTCGGGCGCCTGTGTGATCGGGTGGTAGGGGTACCACACATTTTGATTTGGTTTTTGAATTGTTTTGTTTTGTCGTGCCGTGGAGTGGTGTCCTGGGTTATCGGGTCCTTGTTCGGTCCCGATTTTTATGGGGGGTGGACGGTCTCCTCTCCTCGGTTGTCCTGTAGGGGCGCGGTGAGGAGAGGAGACCTGATTGGAATAATGCAGCACAGCTGTGTCAAGCTTATTTAGGTTGTGCTGTTGAGGGCTCTCGCGCTCTCTCTCGACACCAGAGACGCCGTGTTGGAGCGGCTGGTTTGTGGTCATTATGTGTTATCCTTCTGTTTGGTTTTGCACTTACAACACTGCATCATTCTACTGTTCACGCATCCACATCCTACACCACTGATATCACTGATTAACATACCTCACTTTAATCATATACTTTACCTTATTAGTTAAATAAAAACATTAATTACTTTACCCTTGGCTTGTCTCCCATTTTTGTCACTACCTTTGAGCCGGTTGGTGACACTCTTCATATTCGTGTGCTTCTACAAATCTCTTCCCTCTTATCGGTGTTCCGACTACCGTGATTATCATCAATATAGTCAAAGACCCCACTGCCCGCCACTGGAGGTTCGCCATAGCTGTGTCTAAATCTCAGTAAGAGGGTTGTTTGCTTCACCGGTTTTGAGACAGGTGTGTTCTATATTTCACACCTCCCTTTGTAGCCGGACTTCTCCCTTCTGAGCACAACTCTTTTAGGTACCTACTCACCCTTTGTTACCTTTTTACAGTGGGACAGATGCACCCAGGTGGATCGCTCAGCAATCTTTACTGCTGTTGGAGTTGTTAGTAGCACTTGATACGGCCCTTTCCACTTTGGTTGATGCCACGCCTTGTGCCTTGGATCTTTAATCTGTACCCAGTCCCCGACCTGCAGCTTTTATTCTGGTATTCCAGCTGTAAGAGTTTACACATTTCTTGTTTATTAGATAACATTTTCTTCATATAGTCTTCCAATGTGGGATTATCCTCTGATGTTTTATCTCCAAATTGAGGTAGGTGATAGGCTTTTCCCATCACTATTTCTCTACAAATTATTTTTGCCACAGTTTGTGCATCAATTTTTGAGGTAGGGTATGCTTCTACCCAACCTGAGAATGGGTCAATCATTACTAAGCAGCTCTTTTTCCCCTCACTTGGTGTGAGGTGGATGAAATCCATCATCCAAGATTCAAATGGTCCTGAGGGAACCATGCCGTAAGCATGTTAACCCCCTGAGGTCGGCTGGATCGGCGCCGATCCAAGCAGCAATACAAGTATATTACTATTTCTAACTTCGCGATATTTTATCATACACACGCGACAAAAACATTGACAGAAACCTTAGAATCGCGACTTTCCGATTTGAGCACTGGCAAATCAAATGGGATTTTTTAAATTAGGTTAATTAGACCAAAAGTAAACCTTGCCTTTTACTCTCTTTTTTACCTGGTAGTAACGTCCCCCTTCTATTGACATGGTAACTAGGTGCGAGTTTCGGGAGGTGGGGGGGGGGCGTGGGGCCATGTGTGAAAACGCCGGCGTAAACACATAAACTGTCCCGACAATTTGAAGCAAGATTTTATACAGACATACAATTTTATTCAAGATGGAAAGATTTTCTGCGCTGCAGTGTTTGAGAGTATTGATGAAAAGCTTATAAGACAATAACTGACGAACAGTAAGTAACTATATTTGATTTGCCATGTTATCAAATACTTATATATATTCAATATATGAATTCGCTTCTTGTGACTACATATTCCGCGTGTTGCAACGTAACAAATTGCAATATGCACACAAGATCTATGGAAGAATACTTTTCTAAAGAAGAACAGCCTAAAATGTTATTTATTTCGCTTGTTTTCAAATACTCGTGAAAATATATGAATTCGCGTCTTGTGACGCCAAACATATTCAGCGTGTTAGTAACTTAATCTAAACCCCTAACGTTAGTAGATTAGTTGGTTAGTACTATACACATCTACCTAATATATACAAAGTGCAATCTAGAAAGTAAGAAGGAAGAAAACGAGATAATAAGCGAAGGCGGAAAAAAACCCCGAAAAGTATAAACTCCCGAAGTGCATGACACGACAAGGAGTGGATCTCGAAATAAACGGAACAAGGACAGACAGGGAGCAGAACGTGACAGAACAGGGAAAATGCAATACTGGATAAAGAATAATGAATAAGGACTGAATGAAAAATAAACAAAGACAAAAAACAACAGAACAGGAACTCAGAATATAACACTGATGGCCCAGTGAGATGGCCCATCTGACAGATCTTAGAGGTGTGGACAATGAATAATGAATATTCAGGTATTTAGCATTTAGCCCTCCCACAGCCTGAAATAAATGTGACCAGTTCTGATAAAAACAGGTTTTTAGCTATTTAGATCTCAGATGTGCTAAACTGTTTTCACACCCTTACATAACCAAGACCTTGATGAACAAACGTACATTGGCAAAACAATTCGTCACTATAGTTTAGTGTGTGCTTTCACAACTTTTGTGACAGCAGAAAAATTTACTATTTTTAACTTGTGTGTTTGTAGATCTATTTACAAGCTGCATATGATACTGACCAAACTATTGATGGCATACAAATGTAGCTGTGATTGTCCTTCAAATAAAAATATCAAACACTTTGGAGTAAGTGTGTGTTAAATTGATGAAATTGAGATAAATATCAGACCATGCCAAAATCAAAAAACATCTAAAAGCTTAGCACGGACCTCAGAGGGTTAAACACCTTTTACAAAAAAATTATTTTAAGGTTGTAAATCCAAACGTTGTATAACGTTTGTTAACCATAGCTACCCTCCCTCCTTTTGAGACATGGCATATGCCATGACTCAACTCTGCAGCTATGGTAAACAAAGATCTCGGTAATACAGGTTTCTTTTCTGGGCCCACCCACAGGCTAGTTTCGTTCTCAGTACATTTTTGGTTGCCCCACATCCTTTTCTCTGGTACCCCCGCTTCATGTTGCATGTCTCTCAAGAGAGTGTAATCGAGGGTGACGCAATCAATTTCTCTGAACACTCCGAGTGTCTGCAGCTGCTTCTTTTGCAGCAGAGTCTGCGAATGCATTCCCCAGGGACACCTCATCTGTTCCTTTCGTATGTGCTGCACATTTACATATAGCCAGTGTTTTGGGTTTCTGTAATGCTGCAATCAGTTCCAGTATCACTGGTGCATGTGTTATTGGTTTGCAGGATCCATCCACATAGAATGTTACTTCTGCATCAAGAATGGGTGTGTCCATTAACCCGGGGCGTGCTGCCACAGACCTAGATGTTTCAGCTACACAATCGTGAGGATCTCCATCCTCAGCGGTTGGCAGCAAGGTAGCCGGATTAAGTGTGGTGCATTTTACAATTGTTAGATTAGGAGCTGTTAGTAGAGTCGCCATACAGCTCAGCTGTCTTGCTGGTGACAAGAATGTATGTTTTGTTTGCAGTAGTAATACAGAAACTACATGTGGTACCATCAGTGTCCATGGTTGGTATAACACTATGGTTTGTGAGGCTTTTACTGCTAATGCTGCTGCTTCTACAGCTTGTAGACAACATGGCAGTCCTCGTGCTACAGGATCCAGTTTTGTGGAGTAATAAGCAATTGGTCTTTGCTTACCTCCAAATGTTTGCATTAGGACTGACGACATGAATCCCCCACGGCTGTCTACCATCTGTATGAAGGGTTTAGCTGGGTCAGGATGTGCCAACACCTGAGAGCTCACCATGACCTGTTTTACCTGTTCAAAGGCTTCATTGACTTCAGGAGTCCATTTGATTGGATCTCGAGCCTCCATTGGTTCGCTGTAAATACAATCTAACAGTGGCTGCGTCAATTGTGCATAATTACATATCCAGGTTCGGCAGAAATGTATCATTCCTAGGAAAAACATCATCTGTTTTTTTAGTTTTAGGCTTTGGGGCTTGCAGTATCGCTGTTTTCCTATCGGCAGGCTCGGCCTTGAGCTGAGATAGCGTGTCCCAGATATTTTACCTCTGGTAGACACCACTGCAGCTTCCCCTTGCTTACCTTGTGGCCTTGTGAGGCCAGAAAGGCCAAACATGCCTTTGAGTCTATTTCGCAGGGCTCCCGAGAAGGACATTCAATATGTCGTCTACATACAGGAGGATTTTTATTTTATTTTATCACAGATACTGCCATCCACATATCCTGCCAGTATAATGTATCTAGAGAATAGGAAATGGGATTTTCTAATTTAAACAACATACATTTCACCTGGTCCTGGTGCCTCTCGGAAATACATGCTGGCTGGCAGTGTAGTGTAATGGTTAGGGAGCTGGGCTTGTAACTCAAAGGTTGCTGGTTCGATTCCCATGTAGGGCACTGCTGTTGTACCCTTGAGCAAGGTACTTAACCTGAATTGCTTCAGTAAAATATCCAGCTGTACAAATGGATTGTATGTAAAGAAATGTAAAAATGGTGTAAGTCGCTCTGGATAAGAGCGTCTGCTAAAATGCCTAAAATGTAAAATGTAAAATGTACATAGTACAGTGCAGATCAGATGGGTCATGGATGTCAATTTTATTAGGTTCTAACCTGTCCTTAGCCATTTTTATTTTTTCTGTAATCAGGTTTCTTTTCTTTTTATTTTGAGCCCAGAGTGTTTGCGGAATAATCATATAATACCTAAGTATTTATCTGATGTAAACTAGGGTGGTCATCGGAAAGAGCTAGCAGCGTGCTGTACGGTTCAAATTGCAGTTGTGTATGCACACAGCGTTGTACAGGCACAGTAGCAAAGAATGGTATTTTTACAACCTTGGATTTCTGTCTGCACTCCCTATCAGGCTGCATTTCTCTAACCCAAGAACCCACATCTTCCCATTCACATTTGGTCATTTTCGATAATGAAATATGCGGCTGCCTGATTTGTTCAAATAATCATTTCTGCTCTTCACTCAAGTTTACTAGAATTCCAGTAAATTTCGGTCCACTATATATGGTGCCTAAACATCTCGTTTCATTTATTTGCGGCATGTTCCAGAAACACTCATTTTCTAAATGTCTAGTCAGGGATGAGAAGAGAGAGATGCAATTGTCTTCACCACTGTTTACTCGAAGTGAATAGCATGTTCTATTATCACTTCCAATCGGCACGTTGCCCACGTAATTACATGTCTTTTAATTAACATTGTTAATGCAGGAGTGAGGCCGTTCAGGAACGCATTTTTCAGCTGTTGTTCATAAACCCCATCGTTATTAATTGCAGGTGGTTCAAGACCACTGTTAGCATTAAACACTTTTTTAAGACGGGTTAGGTACGCCATTACCATTTCGTTTTTATTTTGCACACAGTCCGACATTTTTACGTAATCACAGTGTCCTCAGAAAAGAAGAGTAACCCTTGTTAATAATTGATCCATATTTAATATTTTATATAATATAATATTATTATATATAATACTTGGTTCCATATTTCTTTTGCTTTGCTTTATCGCCTTTAGCTTTATCTCTAACTGCATTCACAAGCTTGCCACATTGCGGGACCTTCAACTTCCCATCAAACCCAAACTTTTCTTTCCACATGCCAACCCAATCTCCTGCCCCCGTAAACCTCAATTCCATTTCCCTTAAATCCTGAGACAGGTAAACTTCACCATCACTTTCTTTCTTACAACAACAACAACAACCGCCTTTGCTATTACACTTTCCCATGGTCACACCAGTGACGTGCGGTGAGGTCAATGGTTGGGGAGGCACTGGATATCAGAGTAGGGCGACCAGATTTTCAAAACCTCAAACCTGAACACTTTGTAGGCTATATGAACGCGCCGCACGTGCACGCGCACCGAAAATGCAGATCTACAGTGCTATTATACAATGTTTTAATACAGATAACATAAACATTCTGATTTTCACACCAAATAGCCCGCCCCAATTATTTAAAAATACGTTATATCTGACGGCGAGGACCGGAGGGGCATTCCTACCGACCCTGGCCTCGGCTATGTAAGCGCTGAATAACGGGAAAATTTGAACGTGATTGTTAAAAAACGGGGAAAATATAGCTGATTTTAGATGCAATTCACTTTCGTTTGAGTTAGTTCTGTGTCGTTCATTGTAGATTTTATTTTCATTTCAGTTAGGCTATTTCCACTGCTATTATTTTGTTATAATCCTCACACACGCACAAGTTAAAGTGAAAATATTGCTTAGCTTACCTTTACTTGTAAATGAAGTCCATTCGCCTTTCTTTCTCAGTTTAGAAATCAAATCCTCCATTTTCAGAGCGAAAAATCTGTGCATTTGTTTGGTTGTTATTCTTTTAACTTTGCAAGAGTAAACCGAGTCGTAAACTTCAGGCTCACTATCCCCCGTCTGTGAGGCAGAGGTACTGGCTGCCTCAAGGCAAGCCTTTTCCTTGTGGATTTATGTCAGATCAATAAGACTTAAATATTACACACATACGTGAAATACATTACCGAACACTATGGAAATTAAGACGTATAATAAAAGTGTCTTCAAACATGATATTGGAAACATACAGAGAAATGGCAACAAGCAGGCGCCAATTGCACGCGCTCAATTTAGTTTGTGAGGGATTGTGCAATCTGGGGAGAGGCTCGGCTCGTCACTGCCTCACCTCTCGTCTCTCTGTTGTATTTGAACAGGAAATACAGAATTTCAGCGATTTTGACTATAAAAACGATCAAAACTTACAGGAACCACACCGAAATTGCATTGAAAGCACAGACGAGTGGACAAACATTAATACTTATTTTATTTTATTATTTCTTTTTTTACTACTCATGAAGACAGGTGAGGCTCTGCCTCACCTGCCTCCCCTGACTGCACGTCCCTGGGTCACACCTATGTTCTGTCACTCACTTTTATGACAAGGCTCTAGGTTCAATATCACACTTTTATCTTTAAATAGAGTTCGGAAAAATCCTGTCACTCACCGCGCTTCCAGAGGAACGTTGCTCTATCTGGCCTCGCTACTTATCCAAAGGTCCTGTGCGATCCGGACCGAGGTCTTTCAAAAACTTGTCCCAGACAAGCCCCATGCATGGTTTCAGACGTCACGCCCTTCCTCTGCGCCAGTGCGGTGAGATATTGGGATCCCGGTACGAGGCCCCAATTTGTTAGGTTCACGAATTCAGAAGACCTTAAAAGAGGATAGAGAATACTTGCACCAAATGAGAAACAGAACAGTCAATCAAAATCAAGCAGAGTTTATTTAACCCAATGCATTCGGGGTTCAATGCCTCCCTGTCAGACAAAGTACAACTCTTTTCCTGCAGATTTCTCTCTTATACATAATAATTTCCATGTCAGATGCATTAGCCTCGCACATATATCAGTCACAAGACAGTTATTTTCCCCATCTCTGGGAGAACCTCGTACGAGTCTAATCTTTTGGGCAAGCACACTGCCCTTGAGACTGTGGCGGCCAAGCTTGCCGCCTATCTCTTTTGGCACAGCTCCACACCTTCATTAGCCTGAGAAGTGACTCAAAAACAATGACCAAACACAGAATTTCTCTATCAGTATAGCCGCCACTGGATCCATGCTGTTCTTATTCAACCAGAGAAGATGTAATAATCTTCTGACATTGTCTGCCGAGTTCCTGTTTTTTACAAAACCAACCTGATCTTCATGGATAATATTAGGGAGAATTATTTCCAATCTTGACGCAAGAACCTTTGAAAGCCCCCTGGATCAGTTACCTCTTTCCCCTTTTTATAAATTAAATAAATGTGTCAGGTAATACATTTCTTGAAAAGGTTTCTGTCAACACTTCAGTCAAAATTGGTGCCAGTATGTCCACATACGTTTTATAGTTGCCGATTTCATCAATGCTATAGCTTTCCTAACCTTTGTCTCTGTTACTGGTGCTTCCAGAGATCTAACCTGTTCTTCAGAGATTTTTGGTAGATTCAGTTTTTCAAAAAAAATATTGTATTCCTCTTTCCCTGCCTTATTCTCTGATAAAGTTTCTTATAAAAATCAAAACAAATTTCATTGATAGCTTTATTTCCTGTAGTCAACCTGTTGTTCTTATCTATAATCGAGGAAATTATGTTATTAGTGTCTCTTTTTTTTAAATTGGCGTGCCAAAAATGTACCTGCTTTTTCACCTCCCTCATAAAGATTGCTTCTCAGTCTGAGCAAATTCTGCCTTTGAGTTATATATTTCATGAAGTTGTATCTTCAAGTCACAGATTTGATTTAACAGAGGTATTGAGTGTTTCTTAGCAAGTTATTTTTCTCATAGATGTATCTTGGATTCTAGATTTTCTGTTTTCCCTATACTTTCTCTCTTCTTTTTTGTGGAAAAGCTATTTAAATTGAGAAAGACTGAATATCCTTAGTAAGAGAATAATTAAACCCCTCCTCATGGAGCAGCATGGTATTAAACCTCCATCTATTCCTTCTCCCTGTTTCACCTTCAATCTCAACTTGTAGTTCAACTGTAGCATGGTCTGATAAAGAAATTACCCATATCTTACAGTCTATTACTGCTTCAATAATTCTGTTGGCAATCAAAAAATAATCAATTCTTGAGTGCACACCAAATGGCGGATGTGTCTAGCTTTTCTCTCTGTTAACTGTTACTGCTAGAATCGTATAGGCATATTAGAGACTGTAGTCTCTCGTCTCGCGTAGTGTGGCTCTGTACGTGTTGTTATCTCTATATGAGATGCAGACGTGCCTTTAGCCTGTGTAAAGCCTAGCAAGGATACAGTTGCGTATCTTGCAACGGCACTAATGTATAGGCGAGTGACTATGGAGTGCAACGTTCTATGTGTGTGTGTTAACTTTAATCTTGAAACCACAACGTGTAACTGCAGTCTAGATTAATGAGAGATGCTTTGGTATGAAAATGTTTATTAGCTGGACTTGCAGAAAAACATCAAACAGAATTTGCGTTATGTAAGAATACAAAAACGGCTATACGCAAAAGTTGCGCAGGAGTTCGTAATACGAATCTCCTCGATGTATGCCACTTTTCCCCCTATATACCTACACATCAAAAGAAACCATCAAACACCAAATAAGGACATAATCACTGAAAAACAGAACCACTTCCTGTGCTGTTTCTGTACGTGCATCACACCGCCTGTTATGTTTCTGCATGTCTGTTCGGTTGTTTTTGTTCTTTGTTTATTTATCTTTCATTATTCATCATTCTGTCACGTTCTGTTCCCCGTCTGTCATCGTTCCTGTTTATTCGAGATCCACTCCTTGTCTTTTGTCATGCACTGTGGGAAATTCTATGTTTCGGTTTTTTCCATCTTAGCTTATTATCTCGTTTTACTTCCTTCTTATTTTCTATTACACTTTGTATATATTAGTTAGATGTATATAGTACTGTGGAAGGCGTCGGTCTCAGCAGCGGATCAAGGTGATTAGTGGCCAAGAAAAAAAGCGAAGTAAAAGTAAAACGGGAACTAGAAAGTTTCTTTCTTTCTTTCTTTCTTTCTTTCTTTCTTTCTTTCTTTCTTTCTTTCTTTCTTTCTTTCTTTCTTTCTTTCTTTCTTTTCGGACAGTCACGCCTTTTCTTTCTTGTTCCAGCCACCTACTGAAGAGAGCAGAGCAGTTTTCAAGCACACCGATGTAATTAGAATCACCAGACGTTGGCTGCTCTGCCAGTAGGCGTGGCCGCTAATCGCCTTGATCCGCTGCTGAGACCGACGCCTTCCACAAGTACTAACCAACTTAACTACTAACATTAGGGATTTAGATTAAGTTACTAACACTACTAATCACTAATTATCTCACGCTTCTAACTATCACTATCATTCTCTCTCTCGTTGTCCTATCCCTGTACGCTTCTCACGTTTCACTTCATTCGCACGCAGATTTCTATATGCGTTCCTCCCCTTCTAACTATGCACGTGTCTGTCTGTTCTTCCAGGTCGTTTATTGTCTATGTGTTTGTGTTATTCCCAGTCCGTGTCTTTCGTTTCCCCTCGTTATGGTATTAACGAATCCCATTGTTTTCACCTGTGTTCCTACCCCTCTCTCCTCCCAGTCACACCTGATTCCTTTTGTGTTTCCCTGCCCTGCTTGTATTTAAGTTCTGTGTTTATGTTCATTCCCCGTCAGAACGTTGATCTTCATTCCCTGTGCCGATTTCGAGTAAGCCAGAGTCTGTAGCATTTTCCTTAGACACCCCTTCTGTTTTCACTTCGAGTTTGCCTGCCGATTTTGTTTGTTTGCCTTCTCTGTTTTACCGGTTTTGACTTTTGGATTGTTTTGTGACTTCTCTTTGGTTTTTGATTTTGTACTTTCGCTACCCTGACTTCTGGTGTTGACCTCTGCCTCCATTAAACTACTCTTTGCCTAATCCTGATCTGCGTCTGGGTCCTTATCCGGAACCTCACACCGCCAGTCTCACAGACGGCCGCTGACTGCAGATCATTTGCATTTGCACCGTTCACTTTTGAACGGTGTTCTGAGATCCTCAGTACGTGCCACCCGCACCACATCATCCAAGAGGTATTACTTTTCTGAACACCCCCACAAGATTAAGAACATATTTAACTTCCAGAAAAATATATTTTCCCATCTCAGGCATGAAATCCCTATTATTATTGGTCATTATTGTATGATATGGGCACCACTTTTCTTCAACCCCGTTATGGACACTCTGGAAGCTCTCTGAATAAGATTACAACATGTATTTGTGATAAAGTCAACATTTTTATAATAATTAGATGTCCCTCACACCATTTCAATAATTGCTAGTCTAAAAATGACATGAAATCTCACACTTTTGCTATTCTAAAGCCTGAAATGGGCCTTTTTTTGACAGCGGCCGCATGATTTTTCATCAAACATGTGGTTTGACTTCAGAATTTAAACTAAAATCAATATTCTTATGTTTGATCCAAACGTTTCAGACAAAATTCATCAAAAGTTGAATTCGTTTTTCATAAACTTAGAAATAATGAATAAAAATGTAAGTGTAACGGGGTTGAAGATGGTAACGGGGTTGAAGAGACAAATACAGCTTAACATATAAATAGTTGTTTTTTACTCTTAAATTTACTATAAGACTTTCTATAATCATTGCATTTTATTATTTAACCATTTAAGAAGGACAATAGATATAACTTGCAATGAATTGAGTTTTATTAATCCGAGGAAAAGCAATGATACATTAAAATCATTGAAATCATACATTAAAACATTGTAATGTGACTGAATAGGGCTTCAAAATAAAACATATAACTTGTGTGCTTTGGGGAACACGGGTCACAGGGGAATACAACATGAGTCCATGCTGGGGTATGACAATGGGGTGCAGGGCAGAGAGTCACAGAACAGGGTGGAGCGGGGCAGACCGGGGTGGAACACGACAGGAACACAGTCACCGGGGAACCAAGACTCAAGTGCCCCGGGAGGGGTGACAGGGGCCAGGAGACACGGGGAAGCAGGGACCAGGAGGCACAGGGAGACAGGGACCAGGAGGTACGGGGAGACAGGGACCAGGAGGCACGGGGAGACAGGGACCAGGAGGTACAGGGACACAGGGGCCAGGAGGTACAGGGACACAGGGGCCAGGAGGTACAGGGAGACAGGCGGGCCAGGGGGCGGTCCAGGACGGATCCTGACAGGCACTCAAACTGAAAGTCTGTCCCACACCTCTTTCAAGACTTGTACATGGCGCTGTGTCACAGGCTGTGGGGGTGGAATGACCTCAAGGACATCATCAAATGGGTACCAGAGGATATCATCTCTCGACCCACAAGGACCGTGGTTTGAGTAACCCTGGTTTAGTTATACCCTACCAGTAACTCTACCAATACAATTTTCTTGTAATTGTTGAATCCAAGATGGCAGCACGTCTATTTTCTCTGTTCAGTGTTTGTTCATGTTTTGTTTGTAACTTATCTTTTTACTAGTTTTTTGTACTCTTTTTAGTAGCCAGTAGTTCATGTTTCATCTTGGCATTCTATCCAATCCGGGTAAGGATTTTGTGCGGTGAATTTGTGGACTGTTTGGGGTATTTGTTTTGCTTCTGGGAACTGCTATACAAGCTGAGCCTATTCAGAGCTTTAGCTCTTGCTGCAGCGGGGCTCGCTTTTAGCCCGGGACTGCAGCAGCAAATCCATTTTTCGAAGACATTTCCAGTGGCTGTGGATTATTTAGCCCTTCAACAGCTAGCCTCCACCAGCCCAGCAGCAGCTAGCGTCGACCAGCCCTTCAACAGCTAGCCTCCACCAGCCCTTCAGCAGCTGGCCTCCACCAGCCCTGCAGCAGGTAGCCTCCTCCAGCCGTGCAGATTTTGATCATTTTGGTCACTCCGACCGTGTTACATCTGGTGAAATTGATTCTGCTGGCACCCGACATGGATTGTCTGTTGTTGATCCTTTAAAATGTACTCTACCGTACGCTCTTATTGTTTTTAGCTCTTTTACCATTAGGGATTGGCACAGTGTCTCTGCTTTAAATGACTCCAGCTCACGAGGCTCTGACAAGAAATCCCTATCCCTATCAAGGATTTTAATTTTGTTATTGTTGTTAATTTCAGGCAATATTAAAAGTAATCCGGGTCCTGAGCTGCCTGTTGTTGATAGTCTGTCAACTCCTTTTGAATTTAGCAATAGGCATGGTCTAGGCTTCCTGCATGTAAATGCGAGGAGTCTCATTCCCAAATTAGATATATTCAGCACATGGTTTTCATTAGCCAAGCCCGACGTTGTTGTGGTTTCCGAGACATGGCTCAAACCCTCTACCCCTGATAACGTTATTAATATAGCAGGGTTTAATGTCTTCAGATGTGACCGCAAGGGTAGGGCTGGGGGGACGGCAATATATGTCTCTGAGAAGCTGCAAGTTACTGTCCTTCACTCAGTCTCTATTCCTCGTCAGTTAGAATTTTTGGCAGTCCAAATCGTTCTGGGTAATTCACCTCTTACTATAATTGGCTGCTATAGGCCTCCATCTGCCATCAAAGATTCCATCAGAAGTCTAACTGACTTATTGTCTAGATTTTGTTCTTCGGAACTAATTTTACTTGGTGATTTGAACTGGGACTGGCTGAGTGATAGTTCTGATAACTTCAAGCAGATTTGTGACTCGCTTAATTTATGCCAACTGATTAACAGTCCCACTAGAATCAATTCTTCCAAACCTGACCGTAATTCTCTTCTTGATGTTATCCTTACAAATGCAGTTCATAAATATGTATCTATAGGTGTTTTCTCCAACGACATCAGTGATCATTGCACTATCGCATGTGTTAGGAGCACAAAGTTGCCCAAAACAAAGTGTCTGACTGTTCTCAGGCGAAGTTTTAAACACTTCTCTGAACAGGCCTTCATTCACGATTTGGTTGAGGTTGATTGGTCTCGTCTTGCACTGATTCCATCTATTAGCGATGCTGTCCCTTTTTTCCAGCACCAGTTTCTTGCTTGTATAAATAAGCACGCTCCTCTCAGGAAGGTCAGGATTAAAGACAGATCGAATCCTTGGTTTTCGAGTGAACAGACGCCATTCATGCTTGTAACAAGCAGTGGTCTTTAGCTAGAAAGTCCAAGTCTGCTAAAGACTGGCTGCTTTTTCGCTCCTTTCGAAATAAGTGTACTCATCTTATTAAAAATCTAAAGTAGAGTACTGCTTAACCTTAACCTCTGACACCCTAAGCAACCCCTCCAAGTTTTGGACTACAGTGAAAGCCTTACAGAATAAGAGAGTGGCTGGCCCCCCTCAAAAACTGTTGGTTAATGACTCCCTTATTTCTGACAAAAAACAAATGTCAAATGCTTTCAATTCCCATTTCAAAAAGGCTGGGCATGTTTTTGATGACTTATATCCTGACTTGAGGTTCAGTATTAACTCCTCAGAGCCCTCTTTTACTCTGCCTACTTTTGTCTTTTCTCCTTTTCTTGTGTCTTACATTAGATCCTAAAAAGACCGCTGGCCCTGATGGCATTGACCCCTATTTTCAAAAAATTGCAGCTCCTATTATAGCTCAACCCTTGACAGATGTGTATAATCTGTCTATTTCTGAAGAGGTCCTGCCTGATATCTGGAAACAAGCTTTTGTCTCTCCTCTGTTAAAAGCAGGTCTTCCTTCGGAGATGAACAATTATCGGCCTATTTCTAACCTCTGTGTCCTATCTAAAATTCTGGAGTCTTTAGTATCTTCCCAGCTAAGGATTTTTCTAGACTCTCATTCCATCATAAATACCATGCAGTCTGGTTTTAGAGCCAAGCATAGTACTGTTACTGCGTGCTTAGAAGTTCTAGATAACATCAGGGTTGCTACTGACAATAAGTCTTTCTGTGTTGCCTTGTTTATCGATCTGACTAAGGCTTTCGACACTGTAGATCACCACATATTACTTAATACTCTCCTTAGGGTGGGTTTCAGTCTAAATGTGGTTGCTTGGTTCAGGAGCTACCTCCTTGGTCGTACACAGTGTGTTAGGCTAGGTGATTCTGTCTCTGATCCAATTACTTTAGATAAGGGGGTTCCACAAGGTTCAATTTTGGGTCCGCTTCTTTTTCTGTTATATGTAAATAACATCTGTGATCCTTTAACTCATTCCCGGTACCATATGTATGCTGATGATACTGTTATGTATTCCTGTGCTCCTTCTCTCGAGGCTGCTGTCTCAAACTTACAGCCTGATTTTGCCTCCTTGCAGTATTCTCTCATTGAATCTAAACTGCTATTGAATGGTAGCAAAACAAAGGTAATGGTATTTGCTCCAAATAGGTCAACTGTCTCTCCCCCCTCTATTTCCACCCTTGATGGTTGTTCTATTGAGGTTATTGAATCTTACAAATACCTTGGCATCTGGTTGGACAAGAACCTAGATTTTAAACATCATATTGATGTTTTAATCAAAAAACCTAAATTCACAGTTGCTTTTTTCTATAGGGTTAAATCATGCTTTTCCCCCGCCTCCCGTAAACAGGTGGTTATGGCCCTTTTTTTGTCACAATTAGATTATGGTGACATAGTTTATAGATTTGCTTGTCCTACTGCTTTAGCCAAACTTGATCCGCTTTACCATGCCGCTCTGAGATTTATTCTCAACTCATCATATAGGACGCATCACTGTACACTTTACTCATTAATTGGTTGGAGTTCATTGGCTACACGCAGGTTGCAGCACTGGTATGTTTTCATATATAAGGCTGTTCTTGGCAAACTTCCATGGTACATCTGTTCTAAGTTTGAATTAATTCAAAACTCCCTCTTTCTCAGATCTAGTACCTGGATGCGTTTTAAAGTACCGCCCGTGCGGACTGAGGCAAGTAAAAGAAGCCTATTTTATTTCGGCCCTTGGTCCTGGAATGACCTCCAGACGCGTCTTAAATTGGCCTCTTCGATCTCTTTGCATTGCTTCAAACAAAAAATTACAGAAATCCTTGCCACCTGCTGCTCTTGCTTTGATGCGTAGTTCTACTTTACCCCTTGCCTTTGTCCCCTCAGTACACTGAGGTTGTTTGTGACTGTTTTATTGTGCTTGTATTTTATTAAGCTGAATTTTACTTCTCATTTTTAATTTCGGTTGTATGGTAGCCTATTGATAACTTGTATGTGTACTGTGCCTTCTTATGTATTGTATATGTATGTATGTATTCTTTTACATAATTCGTGCTTGCCTTCTTGGCCAGATCACCCTTGAAAAAGAGACCTCGGTCTCAATGGGTTTTTATTTCTGGTTAAATAAAGGTTTGATGATGATCCCGAGGCGGCCAGAAGAACTGGTTTGGCCCAATACGACTCATGCATTTCACCTGGACATGTGTTTCATCTGTACTAAGGATGATGCCTGGATACAGATCATTCTCGTATGTCAGGATGCACCACTGCCCAATCAGCTCTGGGCTTCCCCATTGGATTCCATTTTCTGCTTGTGGATTCCCTCCACGGGCTGGCTGGGGATGTGGAATCCCTCCACTGCTTGGCTGGGGCTTTCTAACACTCTTAACTGCCCATTGCTCTAACCTTGAAGATCCGGGCTGTGAGGACTGCTCTGGGGATTGATCTGGACTCTGTGGAGGAGTGGTTAAGTTCCCCAGTGCTTCTGTCCTGTCCTTGCTTCTTTTGTAAGCTGCTCTCCACATTTTACGCTTCTGCCGTTGTTCTCTTTTACTTAAGTCATTGATTCTTTTTTTTTCCCGGCCTCTACATTCTTTCTCCATCTCTGGCATTCACTCTGCAGGTATTTCTCCCTTCTTTCAGGATCAGCTTTTAGGCGTGCCCGATACTGTTTCTGCCTTTCTGCTGCTGTTGTTGGTGCTATCACGGACTCACAGATGTCTATAGATGTCTGGATATAGACCCTTTTTGTCCAATGACACACACACACACACACACACACAGCAACATGAACATTACAATTAACATGTATGTGGGATAAGAATGTTGAAAAAGTTCAATAATTCATTTAACTAATTGGATAACTTCAAAACCAGTGTTAAAATCACAACCCTGTCACAATCTCACAACCCCGTTACGATCAAACATGTAACGGGGTTGAGTGTGACGGGTTTGAGATTTTTGCACAAAATGGCTGCTACTCCACATGTGGTGAATACCAGGAGAGCACATGGCATGCATGAGATTAAGAAATCATCTATATTTTTTAAATAACAAAGATCATTTTCACAAGTAATAGTTTTCTATCTTTTTTTCATGTGACGGTGTTGAGTCATTATGCTTGACTACCATAATATTACAAGATAAATTACTCAAAATATAGTAAAATAAGGTAGCTACTTGCCTGTTTCTGATGTTATGTTTTTCAAAAGACTTCAATGTTGTCACTTCCTGTTGTACATGCTTATAGGGATCGAACCATTATTTTTGTGGGGGGAGAATGCTCCGTGTAACGGGGTTGAGGGGTTACTGAGGTACAGAACTAAATAATGTTATTTTAATGAATAATTATTCATTTATTTTGAAATAAATCATTACCAGCATAAAAGCACAAATAGATGTTTATGTTCATAGAAAAAGTATGGACTTTTTACTAATTTTGTTCGTCATATCCCAAATTCATTTTCATGGAAGGCCACGAGGGACATGTCAAAATACATGGTGTCAACTGAAAAAAACAACATAATGCATAATTTAAAAATAACATTTATGCAATGTTTTTACACTTTATTAAAGGGGACATTTCAACTGAAATAAAAAGCTTTTCAAAATACATTTTGGTGACTGAATAGATAAAAGACACTTAAAAACATCAGAGGGACTCAAATCGGATCGGATTCGTGGAATGACTCATATATTACATAAAATTACAGTTTTTGTGTTTAGAATATTCACTTCTTCCTGCAAGCCATGAATCAACATAATCAATGCACAGTGTCTCGTGTTTTCATCCTTTTTTTATTTTTTAGGTTCCTTATCTAAAACATTTCTTTCTCCGTTTCTGATTCAGTGATCAGTAACACAGAGATACTTATTATGATGAATTTCCTAGCCAGCACAAATTTATTATAAATACTTGTCAGTAGCTACATCCCCGTGTGTATGAGGGTTTCTAGGGCAAGTGGAGTATTTGTTTTATACTTTATTGTTATTACTGGGAAACCAGGGTCAACCTTTGTGTGCTTATTATTCGTTAACCTTACTCCCTTATCTCGGGCTCATAGACTAAAAGTATTTGGGGCTCATGCGTCCACGGTCCTTATTCTGTTAGACCGGAACCTCGACAAGTTTATCACAATATTTTACACAATTTATATAAATAGGCTGTATCATATGAGTTGTGTATAACAAACATATACCAGTCTTCACCTATGGACCACCATCCACACAATAACTGCTGTCCACAATACAATAAATGCAGCAGCCCAGATAATTAAAAATACCTGTACACCCTTGTGCTTATGTAAATGTTGTTTGATTATTGCTTCCTCTGAACTCTCTTCTGCTCATACTAGCTGACCATTCAACGAGGGCATACGTCTGCAACTATTTTACTATCGTTTTTTATTGTTCACTTTTTCAATTCCGCTTTCCCATTCCCAATTATTCAGCCGATTCAACATATAAGAGAGCTCATGAGACTCACAGAACACACATAAGACTCACAGGACACACTTTTAATTTGCACCAATGCCGGCACATTCACGCAGCACTTCTGACCAGAGTCGCAGTCCCGTCATCTCCTAGCGACTTTTCGTTTGCCGTCCCGAAGGCCTCGTAGCAAACTTTTCTCCTTCCCACCTGGCTAGTGTTGCCCTCACACTTCTGACCGAAGGCCTCGGCTCCTAGCAGCAAACTTTTCTCCTTTTCTCCTTTACACCTGGTCAGACCCATCGTAGCAAACTTTATTCTGACTTGTCAGTTCTGCCTGTGCAGACCTCCCCTGATTCACTTCCTCAACACAGGTAGAGCAGCATCCACAGAATTTTACTGTTTACGCTGCACTAGTTCTGCCCATGCAGACCTCCCCTGATTCACTTCCCCGACACAGGTAGAGCAGTATCCACAGAATTTAATGCAGCACAGACAACAAGCCAAAGCATCACTACTTAGTTCTGCCCGTACAGACCTCCCCTGATTCACTTCCTCGACACAGGTCGGAGTGGTATCCACAGAACTTTCATTCAACACTTCTTCTCACACTCGCATACACCTCTCTTCATTCATACACATAATTCAACACATAATATTACATCAGACTCTTTTACTTACTATAATTTAGATTTTTTGGAGGAGAGGCTTGCAATGGCCTTAGCCTGGACGGATACACACTGCCTTTGGATACAACAAAAACATGCAGATTTTTGCAAAAAGGCTCTGCTTACCTTGTTCCCTTTGTGGCCACTGTTGAACCAAACAGCAGTTTCGTCCAAGCGTCCAGCCTCCCAAGCTTCTCCGAGCCTTTCCTGGCTGGCTCACCAATTAATGTGGAAGAATCTGATCTCAGCCAGGGCCAGTTAGACTGAGGGATCCCACCACACTGGATACTTCTTCAAAAACAAACACAATCTTCAGAGTCTGATGTAATAGGGTTTATTGTATATGATGAGAGATTACATACAAGAAACCGGGCTGGTTCACGAAGCAGCTTCTATCACCTTTCAGCATACATCCTCATTATATCCTCTTCTTTAACCCCTCCTTTGGTGAGCTTGACGTCATACCACTCCCACCTGACTCAACCCCTCCCCTGGTTACATTACTTCTGAGACGGGTACGTGAGGGTTGGACCCGAAATGCACGACTCAGACAAAATGACATAAAATAAAGACCCGCAAGGGCTTTATTAGAGGATTGTTCAGGAGACGTAGTCCAAAACAAAAGCAAAGTCCGATAACCGAAAAATCAAGCCAATAACCAAAATACAGTACCGAGGGAGAAGGCAGTCTCGAACTCGGTAAACCATGCAAAGAATCAAAATAAACCAGAGTAGCTGTCAGCGGGGCAGAGGTACAGGAAGACGGTAGGCAGGCTCGTAGTCAGGGACAGTGCAAGAGTCAAGACCGAAGTCTGCTCCACGGGGCAAAGGCACAAAAGACAGCAGGCAAAAACTTGTGGTCTAAACAGACAGTGGTAACAAAACGGCAGGCAGTAACAATGGTCAGAAAACAGGCTTGGATCGTAACAAAGAAATCAGACTTGGGTAATGCTCAAAGGTGCTATAGAGATATAGGCAACAATTTCGCAAGGACGTGACAAAAACACTGAGCTTATATGGAGGTGTAGACAGGTGCAGACACTTAGCTTGAGAACAGAGCGAAACAGAAAACAGCTGAGGAGAGCATGACAAGGTAACAAGATAATTAGTCGTTGTTAGTAATTATCCTATCCTGACCTAGCGTTAGTAGATTAGTAAATAGACATGAACTAGAAAACGAAAGGAAACATGAATACACATGGTTAGTGAGTTAGTAATGAGTACATCTCCAGCACGTTGGCAATTAGAGTTACTAAATTGCCAATCGTGCTAGCAGAAACAATAAACCTATCTAATCATTAGTAAATTAGTCAATTAGTAAATCAGACAAGGAGGGGAAACAATTAGGAAACGAAAGTGACAGCGAGAGAGAGAGGGAAAGCATGAACGCAAGATCTGCGGAAAGAACATGGAAAAGTGTATGACTTAACTATGAACAGAAACGTAACATGAAAACAGAATCAAGACATGACATGAAATGAAACGTGACATGAATGAAACATAAAACAAGGCATGAAAAGCTTATCTGGGTAGTCACGGTGAAAGTCCTTGATCAAACTGGGGTCCAAAATGAGACTGGGGGCGACCCAGGAACGCTCCTCTGGGCCATAACCCTCCCAATCAACCAGGTATTGGACACCACGACCCCTCTTGCGAATGTCCAAAAGTTTCCTGACTGTGTATGCAGGGTGGTTATCAATGATACGGGGAGGAGGGTGGGGATCGGGGGACAAAGGGGTGAGTGGAAACAGGCTTAATACATGAAACATGGAACGTAGGATGAATCTTAAGGGAAGCAGGTAGTGACAATTTAACAGAAGACGGGTTGATGATGCTGTGAATCTTGAAGGGTCCAATGAATCGGGTTGTAGTTTGTGGGAAGTGGATTGTAACGGGATGTCCTTAGTGGAAAGCCAGACGGAGTCACCTGGCTTATAAACTGGGGCTGGTGTGCGGTGGCGATCTGCGACACGACGATTCCGGTCTGCCGTGCGTAACAGCGCAGCCCTGGCGTCCTTCCAGATCTTGACACATCGTCGCATGTGGGTGGCGAGGAGGGAACAGCAATCTCTGCTTCTTGGTCAGGAAACAATGGTGGCTGGTAGCCGAGGAGATCTCAAATGGAGATCTTCCGGTGGCGGCGCAGGGCAGGGCGTTGTGTGCGTATTCAACCCAGGTAAGCATCTTGCTCCATGAAGTGGGGTTCTTGGCAGAAACACAACGAAGCGCCGCTCCTAGATCCTGGTTGGCCCTCTCGGTCTGACCATTAGACTGAGGGTGGTAACCTGACGAGAGGCTAGCAGTGGCCCCGAGGGCCGAGCAAAAAGCTTTCCAGACTTGTGAGATGAACTGAGGACCTCGGTCAGAGACGATGTCCGAGGGGATGCCGTGGATGCGGAAAACCTCTTTGACCAGGACGTCTGCGGTCTCTTGGGCGGTGGGTAATCCGGGCAGGGGGATGAAATGTGCCGCCTTGCTGAACCGGTCCACAACAGTGAGGATGGTGGTGTTACCCTCAGAAGGGGGAAGTCCGGTGACGAAATCCACCCCAATGTGGCTCCAAGGTCGGCTGGGCACAGGCAGAGGCTGGAGCAGTCCAGCTGGGGCCTGGTGGGAGGCCTTGCTCCTGGCGCAGGTGGTGCACGCCTTGATGAAGCATCTGGTGTCAGAAATCATGGAGTTCCACCAGAACTTTCTTTAAGAACCGCCAGGGTACGGGTGAAACCGGGATGGCAAGACATGAGGGAGGAATGAGCCCATTGGAGAACCTGTGTCCGAGCAGCTGAGGGAACGTAAAGGCGTCTGCCGGGAATGGACCTGGGATCGGGCTCCCCTCGCAGAGCCCTTTGGATCACGGCCTCGATTTTCCACGTCACCGACGCTTACAGTGCAGGACAAAGGGAGGATGTTCTCGGGCGCCTCTCGCTCAGAGCTGGTGTCAAACTGCCGGGACAGGGCATCTGGCTTGACATTCTTGAACCAGGGCGGTAGGTGAGCGAAAAATTGAATCTTCCAAAGAACAACGCCCACCTAGCTTGGCGAGAATTCAGTCCCTTAGCAGTCTGAAGGTAAGCTAGGTTTTTATGATCAGTTCAAACGACAAAAGGTTTTTCGGACCCCTCCAGCCAATGCCTCCACTCTTCCAATGCCAACTTGACTGCAAGGAGTTCTCGGTTACCCACGTCGTAATTTCTCTCAGCTGGTGAAAGCTTCCGAGAGAAAAAGCGCACGGGTGAAGACGATTGTCGAAGGAGGAAACCTGAGAGAGCACGGCTCCCACCCCAGAGTCGGAAGCATCAGTCTCCACAACAAACTGGCGGGTAGGATCGGGGTGCACCAGGATAGGTGCGGAGGAGAACAGCTTCTTGATCCTAGAAAATGCCCCCTCTGCTTCGGAACTCCATCGAAATGGCATGGCAGTGGACGTGAGCTTGGTGAGAGGAGAGACAACTTGGCTGTAGTTCCTTATGAACCTCCGATAAAAGTTGGCGAATCCCAAGAAGCGTTGAAGATGTTTTCGAGTAGTAGGTGTGGGCCAGTCAGTGACCGCCTGAATCTTCTTGGGATCCGCCCTGATTTGTCCCTTCTCCAAGATGAAGCCCAGAAACTCAACAGTGTCCGTGTGGAAAACACATTTCTCCGCTTTAACAAACAGTTTGTTCTCCAACAGTCTTTGGAGAACCTGCTGTACATGGGACTCGTGTTCCTTGACACTGGTGGAGTAGATCAAAATGTCATCCAGGTAGACGAACACGTGTCGGCCCAGTACGTCCCGTAGGACGTCATTGACTAACGCCTGGAAGACAGCAGGTGCGTTAGTGAGGCCGAAAGGCATGACAAGATATTCAAAGTGTCCAAGGGGAGTGTTGAATGCTGTCTTCCATTCATCCCCTTCTCGAATGTGGACCAGATGATAAGCGTTGCGTAGATCCAATTTGGAAAAGATGGTGGCATCGTGCAGGGGGTGAAAAGCGGAGTCAATCAATGGCAGTGGATACTTGTTTTTGACCGTGATGTTGTTTAGTTCTCTGTAATCGATGCAGGGACGCAAAGAGCCGTCTTTCTTCTGGACAAAAAAAAAAATCCAGCGCCCACGGGTGAAGAAGAGGGACGAATAAGACCATTGGCTAGGCAGTCCCGAATGTATTTCTCCATGGCCTCCCTCTCCGGTCTGGAAACATTGTAGAGGCGGCTTGAGGGGAGTGTGGAACCGGGTAGCAGCTCGATCGCGCAGTCATAGGGTCTGTGAGGAGGAAGCATCTGTGCCTGCGTCTTGGAAAAGACTATTCCCAGGTCGTGGTAAGGGGTGGGCACATTCTCAAGAGAAGGCTTGGAGACTTGGGGTGGAGTGGATGCGCCCTCAGCCGGTGCAGGTGCGGATCGTAGGCAGGACTGGTGACACTCACGGCTCCAGGCTTGAATACGACTAGAATTCCAATCGATGATGGGATTGTGTTTCTTTAGCCAGGGTAATCCAAGAATGAGTGGATCGTTGGGAGAGCGGATGATGTGAAACTGAATTATTTCATGATGGTTGCCCGAAATGACCACCTGGATAGGTTCCGTGATGTGGGTCATGCGGCAGAACGTCTTGCCATCCAAAGATCGAGCATTCTCGGGGTGAGGCAGTGGAAGGGTGGGAATGTCCAGTTCCTTGACCATGACTTCGTCTATGAGATTGGCATCAGCTCCGGAGTCCACTAAGACGTTCACCTGGATCTCTCTTCCTGGAAGAAAGATTAAGGCAGTAAGGGTGGGACGAGGGTCATTCCTGGCAGTCCTCTCCGGATTGGATAAGGACCTCACCTCCACGGATGATTCAGATTTCTTGGACCGGTAGGTACACTGTTTTAGAGAATGTCCCAACCTCCCGCAGTAGAAACATGAACCGGTCTCTCTCCGACGTTTCCGTTCTTCGGGTGAGACTCTTATACCAGCACGAGAAAGATCCATGGACTCAACTCCTCCAGCTTGTATCTCCTCTGGTCGTGAACATGACCCTCGCCTGGGGTATGGCTGACCGGACGAAACCTGCCTCTCGATCCGGCGTTGTCTGGAACGGTTGTCCAAACGAATAGCGGCACGAACGAGTGGGTCGAGCTGAGTGATAGGTTCCTGATGCGCCAGCTCATCCTGGAGTGCCTCGTTTAGACTGGCCAGGAACAGGTCCGCTAGAGCCTCATCATTCCAGTGGGTAGCAGCAGCGATAGTGCGGAAGTCGATCGAATGGTCCGCGGCGCTTCTACTGCCTTGGCGAAGGACGATCAGACGCTTGGAAGGTTCTTGGTCGCTGGATGCGTGCTGGAACACTTTTCGGATCTCCTCGGCGAAGGCAGGGTAACGAGAAGGGAGTGAACCCCCGGACCACACAGCAGTAGCCCAGTCCAAGGCTCTCCCCTTGAGCAGCCCCATCACGTAGCCAATCCGGCGCTCGTCATCGTGATAGGTCTGCGGTTGGTGCCGAACACAAAGTCACACTGTAACAGGAACGCCTTGCATCTCTCCGGTTCTCCGCCGAATCTCTCCGGGGGGGGTTGTTGTGGCTCCCGGAATTGCCAGATTCCCATGGGGTTGGAAGGTGGAGGTGCAGGCGGCTTAGCAGGTTCTTCCAAGAGGCGTGGCTGAACCGCGATGGCGAGTCTCCTCATCTCCGCGCACAGCTCCCTCATCTCCTGGCGAAGGTCGGAGATCCCTGGGCATGCTGCTGAACGATGGCGCCTTGTTGCTGGAGGCGTGGAACATGGCGGTTGAGTCAGCAGGGTCCATGTTGGCGAAATTGTTCTGAGACGGGTACGTGAGGGTTGGACCCGAAATGCACGACTCAGACAAAATGACATAAAATAAAGACCCGCAAGGGCTTTATTAGAGGATTGTTCAGGAGACGTAGTCCAAAACAAAAGCAAAGTCCGATAACCGAAAAATCAAGCCAATAACCAAAATACAGTACCGAGGAGAAGGCAGTCTCGAACTCGGTAAAACCATGCAAAGAATCAAAATAAACCAGAGTAGCTGTCAGCGGGGCAGAGGTACAGGAAGACGGTAGGCAGGCTCGTAGTCAGGGACGGTGCAAGAGTCAAGACCGAAGTCTGCTCCGCGGGGCAAAGGCACAAAAGACAGCAGGCAAAAACTTGTGGTCTAAACAGGCAGTGGTAACAAAACGGCAGGCAGTAACAATGGTCAGAAAACAGGCTTGGATCGTAACAAAGAAATCAGACTTGGGTAATGCTCAAAGGTGCTATAGAGATATAGGCAACAATTTCGCAAGGACGTGACAAAAACACTGAGCTTATATGGAGGTGTAGACAGGTGCAGACACTTAGCTTGAGAACAGAGCGAAACAGAAAACAGCTGAGGAGAGCATGACAAGGTAACAAGATAATTAGTCGTTGTTAGTAATTATCCTATCCTGACCTAGCGTTAGTAGATTAGTAAATAGACATGAACTAGAAACGAAAGGAAACATGAATACACATGGTTAGTGAGTTAGTAATGAGTACATCTCCAGCACGTTGGCAATTAGAGTTACTAAATTGCCAATCGTGCTAGCAGAAACAATAAACCTATCTAATCATTAGTAAATTAGTCAATTAGTAAATCAGACAAGGAGGGGAAACAATAAGGAAACGAAAGTGACAGCGAGAGAGAGAGGGAAAGCATGAACGCAAGATCTGCGGAAAGAACATGGAAAAGTGTATGACTTAACTATGAACAGAAACGTAACATGAAAACAGAATCAAGACATGACATGAAATGAAACGTGACATGAATGAAACATAAAACAAGGCATGAAAACGTGGAACCGTGACAACTTCCTCCCCATGGTTTCTCATTCTGCCTCTTCAGTAGTTTACATTCTCCACCACTACTTTCCTATCATTCACTCTTTAATAACAAATAAACGATCACTTATGCTTGTGGATTCCCAAGCTAACCTAACTATGCAATATATATCTATAGCATGTACTGATATGATATTTGCTAAATGGCTACAATAGAAGTTCAGTAAGATACAATGTTAGATAATAACTGTAATAACAGATCATGGCTATGGAGTCATACTGATAGATCATGAGTGTGTCATAAGTGTGAACCCCTCTTGATTTCCCTTCCAGAACGGCAATAGAGAATTTGATTTTGATTGTGATAACAGTTTGTTACCATTTAGTCCCAATAATGCATTTCTACACCGCTTCTCTAAAACTTGTTTTCGAAAGAGGGGGAGACATATCCTTGGCTTCCTTGTGCACACAAGGTGGTTTCTCGCTCCATACCCTTATCTCCGTCTGCATCTGTTTACATTTCCCTTCCTGTGGCTGTTCCTATATGCTCCGTTCGTTAAACATTATGGCTTGTTTTTCTAATATTTTATTTCTGATTTTCCCCCCGTTTTTCTCCCAATTTAGTAGCCAATTATACCCTCTATTTTATTTTCAATTCCCCACCCTCACGAGTCCGCCGCCCGTCCTCCGGGAACGAGATTCGTATTCCTGACCTATTTCCCCGCCTTCTTTCGAGACGGAGATCTTCCACGGACTCCATTAACCTTCTCCTCGGCGGACTCGTGCCCGCTCTCCCTCCCCCTCCCCGGAGGCGGACAGCCAAATGCCGCCTCCGATCGGGCTGACGACCAAGGCCGGTCTGGTAGAAACGCGGGTTTCGATCCGCGTCTCTGACGGGCAGCGCACACCGCTCCAAAGCGCGGTGCACTAGACCGCTGGGCCATCCGCCAGCCTATGGCTTGTTTTTGAACCAAATTCCCCACTGCGTACGTCATTGCGGTTTTCCATGTGCTCCGTTCGTTAAACATTAACACTTGTTTTTGAACCAAATTATATGCGGTCCAGCAAATAGCCACAGCAACATGGCTGCAGTCACGAAGTCTCTCAATTTTCCTCCCACACATAGGATATTCACCCGGTTTCCTATGAACATAACCATTTCATTCTTGAGGCCGAGGGGGGAAAGGCGGGCCTCCAGTAGATGAGGAATTCCAGCCTCATCCGACCCACGGGAAGTAAAAGCCTTGCAGGCTGTTCTGACCAGCCGTGCAGCCCCAGACTAATTTGTGGCAAAGCTGTGTTTGTTTTTGCCTTGTTCAACAACAATCTCTTCAAATGTTTTGAGTGCTTTTTTACCTCCTCTTCAAGATTAACAATAAGATGCATCTTGCAATAAAAATTGGACATTATGCTTAACTGAGATTGTCCCAATTTTTGATTGCCACTGGCAAAAGGTCCTCTCCCATTGACTGAAGCTCCCTGTTAAAAGGGGTTGATCGGTCCATGGTCACTCATTGTTGATTTTAGTGAAACAATGAGCCTTGCAATCTTGTCCTTGTCCTCTTTAATGCACCCAGCCAGCTCCTTTATTCGGTACATAAATGACTCCAATGTCATCTCGGTGTCCCCGCCGTCCTGGTCCGCTAAGCCAAGGGTCATTGTTTTGCCGCTGGTCAGGGTGATTTCAAAGTCCTGGTAGTGCCTATGAAATTTTGATGTCCCATCCCCATGTAGGCAGTGCCCTGTGTCGGGTGTAACTTGTTCACTCAGACGGGCTTTTGCGAGCTGGATATCAGCTAGACCTCTGGCCTCAACCAGAAGTTGTGACTTCAGCCAGCTGCTTCGCAGTTGTTGGACGTCCTTTCCTGCCAGTTTGTTTAAAACAGTCTTAATCACACTATCGACTTTCCTCATGGAAACATTCATTGACAAATGATCCATGACCACTTCCCATATTCCATTTGTGTATTTTCCATCTTGAAAGGTTGTAATAACATCTTCGTTCATCAACACTTTCAGTTCCGTCAGGTCTTGCTTCTCTTTTACTAATTTCTTCAGTGTGTCTCCCATCTCTATCAGTGTGCTCGTCAAGTCTTGTTGATTGCCCATTTCCTTGTATTGTTTGTCAGTCATCCTTTTGATTTTCTTTCGGCAGTTGTCCACTGTGGATTTCATCTTTCGTTTCAGGTCCTCAATCTTCCTCTCTTTTTCTTTCTCTCTTTCTTCAACAGTGTTCTTTGTCTCTTCCAATGCTGCTCGCTCCTTATCTACTGTTTGCCTTGCTTCCTCTATAAACTTTATTTTTTGTCTTAGGTTCTTTATGGTTTTCTTGTGTGTTTTTAATTCCCTTGTTTTCACCTTCTTATTTAGATTGTGCACAGTGCAAAGTGGATGAGAAAAGTCTGGTTAACTGATTGGCAATTCTGGTCATTTAAATGTAATCAATTTATATTCTGCTTTGAAATACGTACGCAGACAGAGAGATGGACACACACACACACACACACACACACACACACACACACACACACACACACACACAAACAGCCAGAAATCATTTATCATAATATGCAATCCTTAATCCTAAAATAACAATGGGTTAAAGCAAAGGTATGGGGTGGTGACATTTTAAAGCTGGAGTATTGGAGATAAAGATTGACATATCTAGACTAGGATGGTTTTATACATACTTCAATATTCGATTGATTTGGCTCAAACCCCAACAACATATACATCAATACACAGTTTATGACCCCTGGGTTGTAGCAGTATGTGTTAATATCGTGTCTTTGAAAAATATTCTATCAGAATATTAAAAAAAAAATTCTTACCTTGTATTTCAGCCAATATTCTTCAGATGAACGTTTAACACACTGTGTGTATCTGCATACGTCTTGGAAATAAAAATAATATTGAATCCAATCCTGTTATTTGATGTAACAGTTGCCTCCAAAAGAAAATACGAGGACACCAGATTTTGCGACTCGCAAAATTCTAGAAATTCAGTGTAGGTGAACATTCGATACTGACAGGTGAATATCAAAACAAACATAGACAACATCATTTGGACATCATAAAAAACACTTATTGACATATTTTAATGTTGAAATGTAACAATTTAAATGTAACAAGTAGACAACATTATTGAAAAATCATAACTTTTTATTACTACGTGTATGCTATTTGCATATAATTCTGACATAGCGTCCAGGTTTTGTCACGTGACCCTAACGCCCTACTACAATGATTGCCATAATGATAGATTTTTGCTTTCAAAAGATGACATTAACGTTAGCTAACATGGATAGCTAGCTAGCTTGCTAACGTTACAAAAGCTATTGACTTTTAACTTAAAATGCACTAAATTTATGATGATATTGTTATCAAGACTGATATTAATTCAATGCGAGCAGATTAGGACCACAGATGATGATGTTCAGGAACATTTACAAGATCTCCCTCTTCATAGCATTAGCTAAAGAGAAGATAAGTATAGTTAGCTAGTTTTTTTAAATTTTAAGATTGTTTCTGATTGGCCCGGTCTCCGTGGCCATGTTTAAATGCTCTGGATAAGAGCATCTGCTAAATGACATAAATGTAAATGTAAATGACAGCTATTGTATGGTACTCTTTTCATAAGCTATAACTACAGTATTTAATCTGAAACGAAATCTAAAAAAACATAGTAAGACTAATCATAGTTAGTGCAAGAGATCAGTGTAGTAACACTGCAATAGACATCAATGTTGGAAGGTGCACATCCTACAGGAAAAGTAAAGTTTGTGTTTTCTTTCCTTCACAGTTTTAAACATGTAAACAGTGGTGATGGCAGTTAATTAATGTAGAAAATCAGTGGTAGTGGAGTCTGAAAAGGTGGGTTTTTAGTCTCTTGCGGAAGATGGCCAGTGATTCCGCGGTCCTGACCGAGTGCAGAAGATCATTCCACCACTGGGGGGTCAGGACAGAGAAGAGGCGAGACCGCGAGGAATGGCTGTCAGGCGCCCGAAGGGATGGAACAGTCAGTTTGCCAGAAGAGGTAGAGCGGAGGGGTCTAGCTGGGGTGTAGGGTGTGATGAGTGTGTGGAGGTAGGAGGGAGCGGTTCCCCTTGTGACCTGTTATGCCAGCACCAGTGATTTAAATGAGATGCGTGCTGCTATAGGGAACCAGTGAAGTGTGGTGAGTTGTGGACTTGGGTTAGTTGAAAACCAGGCATGCGGAGGTATTCTGCACTAGTTGCAGTGGCTTGATGACACAGGCTGGTAAGCCTGCCAGAAAGGTATTGCAGTAGTCCAGACGTGAGATTACCAAAGCCTGGACCAGAAGTTGTGAGGCCTCTTTGGTGAGGAACGGGCGAATTCTCTGGATGTTGTGGAGGGAGAATCGGCAGGTCTGGGTGATTGCTGCGATGTGCCCCGAGCTGGTTGTCCAGTCACACTAAGGTTCCTGGTAGACCAGGACGGAGACACGCTGGAGCATTCCATGGTGATTGAGGCATCAATCATCGTGCAGCCCTTCGCTGGGAGGAAGAGCAGCCCAGTCTTCCCCAGGTTGAGCTTCAGGTTCAATCCAGCTGAACTCACATTCCTCACAGAGTATGCCGCTGCCATGAGCCCAGTCGCCCAGGCAACCAACATCTTGCAAGCAGAAGCAAATGTCCAGATGGGGTGGCTACTTCCAATAATCAACCTGCTGACCGCCAAACTTGACAGAGTCAAGTTGCGACTGAAATACTGCAGGCCTCTGGTGTATTGTATTGTATCTCATTCCTTGCACAAGGTTTGTTTATTGTTTACTGTCATGCACCAATGTACCAAACAAATTCCTAGTAGGTGGAAGCCTACATGCAGGGTTGGGAGGGTTACTTTGTAAATGTAATTAGTGCCTGATTACTGATTACACGGCTCTGAAAGTAATCCGATACGAATACAGTTACATGTCTCAAAAAAGTAACGTATTCAGATTACTTTTAGAATACTTTTGGATTACTTACTTTTCCATCACAGATGGGTATGTTTTTGGGGTACAGGAGACATTGGGAAGCTGTTATATAGCCAAAGGTGGTGCTACTTAGTACTAAAGGGTGCTCAAATTTTTGCACACGCCATGTTCACTTTTATAAAAACTTTATTAAAAACAAATTACCAGTAATGTTACAGACCTGAGAGCAGATTAACATAGTATACAGTAGGATGGCAGTCTAAGCACAATAAATTGTTTACTAGCTACCATTAGCTCAGCCTCACTTGTTGTCAGTCACTTGCCCCCAGTATATTATGCATTCAGCAGCAGTCTATTAACCCCGATTTTATCCCGTTTTGAAATGTTATCGTTTCAACAATAAAGAAAGCAGTATAAAATTAGCAGAGCAGTTATTGCGATGCCTCAAACCGTGGTGTGGGAGAATCAGATCTCAGCCAGGGCCAGATAGACTGAGTGATCCAAAACCACATTTAACACATTTCTTCAGAGTCAGATGTAATCGGGTTTTATTGTATGTGAAATCACCTACAAGAAAACATAGTATGCTCGCCGCGCAGCCTAAGAATGCTGGCAGTAAACTTGCGGGATCTCTAATACAAAGTTAGAAGTCTAAAGCATGGTGGGATTCGCTTGCTTAATTGTTAGCCCACGTCCTCTCACCCCTCGTGCTGCGGAGCTCGAACTGGGCTCATAAATCCTAGTGACAGGGTGGACCAGGCCGTGTATAACGTGGGCTGCTGCTGGCCACACAAACTGACCCACCAGAAACACAGGGACAGAGCATGGGGCTCAAAACCTCTCAAAAAAATTCCCACAGTAGGCTAAGGTTAGGTAACAGCAAATTACTGCAGAACTGTGCTCATTAAACTGAAGGTTAGCTAACGTTGACTTACCTCCAAGTGCTTTTTGAGATTCGACGTCGAGTCCTTTGATGCCGACAGTATCTTTACAACTGGAAGGCACAAGGCAGATTTTCCCATGTTCTGATTTAAACTGGAAATGGTGTCGATAACGCCACGAACTAAAAGCTGCTTTTTCTTCCATCTTGCCGCTATCAATGTTTGTCTGAGTGCGGACGCGCGCTTTTTTAACACATTTTTTTGGTTCTGTGGAGCGGCTGTAGTTTTCGTGAGCTGTGATGATAATCATGTAGGCGTGATAATTTCATGCTGTAGCTTTAGTAATGAATATTAGCTCATTAATGTTTGTAAGGAAAACTTTCCACCAAGAATTCCAATAAGTAATCCAAAATGTATTCACTTCAGGTTTATTAAAGTAACTGTATTCAGATTACTCGTTTTTCAAATGTAACGCGAGCTGAATACAGTTACTTGATTTTTGTATTCTGATTACGTAACGCCATTACATGTATTCCTTTACAACCCAACCCTGCCTACATGGCAATAAAATCGTTTGTGATTTCTGATACAGGTGGGAATAAAGAATCGGTTTGGCCACATGACAGAAGACCCTGAGTTGATCGCAGCTGCGATTCTTCTTCCAAAGTTCCGAACATCTTGGACAAAGGATGATGCCACAATCAGAATGGGTAAGACAACATGGGGATAATGAAAAATAAGTGTATGGGTGTACATTCTGACACTTTGTAATATTGGAAAATTATTAATTAATTAATTATTATAAAACTAAATGTATACACCTCAAATTAAAACAAACTATTTAGTACAAAACCTTAGGTTGGGGTCATGACATGTTAGAAAGTTGTATTAATCCTATCATTTATATTTTTATCACCCCATCCTCACTATATTTCAGGGGTGGACTACATCAAGCAACACATGGAAGCACCCTCCCTGCAGCTAGGTGATGCCACCAGAAGAAGAAGACTTCTTCTCTGCCCTGCAGTCCTTTCCAGCTGTGTGCAAGCTGTCTATGAAGCTGAACACGCCTCTACCTGCCTCAGCAGCCGGTGAAAGGCTGTTTAGCATCGCAGGACTTGTCTTCAGCCCATTCACGCATTCACGCAATTTTGAGAACCAACTTCTGTTGAAGATGAACAGCACATTTTATAGTTTCAAGTAATGACTGGGTTATTACTTTCAGTGCTGCTTCAGTCATGTTTTGATTTTGTGTCATTTTGTGGATGGTTATGTTATGATGTGGTAGCAGCACTTAAGTACTGAGCACTTTATTTTAATTTTGTTTTATGACTGGGATATTCTGTCCCAGGGCTATGGATGTACAACATGCATAACGGGTTCTGCCCTGACTTTACAGGCTACATAAGACCATTGGACCGGATTGGTCAAGAGAAAGCAGGTTGTACACACACCAGGGAAAGAGGGAGGGATGGACGAATGAAGGAGTGGGAGGAAAGGAGTTCTTGTTATGTAGACCAGAGGCTACACGAATAAAGACTAAACAATGATAAAAACTCAAACTTCTGACCGCTTTTGATACTTAAGTACAGTAAACCCCAGATACTTTAAGACTTTTAATCAAGTAAATATTCGAATAGGTGACTTTCACTTTTACCAGAGTCATTTTCCAGTTAGGTATCTTTACTTTTACTCAAGTATGGCTTTTGGGTACTTTATACACCACTGCCTAGAGTGGGTTTTATTCTTCTGAGAACGCAACTACATATAGTGATTCCATTACGCTACCTGTCCCATAGACAAGGGTATTGATTCCAGATTACAGACTTCTCATGATCTATCCTTTCAGAATTTAGTTACTTTGTGAGTGACACTCACCGTGTTACAGTTGGGATCAACCAGGTTGTTCTGTAGGAGATAGACTGACTTGGAAAAAAATGAATAATATGCATGAATAATAATTGATTATATGCAGCCCATTCTACAGTCTTGGATAGGAATGTGAGGAGAGCGACAGGTCGGTAGTTAGAAATGTCAGCAGGATTCAGAGAGGGTTTTTTGAGGAAGGGGATGACATGGGCCCTTTTGAGAGCAGAGGGGACAGTACCAGAGGAAAGTGAAGAGTTGTTTATATGGGAGACAAAGGGGAGGATGTCCATAGAGAAGGACTGGAAGAGAGGGGAGGGAATGGGATCGAGAGGACAGGTGGTAGGATGGTAGGAGTGAATAAGTTGTGAGATGTCAGAGAGTGGTGTCAGTTATTTAACTTATACTTCTGCAACCCAATGCAGCTTGTGTGTTCATGCTCACAGTCCGGAGGGAGCACAGAGGCCAAAATCTATTTCATTTGTTTTTCAGGGAAAACCTCTGAGGTTGTAAACCTACTTTCCAGAGAACCCCAGGTCAGTCAAAACCAGAACGCCATCATGGGGAAAAATTCTATTCAATCCAAAAATAAATCTTTATTTCATGCATGCATGTAATGGAAATGGGTCTAGATTAAATAATTAGACAAAAGTATGTTCATAGAGCTGGAGCCAATTTAGCTGCAGATTGGAGCCATGTTTGGAGCCGCGGCCTCCTGGCGCTGGTTTCAAAAGGTCTGAGCCCTCTCGAATGTGTGGGATAACAGTGTTGATCCCACATGGCATTAGCTTAGACCTTTCTCTTCTCCATATAGGTACCGTCCCTGTATCTTGTGTTGAAATTTTACACTTTTTTTACTCACACTGAAACCATGATTAAAATAAAGACTTCAACAGCAAGTACAAAAGTCACAAACAGAGGGCCTCCCGGGTGGTCTAGTGGTTACAACGTTCAACGCTGGCCACTGCAACCGGGGTTCGATTCCACCGGAATCATTTGGGGGAGCCAAAATGAAGTTCAGTGCTTACAGGAGTGGCTCTGGCGTACCGGAGTTACAGTCGACAGCTTGGCGAGTGCCATCTCGGAGGAGACGATACTTCGCCCGTGTCACTGCTGGTCACAGGGCTATGGCAGCGAACTCAAGGGGGACTTGATATGAAAAAGAGAGGGTGTAATTGGCTACAAAATTGGGAGAAAATGGGAGAAAATCTAAAACAAATAATTAAAAAACATTCTTTCCGTGCACATATTCCGGCTGTGCACACGTTCCTGCCCGGTAATGCATAGGGCAGTGCTGAACTCTGCATCCACCTGAAACAGGAGCACCGTGCTCAGGACTCCTGATCATTGTGCATGCCAGGGATTCATTTGTATGCAATTCTGCCTCATTTTAAGCAGGTGCTGTTTTCAAAGCCTCCCTTCAGGGGAGAATAATATTGTTCAGAGATAGAGAGTTCACTCATTTCTAAAAGCACATCACTCACCGAAAAGTCAATTTTCCTTTGGATACACTATATGAATATTTCATAATGCATTTTCCCAACCGATTAATAGTTGTAGAGCATAAATGAAAGAATTGAAGTGGCAAAATCTCAAAACGTGTGTATTCAGATACGGTGTCCATCAAATTATTATTTTTTATTCCTTTGAGTGGGACCATTATCCAAGACGGAGCATTAATTGGCTTAATATTTGAATAGGATTTGATTCATACTTATCTTTGTCTATGGAACAGCATGCTGTTCTTATAGATCTACATTTGACCTTCCCATCCTTGATGAACCATAATGGATATTCACACATATCTGGCACACATTTTCTTTATGATAATTGCCCACTTAAAAACTCATTAAGTTGGGCACAGTACTGCTGCACTGTTATCCTATATTTGTGACTCAGATTACATCATCATCAATGTTTGCGGAGTTCATCTTTATTGATTCTCACCCAGGGGAGAGAATCAGGGTGGGAGGGCAGCATAAATACAAATGAACAAAATCTTCGACCGTCGGGCCAGAAACAATAAATGAAAATAACAAAATTGTTTGCCTCCTCCGTGATGGAAACCCTTTCGGGAAACACACGAACAATACGACACACACACAGACGGTCACAACTTTTCAGATGGTTTCCAAAATTCTAGATGTTTAACGAAAACAAGGAAGAGAGAACATATTACTCTTACTTTAGCCACACTGCACTGGCTCCCTGTATCTTTTAGAATAGATTTTAAAGTCCTTACTTGTATACAAGGCTTTAAATGGTCTAGCACCCTCTTACATCACAGATACCCTCTTGTTTTATGTCCCTTCATGAGCCCTTAGGTCCTCTGTAGCAGGTCTTTTAAAGGTCCCCCCAAAATTGGGGAAGCTGCTTTCGTCCACTATGCACACATGCCTTGTCTTATATTACATTTTGTAAGATCTGAAACCATTCAGTATGATAAATATGCAAAAATCGAGGAAATCAGGAAGGGGGCAAATACTTTTTCACGGTACTGTAAATTGTGGAAACACAATGATGACAAACACAAACACAAAGTCTTCACCCTACTTGCCGCGAATCTTTCGGGCAAAAACAATAAAATAAAATAAAATAAACAATAATTGAAAGCCCGCCTCCTCCAAGGGGGGAACACACAATAAACAGACAGTCAGCAGCTGTCAACACTTACCGGGACAGGGTAGAACTTTACGCACAGTCCTGACACACACTCGACACACATCTCAAAAAGACACTGCACCTCTTCAGACCAGAGTTCTCCTAGAACCTCCCCAGGCACAGACATATCCAGTGACTTTTCAAGTGCTTCCCAAACCCAGGTACAGAGACGCTCAAACTTTTCAGTCCAAGCTCTTTTCAACCCAAACACACAGAGACCCTCGCTACTCCTCTGGCAACCAGCCCCTAGACACTCTCCACTCTTTCAGTGAGAGTTCTCGGGCCGTTGTCCAGAAACACTCCACTGCCCTAGTGCGAGTTCTATGCCAATCATGCCGAGAGAGAGAGGCGGACACTCTTAGTGCGCCCCCTCTCTCTCTCTTTCTGACACACACAGATAGCACTCTACTTGGTCACTCAGAACAGAACTCCACGTCCTCCGACACGGAAAGGGGGAGGTAGTGGGGGTAGTGATGGGGGAGGTAGTGGGGGTGGTGATAGGGGAGGAGGGGAGAGCGGTTATCGGGCCTGACACTGAGGCCGATGGCTGGGCCTCAGCAGCAGTCGCACCTGGAGTGGAGACCCGAGTAGCTGGTGGTAACTGCCCGGGACCTGGCGCCTTCCCAGGAGCGCCCTCCGCCCCTGGTTTTCCATTCGGGGCTGACACTAGCAATGCCACCCCCAGGCCACCAGATGGCACTGCACCCCCAGGAGACACGAGGTGGCCGACCGCATAGTCGTTAGAGGCCTGCCCTTGAGCAAACAATTCAGCTAATGTGTATATTTTTTTTCAAAGGACAGGCCCGAAACAAATGCCCCTCCACTCCGCGCAGACTGCAGGTCTTAGGGGCCATGCATTCCCTGCTGGCATGGTCAGCCGATGCACAATACCTGCACTTGGTCATGTCGGTTTGGAACACCCCTTTGGTGTGCCCCACGCGACTGCACCTCCTGCAGTACATCGGCTGACCAGGGAAATGCAAGTAGCCCCTGTCAGCCCCGATAGAGAAGCTCCCAGTTTCTCTTGTAGCGGACAATGTATTGCCACTTCCCATTCCAAAACCCATGCTTGTCGTAGAGCCTCTCCCCGCTCTCCAACTCCGAAACATATTTACTCAGAAAAACAATATTGTGCTCCATAACAAAAGGATTATACATGTGAACAGTGAGTGGCCTCCACCCCTGTGCCTGGAGGAGCTCCACTCGGATCAACTGCTACCGGCCTCTGCTCATGTGAACCAACATCGACTCCACCCGAGTGTGGCTTCAGTGCCTGCGGGTAGGTGAGCTGAGAACCGCCATCCCCTCCGCACGAGTGTGGCTTTGGTGCCTGCGTGCAAGCGAGCAGGATTTCGACCGGGGTATCTACGCTCCCTGCCCCGAGCCTCATCCTTCGGCAGAGCTGGCTCAGATTCCATCTGCGTTGGTCTGTTAAACGCCAGATCAATAACGAACAAATCGTTTGTCCTGAATGACTTCTTTGTATCGAAAGATTTGGACTATTTACAGATTTCTGAGACCTGGCAGAAGTCGGACGAATTTGTCCACTTAAATGAACTCTGCCCACAGAACTGCGCTTACTCCTGCGCCCCCAGATCTTCGGGCCGAGGGGGAGGACTGGCAGTTGTGTACCGGGACTGTCTCTCCTCATGTAAGGTGAGCACTGGAACTTACTCATCCTTCGAGGTTCTCATGAATAAAGTTGGACGAATAAATCCCTTTTACTCCGTCCTGATCTATCGTCCTCCCGGCAGAAATGCGTCATTTCTGACAGAGTTTGGTGAATTTCTGTCTTCTATCATCCGCCTGGACAGAATACTTTAACATGCATGTAAATAAGATTTCTGATAACTTTGCAGTTAACTTTACAAATGTTACCGAGTCGTTCCACTTCATCCAACATGTAACCGGTCCCACTCACGTAAAAGGCAACACTTTGGAACTTGTGTTCACAATTGGGCTTAATGTCAGTAATGTCCGTACTGAGGCTTTGACTGTGTCCGACCACAAATGTGTTTTATTTGAACTGTCACTTGACGACGATTTTGTTCCAACAAAGCGCATAAAAAGCTCACGCATTTTAAATAGCTTAGCTGTAGAAAATTTCACTGCTAGCTTTAATAGCAATGTTTTGGTGTCCCCCAATGATGACCTTGACAGTCTGACTGATGTTTTCAACACGCATTGTTCAGCCATTTTAGATGACGTAGCACCCATAGTCACTCGCTCTGTCCGCCCTGTAAACTCCTCCCCATGGATGAACGATGAGATCAGAGAGCTGAGACGCAAGTGCAGAAAGACAGAGAGGCTCTGGAAATCTTCCAACCTCCAAGTACACCGTCTGTATCTCAGAGAGCTGATTTTTGAGTTTAACATCTTAGTCAAAAATGCTAGGGCAGCTTATTTTTCCAACCTGATCTCCTCTTGCAAGCACAACCCTAGAGTGTTATTTAGCACCATTAACTCCTTAGTCAATCCACCTCCCCCATCTGTACCTGTTTTTTCAGATAATATTTGTAATGGTTTCCTTTTGTTTTTTGTCAACAAAGTGGCTGATGTGAGGGCGAGCATAAACACCTCCCCCTCCCCCTCTCCCTCCCCCTTTCCTCTCTGCCCAGCCAATTCATCTTTGAGTAGCTTCTCCACCATCTCCCTAAACACCCTTACAGACCTAGTGAGCTCTATGAAGTCCTCCTCAAGCCCCCTAGACATTCTACCTACATCTCTGTTGAAGGAAGTCATGAGCTCTGTGGGCCCGAGTTTACTTTCCATCATAAACAGGTCCCTAGTTTCAGGCACTGTACCATCTTATTTTAAGGAGGCGGTCGTTCAGCCCCTCCTTAAAAAGCCTCACCTAGACCCCTCCCTTCCCAATAACTATAGACCCATCTCTAACCTCCCCTTTGTTTCAAAGGTGCTAGAGAAAGTGGTAGCCAGTCAGCTAACTACCTACTTGTCAACCTATAACATCTCAGACAAATTTCAATCAGGTTTCCGTAAAAAACACTCCACTGAAACTGCCCTACTCAGAGTTGCAAACGACATTATGATGTTCTCTGATGCCGGCAAATGCACAGTCCTGGTCCTCTTAGATCTCAGCGCCGCATTCGATACTATAGATCACGGGATCATGTTAGATAGGCTTAGGGAGTGGGTAGGCATCTCAGGGAGCGCCCTAAGCTGGTTTACGTCCTAACTTCAAGAGAGGCTTTTCTCTGTCGCCGTGAGCCCATTCAAATCGGACTTCTCCCCCCTTACGTGTGGCGTGCCACAGGGTTCTGTGCTGGCACCATTGCTTTTCGCCCTTTACATGCTTCCCTAGGCCTCCTAATCAGTTCATTTAAAGGCATCTCTTATCATTGCTATGCAGATGACATCCAGCTCCAGTTTTCGTTCAAGCCTGACAATTTGGAGGGTCTCAACATCCTACACCAGTGCCTTTCCTCCATTGAGCAATGGATGGAGAGTAACTTTCTCCAACTAAACGCAGGAAAGACAGAAGTGCTGATCATAGCTACTGACAAAATAGCAACTAGAGTGGCTGATCATATGGGGTCTCTTAAGGGAAATATACGCCCTCACTTAAGAAACCTAGGTGTCATCTTTGACCAGTCTATGCTTTTGGACAAACATGTCAATTCTCTCACCCGCTCCTGCTTCTTTCACCTCAGAAATATTGCCAAACTACGGTCCATTATTTCACATGCTGAATTAGAAACCTCTGTACACGCTTTCATTTCATCTAGACTGGACTATTGTAACTCACTGTTTACCTGCCTTGACAAAGGTTATGTGGACCGCCTTCAACTCATCCAAAATGCTGCGGCAAGGCTACTTACTAGATCTAGGAAGTCGTGTCGCATCACCCCCATCCTAGCCTCTCTGCACTGGCTCCCAGTACACTTCAGGATTCACTTTAAAGTTCTGGTGTTCACCTACAGAGCCCTCCACGGTGACACCCCTGCTTACATCTCCGAGCTTCTCCATCAGTACTCGCCCAGTCGTTCCCTGAGGTCCTCCGACTTGGAGCTCCTGGCGGTGCCCCGGACCAGGTTAAAAACCAAGGGGGACAGAGCTTTTGGGGTGGTTGCCCCAAGGCTCTGGAATGCCCTCCCCCAGGACTTGAGAACCTCGCCCTCTGAACCAATGTTCAAAAAACTGTTAAAAACCCACCTGTTCAGACAGGCATTTGACCATATTTAGCCTAGTTTGCTGCTGCTTGTAACGTTATTTACGTTTGTTGTCTGTACTGTATCGTTAAGTGTGCACTTTTTATCTGAGTACTGCTGTTTTGTTTTTTAATTGTATTTTTACTGCTGTGAAGCACTCTGTGCATTCGTGCTATGAAGGGCGCTATACAAATAAATACTTACTTACTTACTTACTCGCACTCCTCCAGCACAGGTGTCCTGGTTCGGCATATAGTAATCAAAAATCAGAAGAGAAGCAGCTTCAGTGAAAAAGCTTAAATCGAAGAATCCCCGTGCCGAACAATCTTGCAAGCAATACACCCGCTTGGGATCAATGTGAAAGAAACCCTTCACAACTTTCTCCACAAAATAATCCAAAGTGAACCTTTTCCTTACCTCCTTGTCTGTTCCTGCATCGAACCTCAATGTGTTCTTCATCCACGCCAGGCCATCGTCATCGTCGTCGTCGTCGTCGTGATCTTATACACACATGAATGACATGACAAAGACTAACTGATCCCCCACTCGCCCCACCTGCTCTTAAATAGGCTTACTTTCTGCCTGGCTCAGGTGGGACTCGTGAGGCAATCACCTGTCTATCACTCACACATCCAATCACTAAACAATTGACAATTTATATCCACTCACATTCTCACACACAACCAGGTAAGTGAATAATCACTTACCAATTAAATAATTATAATATTTACCATATAAATAATAAATATGCTCTTTGGAGCAACCTTCTGGGCAACAGTTTGATCTTACAATCAAAATATGAGAGAAATCTAACCTTTAATTAAAGTAAAATAATTAAAAGAAAAAAAAATCCTTATCAAAAAATTTAAAAAAATTCTCAAAAACAATTATTGGCATCCTTAGAAATTCTTATGAACAAAATCTAAATGAAGTATATTCTCATTTATATATATATACACTACCGTTCAAAAGTTTGGGGTCACCTGCTGGAAACTATTTTTATCTCATAATTGACAATGCTTTACACCGTATACATTTCTGTAAATACTTTAAAATGACAAAAAACACATGTAACAATGAACAAAATGAACATCAAAGAAATGTTCAAGAAAATTATATTGAAAATTGAATCTTGGATTCCTCAAAATAGTCACCCTTTGGCGTGATAACAGCCTCACAAACAGTGGCCATTCGGTTAATAAGTTTTAGCAGGAAATCACCCGACATGTTTTCCCAGCTATCCTGCAGCAATTCCCAGAGAAACTTGTGGGTTGCTTTGCTTTGACTCTTCCTTTCCAGTTTGTCCCATACAAGTTCTATGGGATTGAGGTCTGGACACTGGGCAGGCCAGGTCTTTAGTTTGAGTTGTTGTTCACATTCGTCCTTCACCAGATAGTTCTTGCACAACTTCAAGGTGTGTTTTGGGTCGTTATCTTGCTGAAGAATGAAGGAGTGCCCGATTAGCCATAGTCCAGATGGAAGGTGACCCCAAACTTTTGAACGGTAGTGTATATTTTTTAAGTTCACCTGAGTCTTTAGGAACTTTTACGTTGTCATCCATGACTTCCTGTTTCACTGGGGTATAAATATGAGGTGACACACAAAGGCCAAACCCCCTTAGTCATCCATTAACATGGGGAAGACAATACAGAAATTACATTTTATTACATTTACATTTTTTAAGCATTTAGCAGACGCTCTTATCCAGAGCGACTTACAAGATGTGCATTAATACATGGTAGGAACAATCATAGTTAGCGCACGAGATCAGTGCAGGAATACAGCAATAGACATCATTGCAGGCATCAGCATACCACACCTGTAACACCAGGAAGGAAAAAGTTAGTGTTTTTTTGTTTTGTTTTTTTGTTGTTGTAAATAGTGTAGAACAAGTAAATAGTGGTGACAACAGATAGACTGGATGGACAGTGTTCAGTGGTAGTGGAGTCTGAAGAGGTGGGTTTTGAGTCTCTTGCGGAAGATTGTAAGTGATTCCGCAGTCCTGACCAATTGCGGGAGGTCGTTCCACCAGCGAGGAACCAGGACAGAGAAGAGGCGAGACCGCGAGGAGCGGCTGCCAGGCGCCCGGAGGGATGGGGCAGTCAGTTTGCCAGAGGAGGCAGAGCGGAGGAGTCTGGGTGGGGTGTAGGGAGTGATGAGTGACTGGAGGTATCGGGGAGCAGTACCTCTGGCCGCTTGAAAAGCAAGCACCAGTGACTTGAATCTGATGCGTGCTGCGATGGGGAGCCAGTGCAGGGAGGAGAGTAGAGGGGTGACGTGAGTGAACTTCGGCTGGTTGAACACCAGCCGAGCGGCAGCGTTCTGGACTAGTTGCAGAGGTTTGATGGCACAGGCCGGAAGGCCTGCCAGCAAGAATTGCAGTAGTCCAGACGTGAGATCACCAGGGCCTGGACCAGGAGTTGAGTGGCCTCTTGGGTGAGGAACGGTCAGATCCTCCAGATGTTGTGGAGGGAGAAACGGCAGGTCCGAGCGATCGCTGCAATATGGCTCGAGAAGCACAGCTGGGTGTCCAGGGTTACCCCAAGACTCCTGGCCGACTGGGACGGAGACACTATGGAGCCTTCCACGGTGATTGACGCATCAATCATCGGGGAGCCCTGCGCTGGGAGGAAGAGCAGCTCTGTCTTCCCCAGGTTCAGCTTCAGGTGGTGGGTGGACATCCATGCGGAGATGTCAGCCAGGCATGCAGAGATCCGTGCCGGGACCTGGGTGTCAGATGGAGGGAAGGAGAGAAAGAGTTGAGTGTCATCAGCATAACAATGATAGGAAAAACCATGAGCAGAAATAACAGAGCCAAGTGACTTGGTGTACAGAGAGAATAGGACGGGGCCTAGCACCGAGCCTGCGGGACTCCAGTAGAGAGGGTGTGGGGAGGAGGAGAGGGAGCCTCCAGGCCACCTGGTAGGACCGGTCAGCCAGGTAGGACTCAAACCATGTCAACGCAGATCCAGAGATTCCCATCTCGACGAGAGATGAGAGCAGGATCCGGTGGTCCATGGTGTCGAATGCCGCCGACAGGTCGAGGAGGAGGAGGACAGAGCTAAGGGATCGGGACCTAGCAACGTGAAGAGCCTCCGTGACCTCAAGGAGAGCAGTCTCTGTGGAGTGGCCTGCTCTGAACCCAGATTGGTTGGGGTCAAGCAGGTCATTCTGTAAGAGATGAACAGACAGTTGATTATAGACAGCCCGCTCTAACGTTTTGGAAAGGAATGGGAGGAGAGAGACAGGTCGGTAGTTAGAGATGACAGCAGGATTCAGAGAGGGTTTTTTGAGGAGGGGGACGACATGGGTGCTTTTGAGGGGAGAGGGAACAGAGCCGTAGGAATGAGAGGAGTTGATAACATTGGAGACAAAGGGGAGGATGTCCATAGCAATGGACTGGAATAGGGGGGAAGGAATGGGATCGAGAGGGCAGGTGGTGGGACAGTGGGAGTGAACAAGTTGAAGGATGTCCGAGTCAGGGAGGGGTGAGAAGGAGGATAGAGGGGTGAGAGGTTTATGTAGCGAGATGGGTGAGGGAGGGTTAGGTGAGGGAGAGGATGGGGGGAAGGAGTTGCGAATGTCATCGACTTAGAGTAGAGTTTGCGAGGATTAGAAGCGGAAGATTGAATCTTATGTCAGTCCAGCAGCTATAAATGCATGCATATTATCACAGTGTCAAAATAATGTTCAGTTAAATCAAAAAGCTAAAATTTCCATATGTAACATGAACAAGGCATTGCCTGTAATTAGGCAATGCCTGGGAGCATTACCTGAGGGCATTACTTTACATTATTATACTTATAAAACACCCCCAGGGGAGAAGATCTCTTCGGGGATTTGACCCCATGACCCAACAGTCCACTACTGGAATGTTGGATTATTTGTGATGCTACTTTCCACTTTGTGTTACAGGTGACACTGTAATATCTAAATTATGTTATTTAACACACCGCACCATGCAATCCAATAATGTCTCTAAAGCCCCCATAGCTGCAAGCACAGGCCAGCACCATTCAACCCAACACACTAACTAAAGTAGTCATAGAATTAAGCACAGGCTAGCACCCTTCAGCCCAACACAGTAACTAAAGTATTCATAGAATTAAGCACAGGCTAGCACCATTCAGCTCAAGACAGTAACTATAGCATGCATATACAGTGCATCCGGAAAGTATTCACATCGCTTCACTTTTTCCACATTTTGTTATGTTACAGCCTTATTCCAAAATTGATTAAATTCATTTTTTTCTCAGAATTCTACACACAATACCCCATAATGACAAAGTGAAAAAAGTTTTTTAGAAATTTTTGCAAATGTATTAAAAATAAAAAACAAAAATATCACATGTACATAAGTATTCACACCGTTTGCTGTGACACTCAAAATTGAGCTGCATCCTGTTTCCACTGATCATCCTTGAGATGTGTCTAGAACTTAATTGGAGTCCAGCTGTGGTAAATTCAATTGATTGGACATGATTTGGAAAGGCACACACCTGTCTATATAAGGTCCCACAATTGACAGTGCATGTCAGAGTAAAAACCAAGCCATGAAGTCCTAGGAACTCTCCATAGACCTCCGAGATAGAATTGTGTTGAGGCATAGATCTGGGGAAGGGTATAAAAACATTGCTAAAGCATTGAAAGCACCCAGGAGAACAGTGGGCTCCATCATTGTGAAATGGAATACGTTTGGAACCACCACAACTCTTCTTAGAGCTGGCCGTCTGGCCAAACTCAGTAACCGGGCAAGAAGGGACATGGTCAGGGAGGTGACCAAGAACCCAATGGCCACTCTAAGAGAGCTTCAGAGTTCCTCTGCAGCGATGGGAGAACCTGGTAGAAGGACAAACATCTCTGCAGCACTCCATCAATCAGACCTTTATGGTAGCACTTGGCATTCAGGCCAAAAAGTTCAATTTGTGTCTCATCAGACCGGATAATATTTTTCCTGATGCTCTTAGAGTCCTTTAAGTACCATTTGGCAAACTCCAGGTGGGCTGTCATATGCCTTTCACTCAGAAGTAGTTTCCGTCTAGCCACTACCATAAAGGTCTGATTGATGGTCTTTAAGTCGAATTTGTATGTCAGTCGGAACAAGCACATAGAGTTCTTGTTAATCGTCAAATGTTTGTCTTAGTATAGTATTTATTTGACCTTTTTGTGCATATAAAACACTTCCAAATACAATAAAACATCTTAAACATAACATTCAGGACATAATAATACTGTTATAATAATAACAATACTGTAATATTAATAATAATAATACAGTACTAATAAAAGTAACTATGTACATACAGTACTGTAAAAAAAACATTAAAGAAACAGTTCTTAAAACAGTTTAGATAGAAAAAAAGAAAAGGATCATGATTAAAGGTTAACACTCATTTGTGAGGTAACATGATAACATTAATAACTGTATGATGCAGAAGATGATGGACTTGGAGATGGACTTTAGCAGCGCTTACATCTACAAGCTGCTTCACCTTGAACTTTAATATTATGTAAATTTGCTCTCAATTTAAAGCGATTGAACCAACCCCTACTCACTACAAATTATTTGTAGCAATCGCCTTCACTTGCTGCATGAGCAGCTTTTAAGTCATTGAAAAGGGTTTGAGCCTTTTCTTGCACTAAAGAAAGACTAATAGGCATATTACGCTGATTTTGGTCTTCTATCCAAATTATCAATAGCCTTTCCATCTCAATAATTAAACCACTGCGTTGTTTGGTAATAATCGTGGCAATCATCCGGGCATGGCCTTTCACATGCTCCATTATTCTCCCTTTGTCTTTTGAAATTGTTCCAATCGTTGACCGGCTGTAGCCTAATGCTTTCCCAATGGCTGATGGCGTTTCACCTCTCTCCAATCTCTTTATTATTTCAACTTTACTTTCCATGGTGATTGTTTTCCTTTTCTTTGATGCATCACCAGCACTTGCATCGGATTTATGCTTTGGAGGCATCGTTGTAAGGGTAAGAGAAAGAGAAAAACGGGACCGTGATCTGACTTAAAATAATGGACGGTGATCGATGTTCCTTGAGCCGACGAACCGCTGAAATGAGCATCACAAAGTAGTGCGTGCGTTCGTTTTTACCAACCATTATATTTAACTAGATGTAAAAAATATAATAGGCCTTATGGCAGTCCGTTTGTAAGTACGAGTTGTCCGTAAGCCAGATGTTCGTAACCCGGGGACTGCCTGTACTGCAGACCATTGATTGGTCAAGCGCAATCATCACAGAATCGTAAAGCTAAATCTCAGACAGGCTCAGACACAACCGCCATGTTTTTCTTTAGCTTCACTTCAATTATTGGTAGGCTATTATTCGAAGAGTATTATATAGAGTTTTGCATTATTGTCAGGTTTACGTGATTCTACAAGTTAGGTTTGTGTTACGAAAGCTGAAATAAACACATTTTCTTTGAAAGGAAAAAGTATAGTATTGTCATTTTCATTCACGCAATTAGAATATACATTTTCATAGTACAACATTTTCATTCCTCACAAAAATAGATTTTTAGAAAGATATAGGAATCACTTTGGTGCATTCCGATGCTCAAGCTAAACCCAAGCCTTTGAAACAAACTGGACAGTGACTATGTAATAATTTTGTTACATATTGCGATTGCGATATAGCACGCGATGTAACAAAACACATGGGTGGAAAATTGATAATTGATATTATATGTGTTCCAGACATCATAGAATAGAAGATAATTAATGATCTTCTAATGTAACAATGTACTGGAATGCCACACTGGAAACATACAATAAGATTAGCTTAGTGTATGCAGGTACCATCTGTGCAGCACAAGGTTTCATGTGCCAGATAAAGAATTAATCTTCAGAATTTCAGGAATAATACAAAATATATATTGACAGGGCCGCAATTAGCATTGCATGTACAATTCATCACTTTTGTATAAGGCTCATACATGCAGTACATGGTTCTGCAACGTCAAAGTATTGGAACAGAACAGCTTGTCATTGTTGAGCAGAGAGCAACCTTTTCTTTTGTTTGCAGTGATTATGTGATGTTTTTGTTTGTAAGGTACCTCCCAGCCTGCATATGATGGCACCTTCCTTTTTCCTTTGTGTGCCTTGTGCCAATCTAGTGCATTGAACCAGACCACGGTATGTTTCAAATGTATTTTCCGCTTTTAAGGTTAGTGTTAAACTTGGTAACGTGTAGTTCTCTTTTGATCCTCTTTTTTTTAAATGTGTTTGGCAATAGTCGTTGGCTGATATTGGCTGTGTGAAGCCGTCCGTAGTCCTTAATTTGCCCAGGTAAATCTGAAAGCATCTATAACTCTTGCATTGATACATAGACAGTGTCCAGAAGAAAGGGCTTTGTCGGGTCTGGAATAGCTAGGATGGGAGCGGTGATGAGAGCCTTGCGTAGGTGGTTGAAGGCGTCTTGGCTTGCTGGCGACCACGTGAACCGATGCCCTTGGCGATGTTGGCAAACCCTTAAATGAACCTTCGGTAATACAAGGCTAGGCCCAGGAAGCTGCGCACCTCGCCTGTTGATGTTGGTGACAGCCATTTTTCCACCGCCTCTACTTTTGCTGGGTCTGTCGACACTCCCCTCTTGCTCACAACGTGTTCCAGGAAGCTGGTCTGTCGGAGGAAGAGGCTGCACTTCACCGGGTTCAGTTTCACTTCACTGGAACGCAGTGCGCAGGTTGGTTAGCGCAACTGCGTAGGTAGACGCGTGCACTAAGATTTTGTGTAGGTACACCACGCATGCCGATACAGGGACTGGCTGCAGTACTTTCTCCATTAGCCGTTCGAACGTGGCCAGACTGTTGCACAGACCGAACGGCATAACGTTGAATTCCCATAATCCCCTGCCGATAGTGAAGGCTGTCTTTGGTCATGCTGACGGGGGAGAGGGAGACCTGCCAATAGCCGCTGTGGAGATCCAGCACACTGAACCACGTGGAGCCGGACACAGAGTCGAGGGCGTCATCAATACGAGGCAGCAGATACGAGTCCTTTCTTGTGACGTCATTTAGACGACAGTAGTCGACGCAGAACCGCTTCTTCTCAAGTTTTTATAACTTGTCTAATAATTGGTGTTTGTCTGTCTTTTAAGGACATTGCCAGTGCTGTTTTGCCTTTGTCTAAGATTTGAATTGAATAACATTGTTTTGCCTTAATCGCTGATTTATAGGTTTTCCGTCAGGGCAAGAGTAGCCTCAGCTGCTGTAAACGTCAGGCTACTCTGGCTTAGTGTTAAGTCTTGTAACATATATAAACCTGATACAACAACACAACAGACTTTGGATCAGAAATTTGTGTACAGTTTTCTGACTGCCCCAGTGTCTCTTATTTAACCTTTGGTTTCTTGTCTTGTTTGGAGCGGTTGAGGCCATACTCGTGGGCAGGGCATTCTCCAGGCTAGTGGTCCCTGTACCCTCAAACTGTATGTTGTCATTGGTTGTAGTGCTAATCAAGTACACTGACATTTTTCACTCTTTTGTCCTGCGTGTGTATGCATGCGTCCGTGTGACACCTGGAGCACGAGCACGCGTGGGGGTGAAACGGTCAGTCCCTTAGTCAAGGTACAGCCCCCCCTCTGCAGTCGGCCCGCCGTCCTCCATGGTTTTTGGGTTATTATTAGTCATTATTCTTAACCTGGATAATACCTATTGTCTGTGTCTATTAATTAAATTGCTGTTTTAACTTTCCCTCCATCTTAGCATGGTGCTTTACTCTAAGTTTTAAATAAAATTATCCTTTGAGCTAATGAATTTCACATCTCTGTTTTTAAATTGCATACTTACCAATGTCTTGGGGAAAACCCTCTTGACTTTTAAGGTGATAAAGCAAAGGTTATTTATTTGGGTAACAGTCCCAAGGTGGCGTAGTCCAGTATTATAAGACCTCACTCTTGCAGTGGTCACACAATCTTTACCGAAATTCCCTCGTGTTAAGCATCCAAAGCAAAGTCCTTTTCCTTCAAGGAACTCTGTTCTGCAATTTTTGTATGTTTCCTCCGTTTTTCCTTCCCTTTTCCCTGTGTTCCTGTTCTCCCTGTTGTGTTTGTCCGTTTGTGATGTGGGCGTTTCCTCCTCTGCATTCTCCGGCTCCCTCCTTGATTACAACAGATCTGCAACACCTGCGCTGCCTACTCACCTGCCATCAATTATCATCAGCCCTGCAGTGTACATCAACCCCGGTTTCTCATTCATTCCTCGTCAGATCGTTCTCTCTGTCTCCGCTTCTGTAGTCAACTTTTCGCCTGCCTGTGTTTGTTTTCCCGCTTGCCATTCTGCCTGCCTGCCCACGGACCAGCCAGCTTGTTCCTCCACTACCCGCTTCCCTGCTTGTTCCGCCTGCCTCCTTCATCCGCCATCATCATCTCCCCTGCTGCCTGCCTGCCCACGGACCTACCAGCCCGCTTCTCTGCTTCCCCGCTATCCTGTCTGTCTGCCTGCTTGGTCTGCCCTCATCGTCGTTCCCCTGTGCCAGACATTGTATATAATAAATATCCTACTTCACCTTATCCCCTGTGTCTGTGTCTGCGTTTGGGTCCAATCTGTGTATCAGTCGTAACACTCTACTTTCTCTTTATATGGTTGCTTTCTGATTTTGTAACATGCAATCAATGTATGGTTTTTCTTGCAGTATGGACAAGATTTCTGCAGAGCATTACTTGTTTTCTGAGAGCCATTCTTAACAGATCCTGAAGGATTATAACTTTCAGCTGGAGCCACACTGGTAGCAAAGGTGCTTACTCTTGATTCAGTTACCCTAGCTGCTCTCATGGTAATTCTGAGCTTTCCTTTTTCCTTTGCTGAATCTTTGATCAGGGGGTCAGAAGCGATTTTGGCTTGCCTGTCAATGAATTTTACGAGAAACTTTGCTCTCCTTCCACTCTTCTCTTGAGTGTCGAAGGCAACAACCCTCCAATTTCCCTCATTTCATAAGGAGATAATGATCCTGAGGTTAGTAGGGTTATCCATTTTCTGTAAGTATTCAATATCTTCCATAGCATTGTCACACCCAGTGAGGAAGAGAGAAAAACTATGAAGTGACTTAACATCATCTGACTTTATTTGTGGCCATTTAAAGGCTTTGTCCATATAGACTAACAATTTTCACCTCGTTGCCATAGTGATAGAGAAGCAATTTCTTTGCCTCTTTGTAGCCTTGTTGTGGACTCATGTGTTGCCAACTTCTTACTAGATCTTGGGGTTCACCTTTAGTAAATTGTTCTAAGTAGCACAGTCTGTCACCATCATTATCAATTTTGTCGTGAATTTAATGTTCAAAAGCTCTTAACCCATATCCTCCTAATGCATTATTCTGTATAAACATGGTGTGTGCCTAGCCACATAACACACTCACTCACACTCAGCCAACCTTCAGTTTAACACTTACCTATTTTAAATGGAAAGAGAGGGATTATGTATAGTTGGAAAGAGCATTAAATTATCTTTATTTTGATGAACAAACTGATGTGTTATGCCCAATCACAAAAAAGTTGCAATTGAAAAACATCATACAAATTATGAAAATGTGAAAATGTATTTGTGCATAATTTATAATAATACATAATTTGTGGAGATGTATGATATGTCATATCAATTAAACATTTTAACAAATTAGTGTGATTATATACAAAATATGTGTGTCAATTATGTACATTTACTTGAATTGAGTTTGTATCATTCTCTGTAATGCCACAAGTTCATCTCATTCTTGGGAATTGAACCCACAACCTAAGCGTTGCCAACGCCATGCTCTACCGACTGAGCCACACAGGACCACATTTAGGATAGCGATGTCAAGCATGTACCAAATTATTTTATACTTACTACTTTAGTGACTTTGTGTGTCTCTTGTAACAGGCATTTTTTGTCTACACCCCGCATGTGTTATATAATGATATAATATTTGGAAGTTGCACCTCAACACGTATTTACAGTAAATTTCATTGAATTTTCTTCCATAGATTGGCGGAAATCCTGTAGACCGGTGAATGTACCGTTTGTGAGGTCTACGGAAAATCCCATCGTTCGGCGGATATGGGTTAACAATGGTCTAAATTCTAGAGAATCTCCCTTGAACACAGGAATGTCTCTTGAGGGAAGATGCAACCATTTCTGCTGGTTGACTAATATTTTTGTAATGTCATTCTGTTTTAACATTACTTCACGAAGCCCAAATGACTTTACATCAACATGGTTGTGCTGTATGTTGTTGTCTTGCATTACCGGATGGCTGTGTGAATCCTTAGGCTGTGCAGATGCAGCTGCATTGTTGTACTCACTGAATGTTGGTACTTGCACATTTGATAAGTCTGCTACAATGTTCATTCCATCTTTAGAGTGTTCTGAATACTCACATTCCTCAAACACTTCTATCTTTGCTGTGGAGACAGCAATAGCTGTTTCAATGGCAAGCTGTTCCTTTCTAGCCTTTAACTGAATTTCCTCCATCTCCATCTCTTGTTTTTGTTTCAGAGTGGCAGCACGTGCATGTAGAGCTGCACGTTCTGCTTCTTCCTTTTGGTGCACAGATGAGGTAGATGAAACTCTAGATGATCTTGAGGAGTGCCCACTAACTGAGCTCGCTGCTACAACAGAGCCAGTTATTTTCTTAAGGGAATAGACCATAGATGCGCTATCATCTGGTCTTACATCTTCATGAGCAGTAATATCATGCTGCTTTGCCTCAATTATCCATTTCCCAACCTCAGCAGTGAAATTATTTAAATTAGTCAATTTTGGCCTCCCGCGTGGTCCAGTGGTTACAACGTCCGACGCTGGCCACGGAGACCGGGGTTCAATTCCCCGTCTCGCCAAGTGTCGGCTCTGGCCGGGCGGCGATTGGCTGTCCGCCCCAGGGAGGGGGGAGGGGAGCCGACGTGACGTTCGCTGCGTAGAGTGGCCCTGTAGTACCGGGTTACGGTCGACGGCCTGCGGGTGCTGTTTCGTAAGAGGCGTCACTTCGCTTCGTCACTACCGGTCGCAGGACTACAGCAGCGAACTCACATTACTAGGGGGGGATTGACGTAAAAATAGCGGGTCTAATTGGCTACCAAATTGGGAGAAAAATGGGATAAAATCAGAAACAAATAAAAAAAATTAGTCAATTTTGATTCAAACGAATAGGTTTGATCTGCCTCCTTTTCCTCACTTGAAGCAGAAGAACTGCATTATTCATCTGAATGAACCCGTTTAAAAGTTTTGAGTAATCAGTAAGGTGTTCTCTCTCTACACTATATATATTGTAACCATTTTTCATGAGATCCACAATTTTATTCGTTTTGGAGGTAAGCTATGTTAACTTGCGTCTTCTTGCATTTATCTGTTGATTCAATTTGTCTTCCATAGCCTTGTGCTGTATTTTACTACCCTCTTGTGGCCTTCACCGGTACTGTCATCATGTTGCAGTGGCTCTTTCTGTAGCTCATCTGCCATCTTGATTAGCTAGTTTAGCTAACTAAGTGTTTAAGTACACTACTAAAAGAATCAACAGCTTGAGAGTCTTTATAACTTATGTTATGGCTGAGCAAAGTTTGACCCCAGAGACTTAGACAACAGGTGCTTGATTGCTGATTAAGGCTATGCTCCCGCTGCGCGATTGCTCCGGCGCTGATTTGACCGTCCCCAACTGCACTGTCCTCGACCTCGTCTGGCCACGCCCCTGTTTGGGGTGGAGCGTTTTTTTTTGTTTTTTTTATACAAAGAGAAAAGAAACAGCTTTTTCCTTTGTGATTTCGTGCCATTCAGCTGTGCCTTTGTGAAGCAAAGACCTTTTTGATTTTCAAGGGAGTGAGGTTAGAACCTGTTTTGTGTAGGGCTAGGGCTTAGTTAGACTGTTTTATAGATTTTTATTATATCCTTTCGATGTCATGTGAGTATGTCCTTTATCTGTCATATGTCCTAAATAAATCCTATATTTTTTTTATGACCCCTTGGCTCGAAGCAATATTTCTTTGTCACATCCTGTTTTCGTTCACCACACAGCTATTGGAGTGCGTGTGGTTTTTGCAGGTTGTAACACTTAACAGTCTTTAATGCCAAGGCACATCTAGCTTTCAATAAAAGTGTTATCTTGTTGAAAACTGTTTCTTTCTCAATGTCGAGGTAATAATAGTCATAACCAAGGCCTTAATAAGGGGAAAAGTGGCAGAATACAATGTGGTTTTGGTTTCACTTGTTCGTTAGCTACATTTAGCTATGCAGTTAAAGTCCATTTAGCACAGAACACACCACTCCGTATTTTCTGGCTTGCATACTAGGTAAGATTTAAATCTTTATTCTCATTCATGCAGGTTCAGAGTACTTATCCAGAGAAGGGATGGAAGTCATCTTGTTGAGGAAATCCAATCGTTTTCCTTTGTTAGCTCTTCGACTTAACTATCTATTCGTCCGCAAGGTCCTCCTCCTTCATGAGCTATTGTTTTTACTTAATGCAGTGGCTAATCCGTTTACTTCAAAATCGTATTTCTTAGCTAATTTTCTAAACTTTAAACCACTTGAATTAACCACTTTGCTGGTTTGACGGTAAGAGATGAGAATTTACGCGTTTCACTGTTTAACGGTAACGATGGTAAAAACAATGTCTTGCTCCACCGCCATCTTTATTCCAACTAATATAACAATCTTTTTTTTTTATCATTCATTTTTTATTATATCTTCAGACATAACAACAGAATATACAATACATTTTGAATGATGTAAACCCAACCATCCCTCAACCCCTCCCCCCCACTCCTATCCCTCACCCTCCCTTCACCCCATTCTCATCCCCCACCCCACCCCACCCTCCACCAGCCAACAGGGTAATGTCCACACAGACGTAGCAACCTTACGTAGCTAGAATATCCTTTAAGTTAGAAATCAAATCTGTCCACATTTAAATTGTGTTTGGCTGTGCAACATTGACTCTCGCTGACGATAGTTCCATGTAAGAAATGTCCAAAAATGCGAATACTTGAAATGTCATGAGGAGGTGTCCAGCGCTGGGCTACAATCTTCTTAGCTGCCGTCAGACCTGCCAGCCAGATTTTACGTGACTTTCCCGTAAGAGAGAGGCGAGAATCATCATTCAAAAGGTGTACAGCAGGGTCCACTGGCAAACGCACCCCTGTCAGGTCTGCAAGGATATTAATAACCTTTCCCCAAAAATCAAAGACACCTGGGCACTCCCATACAACATGCATAAAAGAACCAATAGCTCCCGGTGAACAAAATGAACAATATGGATCAGGTACCAATCCCATTCTATGTCTAATTCTTGGTGTCAGATATGCTCTATGACAAAATTTCAAGTGTATATACTGATGATTTGGGTTTTTCGAAGCACCCGTAACATTATCCCAAATTACATCCCAATCTAAGTCTTGTCCTAATTCAGATATATCCCTATCCCATGCTTTCATACCCGATGTGGGCATACATTTCTGGGAGTTTAGCTTATCATAGAGATAAGACACTATACGTTTTGGAGTACTCCGTATCCAACTCAAAATAGGATGGTCTTTTAAGTCTGACCCCCAGGGAACCCTGTAGGCCCTACAGGCTGACCTTACTCTAAAATAGAAGAAAAGAGAGTGTTTATCAATATTGTATTGAGAGACAAGTTCTTGAAAGTTAAGGATATTATTCGCCCCATTAATATCGTCAAGAGTTGTAATACCTTTATCCTCCCAAGCCTTATTAGTGAATGGTTTCCCCCCAGATAAAAGGTGAGAGTTGTTCCATATTGAGATGACCTGCACCATACACTTTTACATTTCAGGAATCTTTCTACTGCTCTAAACACTTGTAGCATATAAGTTAAAATTGGACCATAATACAAACCACATTTTTTGATAGAAATACCTAAAAGAAGGAAGTCCTTCAACCGTATTGGTGCTATTAAGTCCTGTTCCATACTTTTCCAGGATGAAACTCTATCTCCCTCCATCCAATAGCTAAGATTCCTTAAGACAAACGCCCAGTGATACAGCTTAAAATTCGGACACGCCCATCCCCCATCTGACTTTTTAAATTGAAGAGCTGACCACTTTATATTGGGTCGTTTACCATTCCAAACATAGCGTCTTAGTAAGGAGTCCAGTTTTTGCCAATATCCTGCAGGAGGTGCAAGTGGGATCATTGAGCTGATCAAATTAATGCGGGTAAAACATTCATTTTAACAACCGATATTCTGGCTGGAATTGAAGCCGCAGGTGTCTCCATCTAATAGTATCTTCCTCTACCCTTTTTTAGAACTTGAGAATAATTTGTCTTAGCTATAGATGATACGGAAGTACTAACTGTAATACCCAAATAGAGGACCTCATTTGTAACCTTAATTAGGGAGGTAGGGATACCTTATTTTTGTCTGTATTAAGAAGCACCAATGCTGATTTCGATAAATTAACCTTATACCCTGAAAGTTGTCCAAAATGCTCTAGAGTCTTTAAAACAACAGGGAGAGTTTGTTGAACATCTGCCATATAAACCAATGTGTCGTCCGCATAGAGCGAAATGGAGTGCGACGTTTCACCCAGTGTAATAGGAGAAATCTGAGGACAGCTTTTAATCAATTGAGCAAGCGGTTCGATGGATATATTAAAGATCAGAGGAGACAAAGGGTCCCTTGCCTTGTGCCCCGCTTTATCTCAAATAAATCCGATAGACCTCCTCCGACACACACCCGAGCTGAAGGATTAGCATATAATGTTTGAATCATATGGATAAATTTATCTCCAAACTTAAATTCTTTTAAAAACTCTCCAAAGATAAGGCCATTCAAGACGATCGAACGCCCTTTTCAGCGTCCAAAATAGCAGGCCACAGGCAGACGGGATTTTATGTGTTGCACTCAGTATGTGTAGGAGTCGGCGAATGTTATCAGAGGCGAGACGTCCCTTAATAAATCCTGTTTGGTCTGGGCTGATTATTTTCTCAATCACTGTCTCAAGTCTACTGGTTAAGACTTTGGAAAATATCTTGAGGTCGGCATTTATCAATGAGATTGGACGATGGTTGGCACATTCCAAGGGGTCCTTACTGGGTTTGGGTATAATGGTGATTAGGGCTGTATTCAGATCTCTATGGAAACTGCCACATTCAATTGCGAAGTTCAGTGTTTCTAGCCATATTGGTCCGAGAACATCCCAAAGTGCCAGGTACAGTTCCACAGATATGCCATCTATACCCGGCGTACGGCCCCTGTTTGTAGCTTTGACTGCTTTAAGTAGCTCATCCAGTGTAATAGGAGAGTCTAGAATTTTGGCGTCCTCTTGTGACAATGTTGGGAGGACTAATCCACCAAAAAATTCGGTGAAGTCATCCTCAGAAGGGACCGAGCCACTTGTATATAGTTCTTTAAAATAATTCTTGAACGTCTCATTTATTTCCTCTGTTGAGGACAGTACTCCACGTTTAGCACATCTGATCGCTGGTATGGACCTTTTAGCCTCTTGTCGTTTGAGAGTTAGTGCCAAAAGATGGCTCGGTCTGCTGCCTTCTGCATAATATTTATGTTTGGTTATATTAATCATATATTCTTCCCTGCGTCTTAGTAAATCATTCAATTCTGCTTGTTTTATCTTGAGCTCACTTTCTTTTGTTATGGTGTATCTCCTTTTAAGATCCTTCTCTAGAACATTACATTGTTCCTCTAAACTGGAAATCATTTGAAGACGACTTTTATGTAGGTGGGAACTGAACCCTATGGCGTTATCCCGTATGAAACCCTTGATGGAAGCCCAAACTATTGTCTTGTCTGCAACACTATTTTTGTTGATAGTTATAAATTCAATGAGTTTTGTTCTCAATTGCGCTAGAAATTCGTCGTTTTTTAGAAGGGTGGAATTAAACCTCCATCTAGAAGCCTTGTTTTTGATATTCCCATAATTAAAGGTAGATATGATTGGATTGTGATCAGATATATGTCTGGGCAGGAATTTTAAAGAGTGTACCGAAGACAGCAAACCAGATGATATAAGAACATAATCTATTCGAGAGAAAGTTTTATGTCTCGTGGAGAAGAAGGTATAATCTTTAGTAAATGGACTGTGCACCCTCCACACATCAGTCAAGTTTAAGTCCTTTAAAAGAGATTAAGTGCTTTGGACGCCGATTCTTGAGAGCTCGCTAAAGCTGAAGAAGATTTATCTAGATTACTCTTAACAAAAGCATTCATGTCCGAACCAACATACAAATGATAGTCACTTAGCTTCAATAGTTGTGAAGTAATTGAAGGAAAAAAGTCAGCCTTGAACAGAGTTGGGGCATATATGCTGACAAATGCAACTTTTTTGCCCGGAATGGACATACAGCAGAAGGCCAGACGTCCTCCATTGTCGGAGCCGATCTTTTCAATTGATACATTTATGCTACGTCTCATTAATATCATAACACCTTTTGTGCGAGTACCATCGGTTGATGCCACGACAGGTTTATAAAAACGGTTTTGAACTCTGGAGACATCATTAGGCCTAAGATGTGTCTCCTGCAATAGCGCAATATCTATATTTTTTCTGCGCAAAAAATCCAGGACCTTTGAGCGCTTTTCGTGAGAGTTTAGTCCTCTAACATTAAATGACATAATATTGTAACATTCCATTCTATCTGTGTTACTAATATTCCCCTGTAACTGTTGTTGAAAGTTGGTGGTGGAGCCCTGAGTTACCCCCTCCCATCCCTCCCCCATCTCCTCCCATCCCTCCCCCATCTCCCTCCCATCCTCTCCCCATCCCTCCCTCTGTCCCCTCCCATTAAACCCCTTACTTAACATCTGTGAGTGTCACTTAGCCATGTCAAACACTGATCGCTGACTAACCCCCCTCCAATATCAAACAAAAATTAGAAATGTAAAGTGGTTCCCATAGACAATCTTGTGGAAGACCGTTGCCATAACATTACTAGACTGTCGCTAAACGATGACGTCATATCTCGCGCCCAAGCATAAACAAATTTACTATCGGGTAAACTGAACCTGTAGGCTACATTAAAGTTATCCAAAATAAACTACTGCTTTTCCAGCTTTCCAGCTTATGATAAAGCATAACACTTAGTGTTAAACAACACCTTAGAAATAAAGAAAATGACAAAATAAAATAACAATAGGCTAACACAGATTCTATACTCTGGAGTGGCAGGCCTATATCCCAGTACTATGCTCTCCTTGTAACAGTTAACCGAGCCATCGCATCAGACCTATAGTCTACAATACACAAACAGAAAGTGGCCCCTTAATCAACGAAGTAGGAAGATGCATCAAATGAACTTCAATGAAAAAATGCTCTTAGAACATCACCCATATGACGTGAACTTACCCGTGCCTATTAAACTGCGGGTAACCATACCGACCTGTCAGAGTCCTTAATACAGTTCCATCCGTTCTTTTTGCCCGTTGCATTCTATTCGTCTTCCATACCTTCCAGCACCGATGATTTCAAAGCATCTTTCGCCTCCTCTGCCGAGTTAAACGACATCCTTTGCCCTTGTAATTCACTCTCAAAATTGCTGGATATATCAGAACGAGTCGATTCCTTCCGCCGGAGCTTCGCGCGAATCTCTATATCCCTGCCGTTCCTCGCGCGTCCCCAGGCTGTAGTCGGCAAAGAACAGCAGCTGCGTGCCATCAGAGAGAGCGGGCCTGGCCTTCCTCGCGCCCGCAAGGATGGCCTGTCGGGTCGGTGTAGCGCAGGAGCTTGAAGATCATGGTCCGCGGTCTCGAAGTGTTATTGAGTAAATCCGATGTGCCCTATCGATTTCCAACGGAGTGCTGTGGGATCTCTTGAGCGTTGGGATCCACTCAGGCAACATCTTTGGAGGTACCCACTCGGATCGTCTCCATCAATGCCTGCTGGTAAGTTAACCAGCCGCACGTTGTTACTCCTGGATCTATCTTCCAAATCATTGAGCTTCTTCCGGAGCTTGGTCACCTCCGCTAAAACAAGAGCTCGCTTTCTTTCTCGTTTTTTGCGCAAGTCAACCTGCATGCTATCTATCTTGTTGAAGACCGTGTCGAACTTTTTAGCATGGGTTTCTGACTGTTCTTTTAATGACCGGAGAATGTTACCATTCTCTACCATCTGCTTCGTTATGGGATCGAGCTTCTTTCAGCGAATCCTTCAGCATGGCGGCTACCGTTTTTTCAGAGATTCCATTCCTGTCGCCATTGCTTGCTGGATTAACACCGCTATTTCGTCAGGTGAATCGTTAACTAGTTGTCGCTTTTTCGAGGTCATTTCTTTAGTCAAATCTTTATTCCAAACAAACTCGCGTTAATATTGTCCATGAGCTCCAATGCACATATAAAGGTAGGGTTTTGTGTCAGCGCTCAGTGCTATGCTGCCATCTTGCCTCGTGCCTCACCGGAAGCCGTCCAATATAACAATCTTTTGATATTTATTTTACAGAACGGAGGCCGCGCAGGGCCAATAAAGGCGAATCACAAAGCAATTAAATTGTCTTTCCTTTTTAGAGGAGGTCAAAATAACTATTCAGGAAGCAAAAAATTCTCAATAAAATTCTATATTCAAATTAATATCAATACACTTCCAAAATTAGGAAATTGCGCTTACAGCCATTATAACAGCAAGTAGTCACCTTCTGTAGTGTCGTATGAGGTTATGGAACTTCTTGGGGGGATAGATAGATAGATTGTTTATTGTCCTTTTCAGGAAATTTGTTGCCACAGTCTGTACAGAGAAAGCCTCACATAAATTACATAAATTACATAAATACAAATATACACACCTCAACTATCCTCAACTATTCCTCCATGCAGAATTGTCAGATTCTTGGGTTGATGTTTGTGGACAGATTTTTTTTCGAGGTGTCACTATGTTTCACAGATTTTTTTTCGAGGTGTCACTATGTTTCACCATAGGAATGAGGTGCTTTTCAACATTACTTGCATTCTTTGGACGCCAAACACCATGATGTGCATGTCAAAAAAGCTTGATTTAGCCACAAGACATGGTTCAGATGTAGTTTGATGAATTCAAGATGCCTTTTTTGGTGGATTCTCTTCAAAAGAAGCTATCTTCTTGCAACTCTGCCATAAGTCCATTGTAATGTAGATGTCATCGAATGGTAGCTTTAGACACCTTGTAACCCCAAGATGCCAGGTTGTTTTGGAGATCTTTAACTGTGCCCCTTGGACTTCTTTTGCCTCTCGAACCATCCGTCTCACTACACTTGGGGGCAAGCTAGACTTGTGTCCTCTACCTGTCAGGTTAGCCACTGTTCCAGAGGTCTTAAACTTCCTAATAATTGACACAACAGTGGAATGCGGTATCTTTTAACTTTTTAGTTTTTTGTAGCCGTCTCCTGATCTGTAGAGGTCAATAACCTTTTGTCTGATGCCTTCAGGGAGTTCATTACATTTTACATTACATTTTAGCAGATGCTCTTATCCAGAGCGACTTACAAAGTTTACATTTCTTGACATACAATCCATTTATACAGCTGGATATTTTACTGAAGCAATTCAGGTTAAGTATCTTGCTCAAGGGTACAACGGCAGTGCCCCACCGAACCAGCAACCTCTGAGTTACAAGGCCAGTTCCCTAACCATTACACTACACTGCCGCATTTCACCATGATGATGGCTGACCACAGTATTTCAAATGTGTGTTCCCTCCTTTTTATACACTAGGTAAACAGGAAACCATTGTAAGCCACTGTATAGTTACATAAACTTCCAATTAACTTCAAATAAGTTGTATATTTATGAAGATTTATTTTTGTTGGATTACATTGAAAAGAATAGTTAGGGGTATGAATAATTGTGATCCAGAGGTTTTCTGGAAAAAAAACATTCATAAAACAAAATGTTTTTGAGCAATTGTATTAGTAATGTAGGTTTGGACATTTTTTGAGCATAAAATATACCTCTTTACTCATAGTTTGTTTTGTATGATCTATTTTGTTCATCTTTATCAAGGGTATGAATAAAAATGGAGCCTACTTTAGTATCAAAATTGGCTTTTACAATATCATTGAGGCTTTGTAGAATATGCTCCCAAGCTGGCCATCTGTCCATTTGATTGGTGCATCACTTGGAATCTGAGTCTCTCAGGCAACCCAACCTAAGAATTGTGCATTTTTCATAATTGGGCTTCAGACCAGATAAAGCAGAGAAATCATTGAAGTCTTCTGTAAGAGCGTTCAAGTTGTGGTTGAAGATAGAAGATAGAATCATCTGAGGAAAACGAGACTTTGTCTCCTGCCCAAAATGTTTAGACCCTATTATTTGTACTTCTTTTAGTGAATATCTCTATAGCCAAAATACAAATTCAGACATGGAGATAGCGGGTCTGACTCCTCTCGATATTCTAAAAGGATCAGATATATAATCATTACTTATTATTTTGTTAACAGGATTCTTATATAGCACTTTTACCCAACTGATCAAAGCACTACCAAAATTAAACCACTCTAGACATTTGTAGATGAAATCCCATTTGATTGTATCAATAGCCTTTTCAAAATTATCTATAAAAACCGAGCTTGGCATTTCTCTAAAATGTGGGTGTGTTGGAGGTGTCGGATAAATAAATCTGCCCTCTAGAAAAGGTTTGATCGAAGTCTATACTATAATTTATGACTCTCTTCAGTCTGAAAACAATACATTTTGATTGTATTCGGGTATCACAACACGAAATAAATAAGAGGTCTCCAGTTTTTAGGTTTAACTGGGTCTTTATGTTGACCATGCATATCCTGTTTATAATTAGATTAAGCCCTCTTGCTGGGTTCCTGATAGAAAGCCATGCTCAAAACAATAATTAAAAAACATAATGAACAGATTCTTAATTACTGCAAAAAAGGTTTTGTATACCTCAATTGGGATACCATCAACTCCTGGTGATTTGGTTTGTCTTGAAAGAGTTAATTGCTAGAAACAACTCCTCTTCCGAGATTAGATCCTCATAGGATACATTTTGCTTATCTGATTCACTTATTTCAATGAAGTTGGATTACTAAAAATACCAACAAAAAAGATTGTGATTTTTGTTGCAATGTTGCAACTCAATGTTGCAAGCACTCGTTAAAACAAACACTGGCACTGTGTCAGGCTGCTACAGACTTAACACAATGTCATAGTATACCTTATTGTCCATATGGTGCAGTGTCATTGAGGTTAAATGTCAACTGTTATGGATAGGATGCAACTCAATGTGAAATGCACGTAAAATGTAGATTTTTGGCAGGAGCTTCAGTGACAAAGACTGCTCAACTTGCTGATGCTTCAAAAGGAAGAGTGACTAAGGTGATGTTGAAATGGAAATCTGAGGGAAAGACATCAACTAGGGGAAACTGTGGTGAAAGCACATACTCCTTGATAATGATGTCTCTGCATTGGTTTGAGATGCAAGGCAAAAAAGTTTGTTGACAGCAAGTATCAATCTAGGGTGTGAGCAGGCAGTTTAATCAAGAACAGTCTGTCGAGAACTAGACAGAGAGGGATAATATGGTCGGGTATATATGTACAGTCAGGTCCAAAATTATTGATACACTTGATAAAGATAAGCAAAGGCTGTGTAAAATGAACAATACAGATTAAATGACTGTTTTGCAAAGGCTATCTCAGTCTCCAGACTTGGATCCAATCGAAAATGTGTGGTTTGAATTGAAGAGAGCAGTCCACATGCACAGACCAAAGGATCTGAAGGATCTTTAAAACATTTTTTATTTTGTGTCTGAAGCAAACAGGACAGGCACACACAAAAAACACAGTGAGGGCCGACAATTAAGCACCGTTGCATACAATTATCAATCTTTATTATTATTTTTTTTTTGTATAGCGCCATTTACAAACAGGTTGCCACACAGCGCTTCACAATTGGCATTTTCCAGAGGGAATCAAAAAACCAGAAAACCATTGGGACCAGTGTGGGAGACTGGAAAATGATTCCCTGACCCCTTAAAAGGCGGTCGAGATGAACTCCTGGAAAATTGTGGGTTACAGAGAAAAACAAAACAAATAGTCCTTGAGGCTCATGAGGCTTAACAGACCACCGGAAGGGCATTCTAAGTGTAGGGGTGGGGTGGACCTCATCCCTCCAGATACCAGGGCAGGGCGGGGGATGGAACCAGCAGCTAGGGTCTGGGCCAGCGGCATCCGGCTAACACATGGCAGGGGTGGGGGGTTGACTCTGGGGCAGGTGAGCTCTGGGCAGGTGCCACGAAGCCGGGGAGAAAAGAGGAAAGGTGCAATTATGACTATGATAAATATCACACCGGATCAGGGGAAAGAGTAGTGATAACACTTTGCACCAGCAGAAGTAATCTAGGGCAGCATAACTAATTAGGTGAGTGGCACAGGGAGCACGCAGCCATGAGGGCACTCAGAGACCATCCCACCACATCATCAGCAGTCCTGATAGGGGCGGATCATCACTTATGATTGGTGACAGTAAGGATAGCTCATTGCACCAGAAGGCTCTATTGCTACGCCCCCTCCACATCTGCACCTAATGACTATAAGAGAGACTAAAGAGATGTGTTTTTAATCTAGACTTGAATATTGAGACCGTGTCTGACTCCTTCACAGAGACGAGTAGATTGTTCCACAGTAAAGGAGCTCTATAGGAGAAAGCTCTGCCACCTGCTGTATTTTTTGATATTCTATTGACTACCAAGTTGCCTGCATCTTGTGAGTGAAGTGAACGTGGGGGATTGTACGGATGAAGTAGATCCGTCAAGTAAGAGGGTGCAAGTCCATGCAACACCTTATAAGTTAAGAGGAGTACCTTATAGTCTACACGATAGTTTATAGGAAGCCAGTGGAGTGACGCTAACACAGGACTAATGTGCTCATATTTCTTTGTTCTAGTCAGGATCCTTGCAGCAGCATTCTGTACAAGTTGTAGGCTCCTGAGTGAGGTATTGGAACAGCCAGACAGTAATGCATTGCAATAATCTAATCTAGATGTACCATTTTTTCTGCATCTATTAATGACAGGAAGCCCCTAATTTTGGCAATATTCCTCAGGTGAAAAAAGGCTATTCTGGAAATGTTTTTGATGTGACTATCAAATGAGAGACCAGGATCTATAGTAACACCAAGGTCTTTTACCACCAAACTTGCAGCAACAGAGCAACCATCCAGATTAAGTGATAAATCAGAAAACCCTCTTCTGAGGTTTTTGGGCCCCAAGACCAACATCTCTGTTTTATCAGATAAATGTTTTACTTTTGTTTTATCAGTATTCAACAATAGAAAATTATCTGACATCCAGTCTTTTATGTCTTTAAAACAGGCCTCCAACTGTAAACAAACTCCTTTTGTAAAAAAATGTATATATACATTTTTTCCTTTATATATATATTTTATATATTTTTTTTTTTTGTCAAATTTTTTTGTACATTTGTTTATATAAAAAAAATGTTTTTCCTTTATATATATATTTTATAAATATTTTTTTTTTTTCAAATTTTTTTTCATATATATATTTTTTTTTCCTTTATACATATATTTTATATATTTTGTTTTTTTGTCAAATTTTTTTGTCAATTTTTTTTCATATATATATATTTTTCCTTTCTACATATATTTTATATATATATATATTTTTTTCTATTTTTTTTTTTTTTTTTTTTTTTTCCTTTATACATATATTTTATATATTTTTTTTTGTTGTCAAATGTTTTTGTAAAATCTTTTTATATATATATATTTTATATATTTTTTTTTTTTTTTGGTCAAATTTTTTTGTACATTTTTTTTATATATATATTTTTTTCCTTTATATATATATTTTATATTATTTTTTTTTTGTCAAATTTTTTTGTCAAATTTTTTTATATATATTTTTTTCCTTTATATATATATTTTATATATTTTTTATTTTTGGTCAAATTTTTGTACATTTTTTTATATATATTTTTTTTTCCTTTATATATATATTTTATATATTTTTTTTCCTTTATATATATATTTTATATATTTTTTGTAAAAAAATGTGACAAATTTTTTAAAATATATATATTTTTTCCTTTATATATATATTTTATAAATATTTTTTTTTTTTTGTCACATTTTTTTCCTTTATATATATATTTTAGATTTTTTTTTGTCACATTTTTTGTCTTTTTTTCATATATATATTTTTTCCTTTATAAATATATTTTATATATATTTTTTTTTTTTGTAAATTTTTTTGTCAATTTTTTTTTTATATATATATTTTTTTCCTTTATACATATATAGCAGCAAAACCAAAGCTGATCGCCAAAGGAGCAGCAGTATCCTGATAACACTATGTCTACTGCTCTCCGGAGATGTCCACCAATGCCCAGGCCCGAACGCCAGCATTACTACACCGGACGATGCAAACTTACAGGTGCGTACTTACAGAACATTTACAGGCATTGATCTCGTGTTCCGACCTAATGCTCCTGCTCTCCGCTCCTGTCCGAGTGCCGAGGAGGAGATGCCAGTCGCTGGGTGCAGTCAAGCGAAGGTCGGCCTGTCCGCGGGGATGAAGATTCCTGCTCTACGCGGCTATCCAGGTGCCTGGGAAACGCTGGGCGGTGGGTGCAGCCAAGCGGAGCTCGGAAGCCTTCCCGCGGGGATGCAGACTCCAGCAGCGACCAAGCAACCATCGAGGGAACCCTGGACGATCCGAGCCACCGAAGACCCAAAGAACTGTTCCGGGAACGTGACTGTCTCGGCACCAACAACGCCGAGCGCTGAAAGTGCAATTTCACCTGGAAATCGACTTTCTGTGCCCCGTGCTCCCCTGACAACAAGTGAATGCGGTCCAACAAACAATAAACACGGAGTTCATCACAACAACCAACGAGGGACGACAAACAATCGACACAGAGGTAACCCTCGCAGCCAGACAGCTGTAGGGAACCCGGCCTTCAAAAAGCATCGCAAATTTAAACTTTTTAAAACTGTAAACCAGTCGAATGTTATTTGGGACCCACAGTCTAAACCCAGGGGACTTTTAGGTGGGCATTTGAATATCAGAAGTGTTATCTCCAAAATTGACCAAGTTCACCATATCCTCAGTGACTCCAACCTAGATTTTCTATGTCTATCAGAGACATGGCTACATAGTTACTCGCCATCCTCAGCAATAGATGTACCAGGATATAAAGTATTTAGACAGGATAGGTCCAAGGGAAGGGGTGGTGGGGTGATGATTTATATCAGAGATAGCTTCCACTGCAATGAAAAAAAATGGTCATCCGATATTGATTTGGAATGTATTGGTCTATCTGTAACTCTCTCACCTCAAATGTCTTTTACCCTTCTTGCCCTGTACCGCCCACCTAACTCTACCATTGAATTTTATGAAAGTCTAAAAAGTGTACTCAAAGAATGTGACCACAAGAAAGAAGTGTTATTGATGGGTGATTTTAATATTAATTGGGAAAATAGAACTAATAGGAAGACCCTCAAACAGATTACAGACAAATTTGATTTAACACAACTGATTATTGGGCCAACCAGAATAACCACCACCTCCCAAACTCAAATAGACTTGATTTTTAGTAATCGACCCAAAGAGTAGATAAGACACTCAACTTTATCACTGGGCTTTCTGACCACAACTTGACACTTTTATCGAGGAAGCTGACAAAGAAACGGTTCCAGAATGGCCATACATTACTGGAACAGCTCAGGATCCCCAAAAGTGAGCTCATAAATTTTGAAAATGCAATAAAACAAAACAACTGGAATGACATACTGCCAGGATCAAATGTGGAGGAAGACAGCAGTCTACTCATACATGAAATTCAGCGTATAGTCCATATATTTACAAAAAGGGTAAAAGGCAAGAAAAATCAAAAGAGATCACTACCGTGGATGAACTCTGACCTACTGAGGATGATGAAGGAGAGGGACTCTCTTTGAAAAGGGCCCTGAAGTCTAAGCAGGCAAATGATAAACGTACATTTACCATGCTGCGGAACAAGGTTACCAAAGAGGTCAGAAACGCTAAAGCCAACTTCTTCATCAACATCATAAGTGAAGCCAGAGGCAATACAAAACTAATCTGGAAGCAGATTCAGAAACTGGTAGGGAGTGATCGCCTCAGACACAGCAAACAACTAGAAATAAATATTAACAATAAACTAGTGCAAGACCCAATGGAACAGGCAAAAGCCTTTAATGAATATTTTATTGATTCTGTCAATAAGATTGCACAAGGCTTTCCAATTACATGTGAGATTACTACCCCAGTGGATCCTACTCTGCCCACTTTCAGCATTGACCACATAACAACCAGCAAAGTGCACATGATCATTGACTCACTCAAACATTCCACAGCCAAGGATATCTTTGGGATGGACACTGCTATGCTTAAAAACCTCAAAGAGTCTCTAGCTCCTCCCATTATGCAGATCATGAACCTGTCAATCTCTGAGTGCATTTTCCCAACTGCCTGGAAGACAGCTGTGATCTCTCCCATTTTTAAGTCAGGTGATTCTCGGAACATCTGCAATTACAGACCAATCAGCATTCTGCCTGCAGTATCAAAGATACTAGAGAAATGGGTAGCAGAACAGCTTATCTCTCACTTAAACAATAGCCCCTTCCCACTGCATCCCATGCAATTTGGCTTCAGAGCACAGCATTCCACAGATACCGCCAACTGTCTTTTTCTGGAAAAGATCAAATCACTGATGGACAAGCAAGGTGTTGTGAGTGCAGTATTCCTGGATTTGAGAAAGGCTTTTGAGACAGTCAACCATAAGGTTTTACTTGCTAAGGTATCTACCTTCAACTTCTCCCACAACGCCATCAAATGGACAGAGCCATACCTCAACAATAGAACCCAATGTGTGAAAGTTCACAACCATCAATCAGACACCATCAACTCCCCTACTGGCGTCCCACAAGGATCCATCTTAGGACCACTCCTGTTTAGCCTATATGTTAACGACTTGCCTACCATATGCCCTGACGTGGAGATCCAGTTATACGCAGACGACACAGTGATCTATGCACATGGTAGCACAAAGCAACAAGCTGCAGCAAAACTCTCCAACGCATTGGGCCACATAACAACGTGGCTTGAACAATCATGCCTCCAGCTCAATGTTGCGTAAAACTGTTGCCATGTTCGTCACAAAAAACATGCACCACCCCGGACCCAGATGTCATGATATCAGGAGGAAAACTGCAGATAGTCCATGAATACAAGTATCTGGGCATTCTCATTGACTCAAATCTATCCTTCAAATCTCACATCAAGAAAGTAGGCCACAAGGTTAAGTTCAGTCTATCTAACTATAGGTTCATCAGAAATTCCATGACCATCGATGCCGCCAAACTGTACTTCAACGCAATGATAGTCTCCCATCTCACATACTGCTTAACTAGTGTAGCACAGGCCAACAAAACATCACTCAAGCCACTAGAAACACTGTACAAACAGAGCCTTAAAGTCCTGGACCGGAAACCAAACTCACATCACCACTGTCTCATTTTACAGAAGTACAAACTTCTGAGCTGGGAAAATTTAATCCTTTTCAAAAACCTCTGCCTCCTCTACAAAATCCTACATAATACTGCACCCCCTCCGCTTCATACATACATCACACAGAGATCAAGCACCAGCCGTACAACCAGAGCCTCCACCCGAGGAGACTGCATTGTACCACACAAAGTCAGTGCATTTAGCCGCTCAGCATTTTCAGTTAAAGCATCACAGGATTGGAACTCAATACCCACACAGATCAGGGATCTCAATACTTACCATACCTTCACTGCACACCTGAAATCATGGCTCATTAATAGTAATCAACCATGCACACATTAATACAGTAGATGCTCCTATTGCCATCAAGCCAACAACTGTTCTGTCCCAATTGTTTGTCCTGTCATGTCCTTTCATGTTTCATGTCCTGTCATGAGTATGTTTCTTTCCTGTATAGTGCATGTGTATATTTTGGTATTTTAACAGTATGTTAATATGTGTTCCATGTGCCTTGATGTCTTATGTCTGTCATATAGCTTGTTTTTATTGCATTCTTATTGTATTGTATTTGACATTTCAGGTTGCCTTTTTAACATCCGGCCAGGGACTCCAGATGAAAACTAGCCTCTTGGCTAATTCTGGCTCATTTACAATGTATTGTTTTTAACATTCAGTGTCTATTAATGGCATTGTCCCTGACAAATAAACTAATAAAATAAAAATAAAAATAAATTATTTTATATATATATTTTTTTTTTTCCAATTTTTTTTAATATTTTTTTTTCCTTTATACATATATTTTATATATTTTTTTTTTTGTTGTCAAATGTTTTTGTAAAAAATTTTTATATATATATATTTTACATATATTTTTTTTTTTGTCAATTTTTTAAAAATATATTTTTTTTTCCTTTATATATATATTTTATATATATATTTTTTTTGTCAAATTTTTAGTACATTTTTTAAATATATATTTTTTCCTTTATATATATATTTTATATATTTTTTTGTACATTTTTTTAAATATATATATTTTTTTCCTTTATATGTATATTTTATTTTATTTTTTTTTGTAAAAAAATTTTGACAATTTTTTTAATATATATATTTTTTTCCTTTATATATATATTTTATATATTTATTTTTTTCTCAAATTTTTTTATATATTTTTTTTTTTTCCTTTATATATATATTATATATATTTTTTTTTTGTCAAATTTTTTTGTAATTTTTTTTTAAATATATATATATTTTTCCTTTATATATATATTTTATATATATTTTTTTTGTCAAATTTTTTTGTAAATTTTTTTTTAATATATATATATTTTTCCTTTATATATATATTTAATATATATTTTTTTTGTCACTTTTTTTAAATATATATATTTTAAAGCATACCGCTGTTGTTTAGGGTAGATAACTGGCATTTGGTGCCATCTGAGGAATGACTCCGTAGATCTATGACGGCGTAGCGAGCCTGATGTCTCCTATGGTATTGCTTCTGATGATGGTCATATCACTCGTTTGTTTGTTTGTTAATCTATACTGGTCTTCTACAAGTGTTTACCTTGGATTATGGCACAAGGGATAGTAACATCTTGTCCTGTGTATTTGTGAATCTGACTGCTAGCTTAGGCTAGTGACTGTTGTGAATAGTGCAGCTGACAACTAGGGAAAGACCTAGTGACTGCATGGAAAGACAGCTGACAGGAGGAAATAGACCCTACCGGGGCTGCAATGGGCTAGCAACTCATTGAGGCAGTAGCCAAGGCCAGATAGGCCATTGGTTACACCCTACCTAGCTACAAAAAGTCTTACAAGAAAAACACCCCTAGAGTCTGCGAGAGCGGGGGCGGAAGATGACTCACCTATGACTGACACGGCTATTGTCCCTGGAACGGACTTGACGATGAGTAAGGTAAACATCTCAGTGGAAGCCACTGTAGAGGTAGATGGGAAGAAGCTGCAGGTTTGCTTGTGTGGCTGGCAGAAGGTAACAACTATAAAGGGCCTTAGAATTCACCAAGGAGGATGAGGTGCTTGGTAGAGGGAACACAGGGCCTTGAATCCACCAAGGAGGAAGAGGTGCTTGGTAGAGGGAACACAGGGACCCCGCATTGATACTTATTTCTTAAGAAGTAGGTCAAGTCAGTCGGGTGAAGTCCAGCGACAGGAAGTAAACCACAGTTCGCAGGACATCAGCACCCCTGATGTAGAAGCAGGTCCTAGCACCAAGGAAGGTAGAGAGGCTTGCCAGCCAAAAAGGGAGAAGTCTATTGCTCAGAAACCTAGAGTTAAGTGGCCAGGGGCGGCAGAAAGTAGAAAGTGGGAAGATATTAATAGTGACTTGGTTAGGGTTTTAGACAAGCTTAAAGGAACTGCTGAAAGTAAGTTGGAAAAAATGGGAGTTATTATTTATGATTATGGATCAGAAAGGTTTGGCGTCTTCGAGAAAAGGAAGAAGCCAGAAGTCAAGACAGTTAAATCCAGGTGCCAACAAGAGATAGACAGACTTATCCAGGAGAGAAGGCAGCTTAAGAGGCAGTGGAGGAAGGCTACAGAGGTTGAGAAGGAAGGTATTAATAGTTTGCAGTCAGATGTAAAGGAGCGATTGGCAACGTTAAGGAGAGCAGAGAACATTAGGAAAAACAGGAAAAAGAAAGAGCGTGCTAGAGTAGCATTTTACAAGGATCCATTTAGATTTGTGAAGTCGCTATTTAGTAAGGAGAAGAGTGGTAGCCTTAACCCCCTGAGGTCGACGGGAGCGGTGACGCTCCCAGCAGCAATAAAAGTATATTACTATTTCTAACTTCGCGATATTTTATCATACACACGCGACAAAAACATTGACAGAAACCTTAGAATCGCGACTTTCCGATTTGAGCACTGGCAAATCAAATGGGATTTTTTTAATTAGGTTAATTAGACCAAAAGTAAACCTTGCCTTTTACTCTCTTTTTTTACCTGTTAGTAACGTCCCCTTCTATTGACATGGTAACTAGGTGCTAGTTTCGGGGAGGTGTGTGGGGAGGGGCATGGGGCCATGTGTGAAAACGCCGGCGTAAACAACACAAACTGTCGACAATTTGAAGCAAGATTTTATACAGACATACAATTTTATTCAAGATGGAAAGGTTTTCTGCGCTGCAGTGTTTGAGAGCATTGATGGAAACATTTTACATTTACATTTTAAGCATTTAGCAGACGCTCTTATCCAGAGCGACTTACAAGATGTGCATTAATACAAGGTAAGAACAATCAAGGTTAGCGTATGAGATCAGTGCAGTAAAACGGCAAAAGACATCATTGCAGGCGCCTGTGTATCATATCTGTAACATTGGGAAAGAAAAGGTTAGTGGGTGTTTTTTTTTTTTTTTTTTTTTTTTTTACAAGTAAACAGTGGTGACAGCAGATTGGCTAGAAGGACAGTGTTCAGTGGAAGTGGAGTCTGAAGAGGTGGGTTTTGAGTCTCTTGCGGAAGATTGGAAGTGCTTCCGCAGTCCTGACCGATTGCGGGAGGTCGTTCCACCAACGAGGGACCAGGACAGAGAAGAGGTGAGACCGCGACGAGCGGCTGCCAGGCGTCCGGAGGGATGGGGCAGTCAGTCTGCCAGCGGAGGCGGAGCGGAGGGGTCTGGGCGGGGTGTAGGGCGTGATGAGTGACTGGAGGTATGGGGGAGCAGTACCTCTGGCCGCTTGAAAAGCAAGCACCAGTGACTTGAATCTAATGCGTGCTGCGATGGGGAGCCAATGCAGAGAGGAGAGTAGAGGGGTGACGGGTGTGAACTTCGGCTGGTTGAACACCAGGCGAGCAGCAGCGTTCTGGACTAGTTGCAGTGGCTTGATGGCACAGGCCGGACGGCCTGCCAGCAAGGAATTGCAGTAGTCCAGACGTGAGATCACCAGGGCCTGGACCAGGAGTTGGGTGGCCTCTTGGGTGAGGAACGGTCGGATCCTCCGGATGTTGTGGAGGGAGAAACGGCAGGTCCGAGTGATCGCTGCAATATGGCTCGAGAAGCACAGCTGGTTGTCCAGGGTTACCCCAAGACTCCTGGCAGACTGGGACGGAGACACTATGGAGCCTTCCACGGTGATTGACTCATCAATCATCGGGGAGCCCTTCGCTGGGAGGAAGAGCAGCTCTGTCTTCCCCAGGTTCAGCTTCAGGTGGTGGGTGGACATCCATGCGGAGATGTCAGCCAGGCATGCAGAGATCCGAGCCGGGACCTGGGTATCAGATGGAGGGAAGGAGAGAAACAGTTGGGTGTCATCAGCATAACAGTGATAGGAAAACCATGAGCAGAAATAACAGAGCCGAGTGACTTGGTGTACAGAGAAAATAGGACAGGGCCTAGCACCCGAGCCCTGCGGGACACCGGTAGAGAGGGTGCGGGAGCGGAGAGGATCCTCTCCAGGCCACCTGGTAGGACCGGTCAGCCAGGTAGGACTCAAAACCATGTCAGCACAGATCCAGAGATTCCCATCTCGACGAGAGATGAGAGCAGGATCCGGTGGTCCACGGTGTCGAACGCCGCCGACAGGTCAAGGAGGAGGAGGACGGAGCTAAGGGATCGGGACTTAGCGACGTGAAGAGCCTCAGTGACCGCAAGGAGAGCAGTCTCTGTGGAGTGGCCTGCTCTGAACCCAGATTGGTTGGGATCAAGTAGGTCGTTCTGTAAGAGATGAGCAGACAGTTGATTATAGACAGCCCGCTCTAACGTTTTGGAAAGGAATGGGAGGAGAGAGACAGGTCGGTAGTTAGAGATGACAGCAGGATTCAGAGAGGGTTTTTTGAGGAGGGGGACAACCTGAGAACATTTGAGGGAGGAGGGGACAGAGCCAGAGGAAAGAGAGGAGTTAATGACATTAGAGACAAACGGGAGGATGTCCGTAGCAATGGACTGGAAGAGGGGGGAAGGAATGGGATCAAGAGGGCAGGTGGTGGGACGGTGGGAGAGAACAAGTTGAAGGATGTCCGAGTCAGGGAGGGGTGAGAAGGAGGACAGAGAGGTGGGAGGTTTAGGTAGCGGGATGGGAGAGGGAGGGGTAGGGGGAAGGAGTTATGAATGATCTCAACCTTCTCGTGAAAGAAGGATGAGAAGTCATCTGCGGTTATAGAGGAGGGGGTGGGGGAGGAGGAGGGGTGAGGAGAGAGGAAAATGTAGCATAGAGTTTACGTGGGTTGGAAACAGAGGATTGAATCTTAGAAAGGAAGAATGCAGACTTAGCAGAGGAGAGGTTAGCGAGAGGGAAGCTAGGAGTATGTGGAAGTCAGACAGAGCTGCAGGGATTTGGATTTTCTCCATTTCCTTTCTGCCGCACGCAGCTTCAGACGGTTAGCCCGAATGGAATCGGTTAGCCAGGGGCGGGGGGGAGACGAGCGGGTTTAGCGGATAGAGGACAGAGTAAGTCAAAGGAGGAGGAGAGAGAGGAAAGTAGGGTGGATGATGCTACTTCAGCAGGTAGCTGAGAGAAGGCATCAGCAGGGGGAAGGAAGATAGGACAGTAGCTGACAGGGCAGCGGGTGAGAGAGAGCGGACGCCATGCGACGGACAAGGACAGTGGGAGCAGGTGAGGATGGTTTAGGGACAGAGGGAGGGGGAGGGAGAAAGACAGAAAGGAATGGTCAGACACATGTAGAGGCGATACCGTAATGTTGGGTGAGGCGCAGTTCCTGGTGAAGACCAGGTCCAGTTGGTTGCCGGCCTTGTGGGTGGATGGGGATTCAGCCATGGTGAAGTCAAAGGACTGAAGGAGGGGGAGGAATGCAGAGGCCTGGGAGGTCTCTAGCTGCAGGTTGAAGTCCCCGAGGAGTAAGACGGGAGTGCCGTCCTCAGGAAGGCACTGAGTAGGGCATCCATCTCGTCTAGGAAACTCCCCAGTGGACCTGGAGGGCGATAAAGAACAATGATGTGCAGTATACATGGAACAGTGACAGTGACAGCATGAAATTCAAAGGAGGAGGGTGAGAAGTGAGGAAGAGGAACAATACCAAATTTCCACAGGGGGGAAATGAGTATACCTGTCCCTCCACCTCTACCTGAGGGTCGTGGAGTGTGGGAGAAGGTGTAGGCGGCAGAGAGAGCAGCAGGGTGGCCGTGTTTTGCGGAGTGATCCAGGTCTCCGTAAGCGCCAGGAACTGCAGGGAGAGTAGCGAGGCCTGGGCCGAGATGAAATCGCCTTCCGGACAGCGGACTGGCAGTTCCATAGTCCGCCTGCTACCACCACGTCAACACCGGGAGATCTAGGAGGGTGGATGAGGTTGGACAGATTACGGGTGTGGGTAGAATCTCTCCTTCTAGGCAATCTAGAAGAGGAGACATGGACTGGGATAGGGAGGAAGCATGTAGTGTTAGATGCAGAGGTAGTACAATAGGGAGATACAAAACTATGATACTCACCGTGCGGCGAGCACTCCCTAGCTGGCCCCCCTCGGTGGACTCCTGCAGGTAGACTCCTCCGTCTTTGTCCGCCGAGTCTTCGTCCGGGGAGGCTAGGACGGGAGGCTGCCGCGAAAAGCTGCCGCTATCCACAACTATGGCTGTTAATATAGGCGAGTGATGCTAGGCACTAAGTGGCGAGTGCCACCTGATAACAAAGCACAGTAATTAACAACTTAGCTTTCTTCCGCTACTAAAGAATTAACGCTCAACTACAAACATGGTCTGATACAATAAGACCGATTCAAAACAGCTGAGTCGCAATCAGCTTTGAAATAAAACTATTATATATATAGAATCTAATAACTAATAACTGCTGGACATTAGCGGCACAATAGCCAGCTAGTTACAAAAGCAAAGTAGCAATTAGTGCCAATTCTACCGATGGGACAGGATACGACCACAGAAGCTAAACAAACAAAATCTAACGCCGGAAAAGTACACTTACTGATACGCGACAGAGACAGTACTAGCCAGAGTACGAATGCACACAGCGACGAGGACAACAACTGACGAAGAGTAAGTAACTATATTTGATTTGCCATGTTATCAAATACTCGTATATATTATTCAATATATGAATTGTGACTACATATTCCGCGTGTTGCAACGTAACAAATTTCAATAGGCACACAAGATCTATGGAAGAATACTTTTCAAACAGCCTAAAATGTTATAAAAAATCGTATGTAGCATGATCGGTTTCATGATCTCACGTCCTTGTAAAATCGATTCTTGTTTTTGTTTATTATAAGAGTGCTTCTGTTTAGTTAAATCCGTGTTTGGGATTACGTTTTGGATTTGCTGTTTAGCTAGCTTTGTTTGTTCCAGTTCGTTTATCATTTTGGTTTGTTTTGTGAGTTATTTGCATGTCGCCTCCGACATTGTTTTGCCTACGTTTGTGGATAATAAAATAAGAGCCAAAATGGCTGCTGCCACAAGAAGCGCTTGTCGTGAAAGGAGAAATGGTAACTCAAATATTGCTTAGCCATTTAAAATCTAAATTGTGAGTTGTTGTTTTAACTCTAAAGAGGCATGAAATCACAAAAAAAGTTTAATTGGAAGACCCTTTTTTTCCTTGGGTCTCAGGAGGATATTATGTGCATTATTGTTAGGCTGTATGACTTGTGGCATTCCCCTGTATATACTGTATAGTAGTTTGTGTGCTGTTTTCAATAAATCTTCCAAAAATGAAAAAGCATATATTCTTCTGCATGGCTCACTGACTTGCTTACTCTGATGGCCTTTGAGAGAGAGAGATGGCCCATCTGACAGATCTTAGAGGTGTGGACAATGAATAATGAATATTAAGGTATTTAGCATTTAGCCCTCCCACAGCCTGAAATAAATGTGACCAGTTCTGATAAAAACAGGTTTTTAGCTATTTAGATCTCAGATGTGCTAAACTGTTTTTCACACCCTTACATAACCAAGACCTTGATGAACAAACGCACATTGGCAAAACAATTCGTCACTATAGTTTAGTGTGTGCTTTCACAACTTTTGTGACAGCAGAAAAATTTACTATTTTTAACTTGTGTGTTTGTAGATCTATTTACAAGCTGCATATGATACTGACCAAACTATTGATGGCATACAAATGTAGCTGTGATTGTCCTTCAAATAAAAATATCAAACACTTTGGAGTAAGTGTGTGTTAAATTGATGAAATTGAGATAAATATCAGACCATGCCAAAATTACAAACCATCTCAAAGCTTAGCACGGACCTCAGAGGGTTAAGGCATCGAAACAGGAGCTTGATGAGTATTTGGAAGAAGTGCATAGAGATAGGGAAAGGCTTAGAGAGCTAGTGCTCCCCCCTGATATTCCACCTATTGGTGAGATAGACTGTCAGTGTGATGTTAGCCCACCAAGGTGGAAAGAGGTACAAGACATAGTAAGGCATGCAAGGGCCTCTTCAAGCCCGGGACCTAATGGAGTCCCTTACCGGCTGTACAAGAGTGCGCCAGATGTGCTGAGGTATCTATGGAAGCTCATGAAGGTAGTCTGAAAGAAACAGGTTATTCCTAAGGCGTGGCGCAGAGCAGGAGGAATTTTTATTCCCAAAGAAAGGGATTCTATAGAGATAAGTCAGTTTAGGCCTATCAGTCTACTTAATGTAGAAGGGAAAGTTTTCTTTAGCGTTGTGGCACAGAGGCTGTCTAGGGTAGAAAATAATAGACTAATTGACACTTGGCAAAAAGGCTGAATTCCAGGCTTCTCTGGGTGCTTAGAGCACACCAGCATGATTTGGCACCAAATCCAGTCAGCTCGGCATGAGAAAAGAGAACTCCATGTCGTATTTTTGGATCTAGCAAATGCTTTCGGGTCAGTACCACATAGTCTGTTGTGGAAGGCGTTTGATTTCTTTAGAGTGCCGGATAGTATAACAAGGTTAGTTAAAGCTTATTTCTTAGACATTCAACTCTGCTTTACTACAGCAGAGTACACTACAGCTTGGCAGCAGCTAGAGATAGGCATTATGGCAGGGTGTACAATTTCCCCATTAGCTTTTACCATGGCAATGGAGGTCATTATTAGAGCTTCAAAATGGGTAGTGGGTGGGGAAAGGCTGCAGGGGGGGCTGCGGCTTCCACCAATTAGGGCTTACATGGATGATATGACAACTATGACGTCAACAGCTCCATGTACTAGTAGATTACTAGATAACCTAAATAGTAATCTACAGTGGGCCAGGATGAAAGTGAAGCCAAGTAAGTTTAGGAGTATTTCAATTGTTAAAGGGAAGGTAGTAGACAATACGTTTTTCATAGATGACGAAATGGTGCCAACAGTCATAGAGAAACCAGTCTAAAGCTTAGGAAGATGGTATGATGCAAGCCTCAGTGATAAGGGCCAATTTCAGGAGATAAGGCAGGATATGATTCAAGGCATTTTAGGTATAGATAAGTCGGGGCTCCCAGGAAAGCTAAAATTGTGGTGCTTGCAGTTTGGATTGTTGCCTCGGCTAATGTGGCCTCTGAGGTTCCCATTTCAAAGGTAGAAAAGCTAGAAAGGATGATCAACTCATTTATTAGAAAATGGCTTGGAGTCCCACGCTGTCTAAGCAGTGTGGCTTTGTATGGGAAAGGCATATTAGAGCTGCCAGTATCTAGCCTAACAGAGGAGTACAAGTGTGCTAAGGTTAGACTGGAAAGGACGCTGACCCAGTCAAAGGATCCTGTGGTTAGAAGCGTAGCACCCACAGTTAAAACAGGGAGGAAGTGGAACCCAAAAGAGGCAGTGCAGCAAGCACAGGCAGCACTCAGACATAGAGACATCATAGGCCAGGTGCAGCATGGGCGTGGGGGCTTAGGGCTGTGTGCAGGGAAACCTGTGTGGAGTAAGGCGACAGCAGTAGAAAAAAGAAAGCTGGCAGTGGAAGAAGTACATCGCCAGGAGGAGGTAGTAAGATGTACTAAGGCAGTGTCGCAGGCAAAGCAAGGTCAGTGGGTAAACTGGGAGAGTGTAGAGAAGAGAAGTTTGAAGTGGAAGGATTTGTGGAGCCTGGAGGCAAGCAGAATTAAGTTCATTATAGGGGCTACTTATGATGTACTACCTTCTCCCCAAAATCGAAATCAGTGATTTGATGAGGATGCTGCCTGCCCATTATGCTCTAGTGTATGTACACTTAGGCATATATTGTCAGGGTGTAAAGTTGGTCTTTCCCAAGGCCGTTACACTTGGCGTCACAACCAGGTGTTGAAATGTTTGGCAGCTGCAGTTGAGGAAAAACGTCTAGCGGTAAATTCTCTAGCTGTTAGTAAGGTAGATAAACAGATTGGATTTGTACGTGAGGGAGAAAAAGTCAGATCAAGAGAGTACACATGCAGGCGTGAGCTGGGACAGCTAGGAGTGGGTGGAGACTGGAAAATAAAGGTAGATTTGTTTGAGCAGTTGACTGTGCCAGCAGAAATAGTTAGCACTAGCCTACGGCCGGATATGCTATTGTGGTCTGAGGTGCAGAAGCTAGTCTATTTTATCGAACTCACTGTCCCCTGGGAAGACAGAGTTGATGAAGCAAACGAGCGGAAGAAGGCGAGGTATGCAGAGATGGCAGCAGAGGCAGAACAGCGAGGTTGGAGGGCTCGGGTACGGCCGGTAGAAGTTGGGTGTTCGCGGACGGAGCTTGAAACTTGCGGTTAGGAATATGTCTCAGGCAGCGGAGCGAGCAAGTGAATGGTTATGGATAAAGAGGAAGCATGCTACCTGGGGAGCCCACTAACTTCGTAGCGTAGTGGATGTGTAGCATAATCACTTTGTGGCTGTACTTATAGGACTGTAGGTTTCATTGTAAGGAGGCCATATGGAACCGCATTGCTATATGCATTGAGTCATGCATATGCATTAACGGTACCAGTGGGGCTTGTTATGGCTGCTAACTTCGTAGCGTACTATGTAGCGTAGTGTAGTGTATGTGTAGCATAATCACTGTGTGGCTGTATTTATAGGACTGTAGGTTCCAATATGATAAGTTACTTGAGGTGGTCGTGGCATGGAGGGGGGTGTTTCCAGGACGCTGGAACACTGTTAAGCCTTCTGGAGGTGTCGTGGGCCTAATTTAACGAAACATTGGTGATGGAAGGTTGACTTGATAACCCCAATGACATGCTGCATACCGCTGTTGTTTAGGGTAGGTAACTGGCGTTTGGTGCCATCTGAGGAATGACTCCGTAGATCTATGACGGCGTAGCGAGCCTGATGTCTCCTATGGTATTGCTTCTGATGATGGTCATATCACTCGTTTGTTTGTTTGTTAATCTATATTTTTTTATATATTTATTTTTTTCCTTTTTTTTGTGACAATTTTTTTCACTGAAATTTGGAGTAATTTTTTTGTGTCTGCGTGATGTGGTCTCTGTGTGATGGAGGAGGAGCTGGGGCGCGCAGGGCGGCCTGTAGGAGAGAGAGCGGAGGAGCTGGGGCGCGCAGGGCGGCCTGTAGGTGAGAGAGCGGAGGAGCTGGGGCGCGCAGGGCGGCCTGTAGGAGAGAGAGAGCGGAGGAGCTGGGGAGCGCAGGGCGGCCTGTAGGAGAGAGAGCGGAGGAGCTGGTATTAATTTTTTTTCTTTTTACATTTTTTATATATATAAAAATTTTTATATATTTTTTTTTTTCCTATATATATATATTTTATACAGTGGGGAAAATAAGTATTTCACCCCCTGCTGATTTTGTGAGTTTGCCCCCTTACAAAGAAAGGAACGGTCTATAATTTTCTCCTTCTCACCAAGCTGCTTGCCAATGGTCTTGTAGCCCATTCCAGTCTTGTGCAGGTCTACAATTTTGTCCCTGATGTCCTTAGACAATTCTTTGGTCTTGCCCAGTGTGGAGAGGTTGGAATCTGATTCATTGATTGATTCTGTGGACAGTTGTCTCTTATACAGGTAACGAGTACTTAATTAGGAGTACTAATTAAGTAAGAGGACTAATCTGTGTGCCTCCTGGTCACATAACCGGTCTGTGGGAGCCAGAATTCTTGCTGTTTTGCTAGGGGGTGAAATACTTATTTTCCTCAATAAAACACAAATAAATGTTTAAAATTCATATAATGTAATTTTCTGGGATTTTAAAAAAATATTCTGTCTCTCACTGTTAAGATGAACCTACCATGAAATTTATAGACCGACCGTTCCGTTCCTTTCTTTGTAAGGGGGCAAACTCACAAAATCAGCAGGGGGTGAAATATTTATTTTCCCCACTGTATATATATATATTTTTTGTCAATTTTTTTTGCGCAGTTTTGAGCTGTGATGCGCAGTTTTGAGCAGTGATGCGCAGTGTTGTGCAGTGATGCGCAGTTTTGAGCAGTGATGCTCAGTTTTGAGCAGTGATGCGCAGTGTTGTGCAGTTTTGAGCAGTGATCTGCAGTTTTGAGCAGTGTTGCACAGTGATGCGCAGTTTTGAGCAGTGATGCGCAGTTTTGAGCTGTGATGCGCAGTTTTGAGCAGTGTTGCACAGTGATAAGCAGTTTTGAGCAGTGATGCGCAGTTTTGAGCTGTGATGCGCAGTTTTGAGCAGTGATGCGCAGTTTTGAGCAGTGTTGCACAGTGATGCGCAGTTTTGAGCAGTGATGTGCAGTTTTGAGCTGTGATGTGCAGTTTTGAGCAGTGTTGCACGGTGATGGGCAGGTTTGAGCAGTGATGCGCAGTTTTGAGCAGCGTTGCACAGTGATAAGCAGTTTTGAGCAGTGATAAGCAGTTTTGAGCTGTGATACGCAGTTTTGAGCAGTGATGCGCAGTTTTGAGCAGTGTTGCACAGTGATGCGCAGTTTTGAGCAGTGATGTGCAGTTTTGAGCTGTGATGCGCAGTTTTGAGCAGTGTTGCACGGTGATGGGCAGGTTTGAGCAGTGATGCGCAGTTTTGAGCAGTGTTGCACAGTGATGAGCAGTTTTGAGCAGTGATGCGCAGTGATGCGCAGTGATGTGCAGCTTTGAGCAGTGATGCACAGTTTTGAGCAGTGTTGCACAGTGATGTGTAGTTTTGAGCAGTGATGCGCTGTTTTTAGCTGTGATGCGCAGTTTTGAGCAGTGATGCGCAGTTTTGAGCAGTGTTGCACAGTGATGGGCAGTTTTGAGCAGTGATGCGCAGTTTTGAGCTGTGATGCGCAGTTTTGAGCTGTGATGCGCAGTTTTGAGCAGTGTTGCACAGTGATGAGCAGTTTTGAGCAGTGATGCGCAGTTTTGAGCTGTGATGCGCAGTTTTGAGCAGTGATGCGCAGTGATGTGCAGCTTTGAGCAGTGATGCACAGTTTTGAGCAGTGTTGCACAGTGATGCGCAGTTTTGAGCAGTGATGCGCAGTTTTGAGCTGTGATGCGCAGTTTTGAGCAGTGATGCGCAGTGTTGTGCAGTGATGCGCAGTTTTGAGCAGTGATGCACAGTTTTGAGCAGTGATGCGCAGTTTTGAGAAGTGATGCACAGTGTATAGTATACAGTGGGTCTAAGTATTCCCCCTTTGCCATTTTTTTTTTTCTTACTCGAAATCAAAATGGACTTAATTGGGATGTATTGCCACTGATCAATACAAAATTAAAACTGTAAAGCTTTTTGTTAATTACAAATAAATAAAAAACTGACAATTTATTACATAAGTATTCACCACTAAATAAACTCTGGTTGTTGTGAAGGAATGAAACTTCAGCCTTGATTTTAAACTATACTTTATTTACAGAGCAACTAACTCAGAGAAAAGTCACCAAAGTTTAATGTTGAGATAATTTCTCAAAAAAGATGACCACTCTGTTGTTTTTGTTCAGTGATGTCAGGTGCATAATTCTAGTCTATAGCTGAAGATAAATGGATGTTTCCTGTAATGGGACCCATTTGCTTCCTGTCCCTCTGCCAATGATTAAAATCCCAACTTGTGTATTAGAAGGGCCAGAGAGAGAGAGAAATATTGTGTGTAAAGTTTTCAGTTTACTTCCTACATGACCACATAATATTACAAGCCGGTTGAAATAGAAATAGAAGCCGTACTATTGATTTTCTTTCATCGTAAAACTCCTGCCACCATTCTCTCCTTCTCTCCATCTGATACCCAGGTCCCGGCACGGATCTCTGCATGCCTGGCTGACATTTCCGCATGCATGTCAACTCCTAGTTCAGGCCCTGGTGATCTCACGTGTGGACTACTGCAATTCCTTGCTGGCAGGCCTTCTGGCCTGTGCCATCAAGCCACTGCAACAAGTCCAGAACGCTGCCGCTCGTCTGGTGTTCAACCAGCCGAAGTTCACCCACGTCACCCCTCTACTCTCCTCTCTGCACTGGCTCCCCATCGCAGCATGCATCAGATTCAAATCACTGGTGCTTGCTTTTCAAGCGGCCCGAGGTACTGCTCCCCCTTACCTCCAGTCACTCATCACCCCCTACACCCCTCCGCTCTGCCTCCTCTGGTAAACTGACTGTCCCTTCCCTCCGGGCGCCTGGCAGCCGCTCGTCGCGGTCTCACCTCTTCTCTGTCCTGATCCCTCGCTGGTGGAACAACCTTCCGCAATCGGTCAGGACCGCGGAATCACTTGCGATCTTCCGCAGGAGACTCAAAACCCACCTCTTCAGACTCCACTACCACTGAACTCTGTCCATCTAGCTGAATTGCCTTCACCACTGTTTACTTGTTCAACACTATACTCCAAAAAAATAATAAAAAAATATTCTTGCAAATACTAAAGCATTTTTCATTAAAATGAAATAAATCATGTCGAGTTGAAAAAGTTGAATGGTTGGTAATGCATTTCTTTTTGATGTATGACAACAAAGAAAGGTTTCACTGCTGTCTTGTCAATGGCTCCTGAAACTCCCCTCTACTTAATTAAAAATAGAAAAGAAAAAGGATATTTTGAATTTGACCTACCAAGCATTTATGCAGTATGTATGTAGATAAAGGCTCAATATTAACAGAAGCCAAGTAGCCCAGGGCTACCAAATACCATTGGTTACCATGTTGTTTTTACTTGTTGCCTAATCTGGCTATATATCAATCAATCAATCAATCAATCTTTATTTTTGTATAGCGCCATTTACAAACAGGTTGTCACACAGCGCTTCACAATTGGCATTTTCCAGAGGGAATCCAGCGGCATCCGGCTAACACATGGCAGGGGTGGGGGGTTGACTCTGGGGCAGGTGAGCTCCGGGCAGGTGCCACGAAGCCGGGGAGAAAAGAGGAAAGGTGCAATTATGACTATGATAAATATCACACCGGATCAGGGGAAGAGTAGTGATAACACTTTTGCACCAGCAGAAGTAATCTAGGGCAGCATAACTAATTAGGTGAGTGGCACAGGGAGCACGCAGCCATGAGGGCACTCAGAGACCATCCCACCACATCATCAGCAGTATTGATAGGGGCGGATCATTACTTATGATTGGTGACAGTAAGGATAGCTCATTGCACCAGAAGGCTCTATTGCTACGCCCTCCACATCTGCACCTAATGACTATAAGAGAGACTAAAGAGATGTGTTTTTAACCTAGACTTGAAAATTGAGACCGTGTCTGACTCCTTCACAGAGATGGGTAGACTGTTCCACAGTAAAGGAGCTCTATAGGAGAAAGCTCTGCCACCTGCTGTATTTTTGATATTCTAGGGACTACCAAGTTGCCTGCATCTTGTGAGCGAAGTGAACGTGGGGGATTGTACGGATGAAGTAGATCCATCAAGTAAGAGGGTGCAAGTCCATGCAACACCTTATAAGTTAAGAGGAGTACCTTATAGTCTACACGATAGTTTATAGGAAGCCAGTGAAGTGACGCTAACACAGGACTAATGTGCTCATATTTCTTTGTAATTTCATTGCAATAATGTACCATGTGGTAGCGACGAAGGCGAAGCAACGCCTCCTCCGAGACAGCACTCGCCAAGCCGTTGACTGTAACCCGGTACTACAGGGCCACTCTTATGCGCAGCGAACGTCATGTCGGCTTCCCTTCCCCCTCCCTGGGGTGGACAGCCAATCGCCGCCCCTGGTGGCACTCCTGGCCAGAGCCGACTCTGGCGAGATGGGGAATTGAACCCCGGTCTCCGTGGCCAGCGTCAGACGCTGTAACCACTGGACCACGCGGGAGGCCCATGTGGTTTTTCATGCTTTTTTAACATTCAAATCATCGTCATTCACATTCTTTGTCGTCTGCAAAATAAAGTGCCTGCAAATCAAATGTAGCCACAACATTGACATCTCAAAAAATGGTGCCTTTATAACCGGCCTGACGAAGGAAACAAGCAGCTGCTTGGCTGATTACAAATCAACCTCAGCTGTGTGTGCCTGTAGGTAAGGCCACTGCTGTCTGAAGTCCTGCAGGTTTCCTGCAGGTGGGAGGAGTCAGGAAAACTTTACAGCAGCCAAAGGAGGAGCAGCCCTTTCTACTCCTCCCCAAATCCTCCAGGCGTCACAGTACTTAAGTGAATTGTATTTGGGAACAGGGAAGTCAGACTACAAGTATATATGAATATGAAGCCGGATAAGTGAAATCAAAAATAGAATATGAATTTAGCATTTTGATTTGTACTCCTCAACTTGTATTCTTGAATGAACTCAAGAATTTCATTCTGCATTTTACAATTATAATGAATATTTCACAATGTTGAATTGTACTGTCGTGGAAATTAAAACTCAACAGGATCAGAGATAATTTCTTTAAACAGTATTAAAGCTTTAATTACGAGCAGCTGCACGGAGACCCGTGTCACGCAGGACAGCGAATCTCCCACCTTCAAATTCAAATGGATATTTATATCCAACACAACGGAAGGGGAGGGAACAATCACAAGGGGGAAGTAACAGGGCGTTAACTTACAGGTAAATGAAGCTATGGGCTAACATGAAGATATAACAGGTTGTTAGAACAGCCTTCCAAGGGTCTTAAACCAATGGGAAGGAGGTTTCCTGCCGTGGGGGAAACGTTACAAAAGAACAATGTTCCTTTGAAGTTGTGGCGCGAAAAGCCTTTTGTCTCTGACTGGACCACTCCGAACTGCAGTGTCACACTGAGTTAATTAGTGTCTACATCCCCTGTGGATGTAGTCTAGCATCCCAACTTGATACAAAATGTCTTCCTCCACAGTACTATATTGTAATATACTGTACCATCTGAAATGAATACATTCTGAAATGTATGTACTTTTTCTAATATCCACAATTGCAATTCATGTTCATTTTTCAACTTTTCAAAGTTATTTAGTCTTTAAGTCTTTAGTCAAAGTAAATCAATTGATCAAATTCAGATAAAAACTACTTTTGTAACTGATTTCATAATCAGCATTCTTTCTACAAATATGAGTTTGTTACATGAGTATTATTCATTCAAACTCATGTTGAGCTTTAGTTAATTTCATGAAGAGAAAAAATATGATTATTAGGCATTTGTGTTTTTCAGTGCTAAAACTTCTGCATACCATACTTCATTCAGTTCTATTTTACCACTCTTTACACTCATATCCATACATTATTGAAAAAAGTCTGTGTTAGTCTATCAAAATGTATGATGTATGGTAAACATTTTTTAATGAAAATGCACCTGGGCAATAGTACAATTGTTAGCTTTGTCAATCATGATTGTTGAATTGCAATACAGACATTTGTATCAACATGGTTTGGGCAGCACAATGGAGGGGGGGTCAATAAAAACATTCAGCACTGTGCAATAGTGCTTTTTACATTCATTTACAAAACTATAAACTGATAGTTTGTTTACGCTTTTGTGCACCCAGATCACCTCTTAACTCAAACGCTGGTGTTATGTACTAGTTTGGTGGTGTCATTAATGCACACGTTACGAACAGATAGGGCAGACAAGCGATAAATCCCCCATCACACAAGACAAACATCACACAAATAATGCTAGTGTCTAGACATTGCACTTTTACAATGAACCTAGAGTCCCATATTTTAATCATGATTCGTCCTGTGTATGATGTTTTAGCCTTAAAGTGGGGTAGCCATCTTGTCAATTTGGGCAACCAACAGTAGAATTTCAAAATAAGTGTCAGCCTCTGATAGACCTCACAAAGCTATATGATGAGTTGGTTTGTGCAAACAGACAGTTCCCCTAGGATTGTTCAATAATTCCCTCTGTGTCATTTACATCGTGACAATGGCCCCAATGTTTTTATTTCTAAATGGAGGGGCAGCCTCTGTGTCATTGCTCCATTCCATACAGAGCTAATACAACCCAGTTAACAAAAAAAAAAAATTGAATGCAAATATTTGGTTTCATATAAAATGTGATTAAATCAGTCCTAATCCAGTACTTATGTACTCTGAATTATTAAACCTGCAGTTTCGTGCATTATTGCATTTTTCTAGTTATGTACGAATTTGTAGAGAGCTGCCATTATTAAGCAGTTTTTATTTTCAACAGACGTCTTATGTATTATTCATTTATCCCCCATATAAAAAATCTGTACATAGTGAACTGTATGCATGCAGAGTGGCACATTTACAAGTAAAATGCACTCTTTGGTTTATAACACAGCAGTCCACTATCCAGCTCCATACTGTCGGTAAAGCTATAGAATGATGATCAAATAATCAAGTGAACCCAGTGGAACAGCATGAACCTGGAGCACTTTCTCTGAGTGTGAAACATTTCCCATGTTAAACCAGGGGGTTTTGTGCATCTTCTCTGCTTCTCTAGGCAGTTACAGTAACTAATGGCTACAACCTCTGTGTAAACTCTCTTTGAGACACTTCAGACAACATTTGTCGCACACAACAAACACACTTAGGGCCCTATTTTTGTGCCGGCGCTAAGTGGCGTTATGCCCTAGAATTGCCAATTTTGTCTGTCGCAAACTGAATATTTCCCCTCTCCGCCGAGTTTGGCAATTTTGTGGTACACAATGAAGGCGTTTGCGCAACTATGGGCTGGGCAGTAGGGACTTCCTACTGTACACTTATAACGACATCAGACAATTAAGAAGTGAGATAGAACTGAAAAACTGTTCACCATGTAGCCCCCAACCTGTGGAGTCATCCGTCTCAGATTTGTATAAAAAAATTGAAATTGGGGTGGTGGATAGCGTAGTGGTATAATGCGCCGTATCTTGGCTGGTCTGATACGGCGTGCACTGCGTATCAGGGACGCAATTCGAAACCTGTCTGCATAGCATCCTTGGGATCATAAACCGTCTCAAAGCAATTCATATTTTATGAAGAGACACCTTCTTTGAGAAATTTCAGTCTAAGACAACGAGTTTGTGTTACTGACACTGGCCTTAATTGGTTCAAGTCTTATTTGTTTGATAGGCATTTCTCAGTTGCAATTGGTAGATTTTCGTTGTCCTTTGCACAAAGTTTATGCGGCGTGCCGCAGGGATTGATCTTAGAGCCGATCCTCTTTATCTATATGCTCCCCCTTGGTCCCATCATTAGTCTGGATTTACATTGTTTATTTACATTGTTATGCCAATGACACCCAGTTGTCAGATTCAGACACTCATTCAGACACTCAGATTCATAGAGCAGGGTGTTCTATTAATAAAAATGATTTGAGCGAATTGGCAACCCTTAAAAACTACCTAGATGACATCAAGTGTCAGATGTCGCAAAACTTTCTCCAACTGAATACAGTCAAATCCAAAGTTATGATTATTGGTCCAGAGTATGACACAGAAAAGATTAAAGTCAGTCTTAGGTCAGACACAAAGCTAAATCTTGAACAAACACAAAGAAACCTGTGCAATCTTGCTTTTTCCGATTCCTGTCATCTGCTGATCTAGACGATATTCATGCTTTTATTTCTTCAGGACTGGGATTCAGTGATAAGATAGTCAGAAATATAAGAGGGAGCCAGACCAAGTCTTGCCTCAAAAGTAATTAATACAATCTTAAAATCTATTCTAAAACTAATGGGAAGCCAATGCAGTGAATTGCAATTATCCCTTGGGGCATAGTCAAGATCATAATTAAGAATTGGAAGGTGCCTGGGGCGGCGACTGGCATAGTGGTCTAACGCACCGTATTTTGGCTGGTCCGATACGATGTGCGCTGCCTGTCAGGGATGCGGTTTGAAACCTGTCTCTACCAGACTGGCCCTGGCTGTTAGCCCTGATCGGGGGCGGCATTTGGCTGTCTTCCCCAGGGGGGAAGTGGGGAGGGTGACCCGGCTCGAGCTCGTAGTGAAGCATGTAAAGGAGTCTCCAGAACGTGGGTGGGCAAATTCCGTCTCGGAGGAAGCGTAGTTCACTGCCCTCGGAAAATTAGCTTGCCTCGTAGAGACGAGCAGCGGACTTGTTTGGGGAGGGTAAATAAATTAAAAATAGAGGGTATAATTGGCCACTAAATTAGGAGGAAAAACTTAAAAAAATCGGAAACAAATAAAAAAATTAAAATAAATAACAATTTTGAAATCGATGACGAGTCTAGTGAATCGATGAATTTGATTCTAGTTAGGGATGAAACGCAAATTTGCGTGCAACCATTTGCCATGTTACTTCCTTCCTTTCCATTTGTATTAGCACAATTGGGAACAAGTATCTGAATGGCTCATTGTGCACCAGTACGACATCAGAGTAAGTCCTTAATAAGGACTCCTTTCCAATACTTTTTTCAGATTTTTTATGTCTACAGACACAGATTGGAGGCAAGTGGTCCCAATAGTGAGTAGTTGCAGTAGTTTTGCACCTAACACTGCAGTTCTATTATAATGTCATAAAATTAGGAATGAGGAAAACGCATCTCAGCAGAGAATAATGGGATACCGACATTTGTGAAAGAGATCATGGCCTTTATTCGGAAGTGTTCAGTTTCTATGTCCACAGCAGTACCAGTAATGTGCCATCGAAATAAACAGTGCCCGAACTGTATTACCACATGCACAATTCATAGTGGAACGATGTGTGTGAATGCATTTGTGCACAGCTAAACAGTAACAGCTTGCGTGGGACCTTACAGAGTCAATTGACAGAAAAAAAATCCAATGTTTTATTGTATTACCTCATGGTTTGAAAGGGTTGTTTGTTGCTAGACTGTTAAGTTGCCACAGAGACCTGGACTTCATATTTTGGGTGGACAAGTGGTCCCTTTTCTGTGTACCCCAAGAATCCAGCTGTTAAAGGCTGACATGCCACAGCAGGGGTTTCTGGGAACTGACCTAACGAATGTATTTTGTATATGTATATGTAATTTACAAATGTAAACCGTGCAAAGGAGCTATCCCAGGGCCTTGATCTCATCCTGTGAATATTCTGTCCTTTGGAGCACGCTGTGCAAGCTCTCCCAAGGTCAGCCCTCCAACTCCTGTAAAACTGCAAAGCCTGCAAATGTTTCCCCCAACGTAATGTCATTTCCTCGGAGGAAATTGCAGAGCCTCAGTACTGGAGCACACATAATTTGCCGACCCAGAAACAAAAACTATTTGCATGCCTGGCTGCATCATTGCACGGAACTTTGTGCCTGTGGTTGCATTTTTTTTTTTTAAACTGGACCACAGCCTTTTGCAGGTCACCTCAAATCCCAGAATCACAAGGCTCTATTTTCCTGTCCAGGAGTTTGTGGATTTAGCATCTTTATGTAACAGACACCGTTCTACACAATTTGCCTTCATTTTTACTGAAATATAGATACATTATATACATTTATTTGGATTCACTTTGTCTTTGCTAACTGATGTGAGGACTTTTGTTTTTCTTTTTACTTAATAGTAATTATAATAATGGATTGCATTTATATCAAGCGCTTTACCCAAAGTGCTTTACATTGAAAGGGGAAACTCACCTCAACCATCACTATATGTACCACCCACCTGGGTGATGAATGACAGCCATTTTGTGCCAGAAGGCTCAACACACATCAGCTGAGGTGGAGATCTGGGGGATGATTAGATGGCAGATTAGATGGCAGATTGGAAGAGCCATTTAGGGACAAGGACACCCCCTACTCTTTACGGTAAGTGCCATGGGATCTTTAATGACCACAGTGAGTCAGGATCTCGGTTTGACATCTCATCTTAAAGATGGTGTCTCCTACAGCAGTGGTTCTCGAACATTTCAGCCCGCAACCCCCAAAATAATGTTGGTAGAGACTCGCGACCCCCTCCTGTCCCCTAAGGTGCTTTCCGACAATCTTGACAAACACGCAAACGAACACACAAATACACGGTTACAGCACCCGGATAGTAATAACAACATAAAAACGACACATGTAATAACAACCAAAATATAAAATATATCTGTTCTCTCGCATGTTAATTAAGTTTAACATGTAGGCCTACAACTTACTTGTTTTAATGAGATGGGTGGGCCTGCTGCTTTTTGGAGCACACCAACTCCACTCTTGGTTTGATGTTGGAGACGACCACTCGGAGATCATCCTCCAGGTTGAGTCATGATAGGTATTTGTTGTTTATGTACGTCAGTGCGGAAAAAATAAATAAATGATGCAGTTTGTAGGCAAAATAAATTTACTACAGGTCAGACGAGGCTAGGACAAGGTTTGTTAACATTAATACATTTAGGCGCTACTCATATTGACAAGTCACTCTGAAGCAACCAATGAATTTCATTCAGAAAAGCCATCCCTATCCCTCTTATGCTGATAAACCACGTGAGCTTGAAACAGTGAGGACATGCGTTTGCACTGCGCTGGAGAAAACTTATACAAGCAATGACATTATCAAGAATTCCAATGTTTACTATGCGCTTCGTATCGCCAGCAGCTATGCAGATGATACACAGCTGTACATATCAATGAAACCAGGTGTAATATTTCAACTCACTCGGTTAGAGGCTTGTATCTCTGATATAAAGAATTGGATGACAGTAAACTTCCTGCTTTTGAATTCAGATAAAACAGATATGATGGTCTTGGGCCTCAAAAAATTAAGGAATAAGTTGATCCAACTTATTCCTTAATTCCTTAATTTTTTGAGGCCCAAGAGATGTTGATGACAGCGTCCGGATCCTCCTGCAGGAGCTCTGCCACATCTGGGTCGGTGTCGGCGTAGGCCTGCCGCACCACCTCTCTGGTCTTGTGGAGGCTCTCAAGACCTCTGTTGATCTCTACCGCTGAAATAAAAAGTAAAGCAAATTACCAACTCTTCATCTGAAGTTTTATTGATAAAAAGTAAAGATGAGAAGAAAGAGACTGATGAATTTTATTGCCATTATGTATGAATAACAATCATGAGACACAAACAGTATAGTAATCTAAACACAACTGATTACTGCACTGACACAAACACAGTATTGACTGTCACTGAACTCTGCCTCTCTCTCTCTCACACACACACACACACACACACACACACTTCTGTCTACAGTAACTGTTAGCCTACATCCCCCTTCCCACTTGTTGCCATAGAAAATACACTATAAAATAGCCTGAGAGAGAGAATTCTTACCGGACACCGTCTTGTTGTGCTTGACGTAGGTCTTGTGTGCAATCCCAGGTATCCCGAGCACTTTACTGATTTTCTTTAGGGCTGCATAGCCCATTCCGAGTTCATGTGCGAGGAGCACCATTCTGACGTTGATATCATAAGCCATGGATTCGTCCTGGAGACGAGGGGACGAGAAAATACTCCTGCAGTACGCACACTCACCGGCACCGCACCCCAAGACAAGGTTGGATGAGAAGCCTTGGTTCCCTTGACCAATTTCCACCTTGAGTTTGGTCTCTCCGCAATCCGGGGATAACAAGTTAGCAATCAGTCCATTTAGTTGGCCAACATGGACCAAAAGCCAGTCCTGTGTAGCCGCGGCGGCGTGCTCTTTTGAATATGCTAGATCTAGCGACAGCTTGCGCTTCGAAGCACTTTGAGGTAAATCAAAATTTTCCTCCACGTCCACTTCTGGTGCTGTTTCCCCACTCTTTCTCTTCTTCTCTCTGGCTAAGTGGAGCTGCAACTGTCTCTTTTTGCTGAGTTTTACTCTCGTTTTGGCTTCCATCTTGAGTATCGTTCACCAAACTCTCACTCTACTGAATCAATCCTTCCGCGTCACGTGGGACACGAGAACCAATCACATTCGAGCATTCTCGCATCAGCCAATAGGATCGCGTACTTTCTAAAAAGAATACCTATCTATTTTAGTGATTGGTTGCTGATACAAGGGGCGTTGTATAATTTTGACCTATATAAAAAAATCTATCCAACGAGCCTAAGGTTGCCATAGTTCAGACAGCAGCCGTTTCGGTAAATCTGTGCGTAAAGTACTCACTTTTGGCGATTTTATGAGGATTTTACGGACACAAGCAGGCACAATCAAGTAAAATAAACAACCAAACGTGTGTTTTTTACGTTTTATTGTTACTAGTATGAAAGAAAACATGTTTAGGAAGCAAAAGAGCACCTCATCTCAAAATCGACCAGAAAAAGGGAAAATGGCGTTTTTGGGGGGTAGTCTCCCCTTAAATGCAAGTGATTGCCTGGTTGCATCAAATCTGACGGTCAAGAACCTTGGTTTTATTATTGATCAGGATCTTACATTTGACGCTTATATTAAAAACACTTCCAGAGTGGCTTTCTTTCACCTAAGAAACAGCTAAAATGAGGCACTTTCTGTCATTAGAGGATGCAAAAACATTGATGCATGCTTTTGTCACATCGAGGCTAGACTATTGTAATACATTACTATCTGCCTGCTCTAGTAGCTCTCTTAAGAGTCTTCAACTAGTACAGAATACAGTGGCACGTGCCCTAGTATCTTATGGAGTGAGAAACTTTCCATACTGTCACCTCCTCAACGTGTCACCACCACTGGTAGGCTGGTTATCCTTGATCGGATGTGGATGGTTTGGAACTCCCTCATAACTGCACGCGTTCTCTGTCCCTCTCCTAATAGGTACGCTGCCATAGCTTACACCTGCCGGGGCTATCTGTATATTTCCTATGCTTGTGCTCCCCTGCTCTCACATAATGCTACTGGCTATAGCACTTCTTTTTTCTGACTACATGTCTGATTCTGCCTCTGCCTCGGCACCTGCCCCCGAGTTCTAGATCGTGCGAGAAGTGTGAGCTGCCCCCATCAATCCTCACCACCATGCCTACCCCAGTCCCTGGATCTGGAACCCCTTCCCGTGGTTTAGCCCCTCCACCGACTTCATAACTCGGAGGCGCAAAGTCAGCCAACCCTGAGTCACCTTTGTACTGACCATGATACGGTCCTTTTTGGACACACCCTGTGCCGGCCAGAAGAGGATGGGTTCCCCCCCTTTTTGTCTGTTTCATCCCAAGGTTTCTCCCTGTCAAGGGAGTTTTTCCTTGCCACTGTTGCCTTAGGCTTGCTTTGGGGGGGTCTAGGCCTAGGTTCCCTTTTGTTAAGCGTTTTGTGACAATGCATTCATGAAAAGCGCTATACAAATCAATTTGATTTGATATATGTTGAAATTGGTCTAGGATTCTATTGGGATATCCTTTACAATGATATAAGGTTTCCTTTGGTTTGCATTTTACTATCATGAATGAACTTTGTGTACATCATGATGCTAATGAAGACACATGGGATTGAAGAGAGTGCATGCACTTTTTTTGAAGTTTTGGAAACTGTTTATACTTTTCTATTAGTTTATTTGGATGTATTATTTTGTTTTACAATACCAAAATTAATGACCAGTATCCCGTTTACGACCAATGGTCACCTGTTAGTTGTCTGTTTTAATGATACAGTGTCATAATCAGAATTATTTAATAGAAAAATGTCCCTAGCAGTTATATTAATAAAGGTGCTGATTATTGATGTTTGTTTGTTTGATTGTTTGTTTGTTCTGCACTAATTGGGTTCAATTGACTACCGTCCTCACTAAATAAATATTGAATACATGTACGTTGATGTGACCCCTGCTGACATCACTACACTCGATGCACCAACTAGCTAGTGGCTACCACCACTGGCACAATCACCAATCATGTAAGCTTAGCTAGTAACAAGCTGCACAGCTAGCTGCAATCGTCAAGCTAGATGGCAGCTAGGTAACGTTCCCCTCGCTATCTACAAAATAGCATTAAGCTACATGAAATGGAAATAATAATCAAGAATAAGCACATGAATTAAAAAATCTGATTCCAAACCAACTAATTGTTCAGCTTAAAACAATTTCCCTTCTTCTACCTGCAAAATACTGCTAAATCCGTTTCAGTAAACTGACGAGATCACAGAGTAATAGCTGACAAATTTTGATGCATGCACTTATGGGACTGAATACGGATATACGTATATATTGATTGACAAGCAGAGAGCTTGATTCAGTGAAGTAATGGGATATGCTTGATTGGACAAACTTTTATTGTCCAATAAAAAAGGTTTCAGTTTTGCACCCAGGTAGAGTGAAAGACTGTATATATCTGGTACCATAGACTGAAGGCTAGCCTCCATCAGGCTGTAAGGCAACAAAAGGTGACATTTTTTAGATGGGGTGTAGACTTTAAAGGGACAGTGTACATACACTTGTATACATACACAGGCCTGTGTATGTATACAAGTGTCTACATAAACTCCAAATGTATGTTCTGTTTTGTTTAGATATCTTAAAAAAAACAATGCAATGCATGCATCAAAATAAAAACTTCATTAATTTAGCCATCTAAACAGAACAAATGTCCTTATTAGGGGAGCCTCTTGCTTAGTCAATTAGGGAGAGGTGATCTTTGCTGCTACTGGAGCTGCTTGGTCACAGTGAAAAATAAACATCTTTACTTTTTATAACCACAAAGAAACTGAAAAATGAATTTCTTTCAAAATGAGTTTATAGCAAATTAACCGCTTAGAAGTTACTGAATTAATTTAGGGCTCAACTGGAAGGAACGCATATACAGCATTGTCTCCAGGAGCAGGGCTTAAAAATGCTGTACTCTAACTCTGCACACCATCTGTCCATGGTACTATTCCAAAATTTACAAATAAAAGTGAAAAAATGTCCATCAATCAAAATCGAAAACTGTACACCCACATTGCACTGTAAATATAGCGTTTCTGAAATGGGGTTATGCTTCCTGTTTTTCTTTTCGATTTTAATGAGGTTGATTCATACAATATCAGTCATACAGTATAAGCCTAAATTGCATTATGTAGGGTAAAAGTCACTAAATTAAAATAAATAAACAAAATTCTGCCTGGAGAAGCCATACTGAAAGAAAGCAAAAAAAGCTAGGGCTTTCTAAATGGCAGAGAGGCCATTGCATTCAAACATCACGAGCAGTGTCTATGGACAAATATTTATCTACGTCATTGTGTCGAATGGCAGGGTGACCCACTTTTGTCCATGGGTGAAATTGCCTTCTCAATATTAAATGTTATTCTAGTCTTGGAAATGAGTCTGTTTTTGAGTATTCTTTTTTGTGTGAGCGTGTGAGTTAGCCATGTGTGTTTCCTTGTTTCTGAGAGATTGTGAAACATTCAAAAATATGATTTTTCAATACATTTGGAGCAAAGGGGCTTTTTTGTGTATTGTAACATATTGTGCCATATTCCCAGTGTACATCATACATTCTCTGCTTGTTTTTAGTTTTTGTATGTCAAGGGTACATTACCAGGAAAGGAGCATAGTAACACCGTGAAATGTGACATTGTTCACCTTCACCTTCAATTTTTTTTTTTTTTTTTTGCCAGCTCAGAATAATCTTAACATTTATCAGTTTTCTGCTCATTTTCAAAGAAAGGAAAGTGCAACATGATGTGAAGGTTTTCTGAATAACTTCCATTGACTTTACTTTAGGAATTAATTTTATTCACCCCTTTAATTAAAACAGTGCCACATCAAGTTTGATCATTTGAACAATTGGTCGCATACAATTCATTCATAGTGATGCTCAAACACACAACAGCATTCTTCTTGGAGTTATTGGGGGCCAGGAGTAGAGCAGAGCTGTCCTGATATATAGATATTATATGGCTTTCTTCTAGTGAGAGCTGTCACTTAGGAATGTGTGACCTTTTGACATCATGGTTCCCAAGTAAGCAGCCTTTCGGTGAGGGGGGCGGGTCCCCAGCCCCCGCCATCCTGTTTTAAGGTAATTAATGAAAGACGTTGAATTGTAATAAACAAATGGCTATCAGGTAGGGTACTTACAGGTTTTTGTTATGACTCGCATTGGCAAGCCAATGTGGTTGATATGTCTAGTTTTTTCACACAAAGTAACGGCAAGAAATGTATGCTAACAGAGACAGGAGTTATTACATATCTTTAAAATTGAAACGAAACCGAGTTTTGTTAGTAATATACTGCAGCCATACGTATCTTTAAAATAAAAAAGGACACTGGATTTTTGTTAGCAGCATACTGCGGCGATACGTATCTTTAAAATTTAAACGAAAAACATACTCGCATTGGCAAGCCGATCTGATTGATATGTCTAGTTTTTACCACACAAAGTAACTGCAAGACGTTTATTCTAACAGAGAGAGGAGTGATTACGTATCTTTAAAATTGAAACGAAACAGGGTTTTTTGTTAGCAACATAGACTCGCAAAATGTGGCACCTTTTGACATTGTGGTTCCCAAGTAAGAAACCTTTTGGTGAGGGGGTACCCACCTCCCCCAGCCGCCTTAACCTCAGTGGAAATTACATCTGTGTTTTTGAACAAGGTATTTTACCGTCTTCAAAGGATAATGCCTCCAGTTTTAAGGTAATTAACGAAAGACGCTGATGTAGGAACTGTGGTAATATGCAAATCGCCCGGTGACATTACAGCAGAATTTGGCATCTCGCATCAGTTGTAGGGGTTCATTGATTGCGTTAAGAGATTATGAATGGGGAAATAGTGTTGTCTAATGCTAAACCAGCTACAAAAGATTACCTTGGAGGGGACGTTTATCCGTTATAGCGACTACTCAAGAGTTGCTTCGGTAGGGGTAAACAAGCGCATAGGGTCGTTCGTTTTTGAAAAACGCGAGTGAACCATTTTTCAACTTTTATGAACGGGAAATTTGCAATTAATATTGATTACGAGTGTACTCGTCGACTTCGGAGACACTGGCTGTGTTCGAAACCGCTCCCTATTCCCTATATAGTGCACTATATAGTGTGTACGCCATTTTGTAGTGTTTGATGAATTCTAAACTGTTAATTTCGTTCACTATATAGTGAACGAGAAAATACCCACAATTCACCGTGATTTGTAGTGAACAGCGAATGTACCCTACAATTTATCCCGTGTACCACAATGCAATGCGGTCATGTCATACCGTCATACATACACCTCCGTTTATGCCTCAAGAACAAAAGTTGAGCCAACAGCAGTAAAACAGAAACAGGAATCATGGTGGTAAGGTTAGCTAACTGCTTTAGCCACCGATAGCTACCGTTATTATCGCTATGGGAGTTGGTGCTAGTCGTGAGCTCGTGAGTTATCCTAACGTTAGCACACGAGCTAGTTAGCTCACGACTTCCATAACGGTATCTATTGGTGGCTAAAGGGCAGGCAGTGTGGTATAATGGTTAGGGAGCTGGGCTTGTAACGTTAAGGTTGCAGGTTCAATCCCCAGGTGGGACACTGCCGTTGTACCCTTGAGCAAGGTACTTAACCTGAATTGCTTCAGTTAATATCCAGCTGTATAAATGGATTGTAAACTGTAAGTCGCTCTGGATAAGAGCGTCTGCTAAATGCCTGTAATGTAATGTAATGTAAAGCAGTGGCTAGCAGACAGCACCACAGTTGACAAAACCACACTTGCACATCATTAGAATTTCAACAATTTATTTGGGATTTAACATTCAAAACTGAACATGCAAACCCGATACCACCTGAGTACATTTCAACCTGCTGCCATGAGTGCTCGGTTTGTTTACGCGATACTGGGCGCATCCGCTTGCGTCACCTGAATATCCGGCACTTTTTTTTGGACACTGTGGCGTCCCCAAGGGTTGGGCGACACTCACGGACCTTGCAGGGGGCGTAGGCAAGTGTAAGAACACAGAGGAGGCAGTAATATTAACAAAAATGATAATTTATTAAACTAACACGAACAAGGGCAACACGAAACAAAGGGTGGGGTCTTCAGGGGAATACAAACAAAGTCCACGAATCCTTATCTCGTTGTCCAAGTCCGTTCCAATGTCCAAAATCCAGTTCGTAGTCCGCAATCCAGTCCGTAGTCCAAAGTCCAAAACAATCCGATTTCCAACAAACAAACACACTCCAATACTCTCTTTGTATCCTGGCTGGATAGGTTTCCACAGGTTTCTCTCTCTCTCTCTCTCTCTCTCTCTCTCTCTCTCTCTCTCTCTCTCTCTCTCTCTCTCTCTCTCTCTCTCTCTCGCTCTCTCGCTCTCTCTCTCGCTCTCGCTCGCTCTCTCTCTCTCTCTCTCGCTCTCTCTCGCTCTCTCTCAACACACCGCACTCCTTCCCCAAACACGTTCCTACTCCTATCGATAGGTTCTGGGAGCGAGACCTTTAAATAGGCCTTGCAATGGCCTTCAGCTGGTCGTTAGCTCCCATTGCCTGACTTCGTTCAGGTGTTTCTGTGGTCTGCTGGGAAATGTAGTGAAAATGGCTGCCATGTGTTGGAGGCCAGGCAGCCATTTTCTGGGGCAACCCTTTGGGCTGCCACAACACAAATGACGTTCAGTTGTAGTATCCGAAAACAGTTTGTCGTTCACTACGTAGTACACTATATAGTGAACACTATATAGGGAATAGGGAACGAGTGAACGAGTGAGCGGTTTCGAACACAGCCACTGACTGCATTACTTTGGCATTAGCTTAAACATTTGTGAAGTTTGCGACAGTTGGGTAGAACTTACGGTTGTATAGTTGCAAAGCAACATGGGCAATTTGGTTTTTTGAAGTGTGTGTGAAGATTTTTTATTGATTTATTTATAACGATTAAACCCAAGTATGTTTCCGTGTGATAAATTGTTATATTTTTCACTATAGTGAGTTTTTTTAATAGAGCAAGGTTTAAACAGGGATGTATTTTGGACAAATTAGACAAACTGTTTAGGAAACTGGAACTACGGGGGCAGTAAAATTGTAGCGTATTCATTAGGGTAACGTCCCATAGGCCTTTGCGAACTATAAAATATTATATTTTATCATATTATAATGTCCCCTCTGTGCGTTTAGCGTATTTCTGGGTGCTTCTTGGCGCTTAAATGCATTGTTGTTAAAAACCAATGAAAGAACCGTTATAATAGAAAAGCGATCGTTCCTTAGTCTTGATTCAGCGGTAACCGCTACAATTTGCCTAGTATGAACTGCCAGTTTCTCAGAGAAAAAGGTGGCTTTGAGTGACTTTTTATTACTTTTCACACCAAACTGAGCCTCCGAAACCTCTTTCAACTTACGGTTTTATGAAACAGACCTTGTAAATTGCTGGTCGGTCTGTGAGGTACGGGATAAGGACCCAGACGCAGACAGGATCAGGCAGAAAGGAACGTTTAATTCAGGCAGGGGTCAAAACCAGTAGATAGAGTAGCGAAGACACAAAATCGAAATCCAGAGAGTAGTCAATAAACAATCCAAAAAGTCAAAACCAAGAAATCAGAATAGGCAAACAAAACAGAATTGGCAGGCAAACTCGAAGTGAAAACAGAAAGGGTGTCTCGGGAAAATGCAACAGACTCTGACTTACTGACAATCGGCACAGGGAATGATGATCAACGTTCTGACAAGGAGTGAACATAAACACAGAACTTAAATACAAGCAGGGAAGGGAAACACAATAGGAATCAGGTGTGACTGGGAGGAGAGAAGGGCAGGAACACAGGTGAAAACGATGGGATTCACTAATACAATAACGAGGGGAAACGAAAGACACAGACTGGGAATAACACAGACACATAGACAATATCTGACCTGGAAGAGCAGGCAGACACGTGCACAGTTCGAAGGGGAGGAACGCAAAGAGAGAATCTGCGTGCAAATGAAGCGAAACGTGAGAAGCGTACAGGGATAGGACAACGAGAGAGAGAGTGATAGCGATAGATAGAAGCGTGAGATAAATAGTAATTAGTAGTGTTAGTAACTAAATCTAAATCCCTAAGGTTAGTAGATTAGTAGGTTAGTACTACATACATCTAACTAATATATACAAAGTGTTATAGAAAGAAAGAAGGAAGTAAAACGAGATAAGAAACTAAGACAGAAAACCTGCAAAGTTGAATTTCCCGAAGTGCATGACAAAGACAAGGAGTGGATCTCGAACAACAAGGAACAATGACAGACGGGGAACAGAACGTGAATGAAACGTAAATGAATGATGAATGAATAAACAAAGTACAAAAACAAACCGAACAGATAATGCAAAACATAACACGGTCATTATGTTTTCTATGGAATAGCCTCCCCATCTCTATTAGGGAGGCTGATTCCACTAATGTTTTTAAATCCAGACTCAAAACATACTTATTCACTACATTTTATGGCTGAGTTTGGCGTACATATGCGCACGCACACATACATACACATATCGTTTTAAAAATTATATTAATTTGAATAAATTTTTGTTTTGCTTTGTTTTCAGTTTTTCTTTTCTTTTGCTTTTCTGTTAAGCACTTTGAGATCGCTCTGCGATGAAAGGTGCTATATAAATGAGGGTTATTATTATTATTATTATTATCTCGTTAGGAACAATTTTTCTGCTTATTAAAGCACACAAACAGTTGTTGAAGCATGTGGTCAATCAAATCATGTAATTAAGTTATTCTTTAAATAATATAAAAGTATTTTTGTATGTTTTGAACATAAGCGTACACACGCAGATTGTTGGTATGTGAGGCTGTTAAGTATGAGAGGCCTCACGTAGTGTTTAAGTAATCAACTCTTTGGGAAATATGTTTCCACGAAATATCAGTGCTTAAGTAAAAGACTTGAATTCTTGCAACATGAAAGATCTGTACTATCCTTTATCAACACAATGCACAGTTGTCGTCAGAATATTTAGTTTGTAAAGACAAATTGTCTTTTATACAATTTAAGGTTTTCTATCATTTAGGCCACGTTTCGTGTACATTTTGTAACACGCGGGCTTTAATGTTTTCTATAATTTAGGTCACATTTCGCGTACATTTTGTAACACTCAGTCTATCCATGAGGTGAAAGAGAGGAATTACCTTAAATGAAATCTCAATTTCATTGCCTGCTTTCATTTTACTGTTTTAGCAGAATGACAGGGAAGTTCCTCATACTTTATTGTGTTTTTGTCTTGCTACGATTCCTCGATAAAATCAGTCATTTGAAAATGTTAACTCTTTACAGTATACTGGGAATCGCTCAACATGTTAAGCCTTTGACTAAATTCTTTAATCTTTAACACTAATGTTGAAATGTTTAGGTTTAGTCTTACAAACATTTTCCTTCCCTATTAAAACAATTTGCAAAATTGAGAATGGATATCACAACACAGTTCTGTAAGCAATGGAAATAAGAACGTAAGTTGTTGCTCTGAAAACATAAAGCATAAAATAAAACATTGTATCCCCTCGTGCAAAGCAGTATGGGTAACTGAGTGATTGGCTTTTTGAAGTGTGCATGAGGCGAAAGACTTGCTCGATATGTTTAGAAATAGCCTACTTAAAGAGTTTCTGGTGAAATGTATTTATGTCTTTTTTGGAAGAACAACTCCACTGTATAATTGATTCAAACAGAACTGATGATGATGACGATGAAAACAACTCAGAACCATTTAGAACTATTTTTAGGATAACATGCAACAAGATCATAGAACATAAATCACATGTCGGCCAACAAATAGGCCTTTACTATACAAATCAGTTTTCAAGCTCCGGTGTGATGTATTGATGCGCAAATCAATGCAGTGTTCAATGCAGAAGCACTTACAAACATTTCTCAAACATTTATTTAAAATAAATTTATTTTTGCAGTTAACAAGTCATTCTAATGCTGTACACCATGACTGGTTACACACTGTTGGCAACTCTGTTCATCGTCTAACCGGATAATCCGTAAGAAAGAAAATACTCTATATTAGGCTATGATAATGATGATATAAGAGTATTGTAGTCTTTGGAGGAAGTTTTGTGTTTTGCTTGTGGCGAAAATCATTGCGTATTGAAAAGCCTAGCAGCGAAGAGTATGACGGTTGTTTAAATGAACGATAAAATGTGGAGGCTATAGCTAAGTAATTAAAGATTACTTTGATTATTGGTTTATTTTCTGTTTAGGGAAGATTCACGCAACCCCATACATGTACCATTGCACCACGATGTCTGTTCAATATTGTAACGGTGGACAGCTAGCTTAGCCACAGGAATGCTAGATGCCCTCCATTTAGTTTGTATGTAGCATGCTAGATGGCTACATATTTGTAGGCCACGGGATACGATGGCATCACATGCCCCCAGGGGTCTTTGTGGCCAGCTAAACTTAGAGTGTTTGGATTGTTATGTTCATAAATGTTCAAGTATGAAAACCAAGGTATTGTTTGACTGAAAGCCCCCTTTTTCCCCTCATACGAATGATGTGTGTTTGAGTGCATGTGAAGACATCACTGTCACTGGGGTGTGTATGTGTTGAGAATGACATCCGTGTGATTCCAATGCATGTGTTGTCCTTAACCTGGGCTACGTGCTTTATTTTAATAAAGAAGTAGTACTGCAATGGAAAAGCAAATCTCTCGACTCTTGATTCCGAGCCGTACACCACTACAATATAGGATACTCTGAGACCTAGAATTGATTTGGATGGATTGTATGTGTATGGTTTAGTTCATTTTAAAAATGAAATTAATCTTTAATGGTGTAATTTCAATATATCACAGTATATTTTGTGAGATTAAGAGTGTTCATTACTTTATTAAAAAAAGTTTGGTTTCTAAAATTTTTAAAAATGAATTGAAAAGCGCAGTATTGTTTAACTTTAAGGCAAAAAACTACAAATACACGTTACATCAATTTTACAGGGGATTCTGTTTATGTTTACCTAATTGAACCAAAGGCCTATAGGTTTCTCTTTTTCTTTCATTTTGAAATGGGTGTCCTCAGTTTCAAACTGGCAAAGATTTATTCACAAGGATGAGGAATCAGTGTACAATAGTGTTTTTTTCAACAAGCATATTGAAGGCCTACATCTTCATTTTATGTTTTTCGGTTAAAATAAATCAGGAAAGAGTGTAGCCTACAATAGTACTTTTTCAATAAACGTGAAGGTCTACGTCTTTATTTTATGTTTTTAGGTTACATCGGGGGACAGGGCCGTGCACAGACATTTTGGGGGGCAGGGGCTCAAGCAAAATAAAAGGGCACTCACCCCTTCAGTCGTTTAGACCAGTCACATTAGATCAGTGGTTTATTTGAGAAAGAAAGTTAGGAAGGATGCAATTTCATGGCATTCAACAAAAAACTTTTATTTTAACAGGGAAACACATTGCTACATGCCCAATCAATAATGCACTTTTAAACATCATGTTTCTAGAAAAGGGGGTGACTACACTAAACTCCCTCAACTCCCTCCCTCCCCTCCCTCCCTCCCTCCCCTCCCTCCCCTCCCTCTGTGCCCTCCACTCCCTCCCCTCCCTCTGTGCCCTCCCCCTGCTTCCCCTCTTTTTCTCCCCTCTCAGACTCTGATATTTCCCACCTCCTCCTCTCCCACCGCCCTACCACTTGTGCCCTCGACCTTATCCCCTCATCCCTCCTCCAGGCTATCACACCTGATATCCTCCCATTTGTCACCTCCCTTGTGAACTCCTCCCTGTCTTCTGGTTGTTTCCCCTCGCCCTTCAAAAGGGCCCATATCACCCCTCTGCTGAAAAAACCCACTCTAGACCCCTCAGTCATCCAGAATTATCGCCCAGTATCCCTCCTCCCCTTCCTGTCTAAAACCCTCGAACCAACTCTCTGCTTTCCTCACAGAAAATAACCTGCTGGACCCCCATCAGTCCGGCTTCAGACCTGGCCACTCAACAGAAACCGCTCTCCTCTCGGTCAATGAGGCACTTCACACCGCACACCGCACTCCCTCTCCTCCATCCTGATCCTGCTTGATCTCTCAGCTGCCTTCGACACTGTGGAGCACTCCATCCTCCTGTCCTCCCTGGCAGCAACAGGGATCTGCAGTACAGCCCTCGCCTGGATCGATTCCTACCTCTCCGGTCGCTTATTCCAGGTTGCCTGGGCTGGTAAAGTATCACCGCCTCGCTCCCTCCCCACCGGGGTTCCACAGGGCTCAGTCCACGGTCTCCTTCTCTTCTCCCTGTACACCCGCTCCCTTGGCTCTGTAATCTCTGCCCACGGCTTATCTTGCCATTGTTATGCTGATGACACTCAACTCTTTCTCTCCTTCTCCCCATCAGACACTCAGGTCTCTACCCGCATCTCTGCTTGCCTGAGGGACATTCAGAGCTGGATGGACAGTCACCACCTAAAGCTCAACCCAGGTAAAACAGAACTAATCTTCATTCCTGCCCTAACCTCTCCCCACCTTGATTTCTCCATTTCTCTAGGTGACACCTTGGTGACATCATCACCCTGCATGAAGAATCTCGGTGTGGTGATGGACAACAGGCTGTCCCTATCAATGAACATTGCAGCGGTAAGCCGGGCGTGCAGATTGTTCCTGTATAACATCAGGAGAATCCGTCCCTTCCTTACCACGTACTCTACCCAGCTCCTGGTCCAAGCAGTGGTACTGTCCCGCTTGGACTACTGCAACTCGCTCCTGGCTGGCCTTCCCACATCTGCCATCAGACCCCTGCAACTCATCCTGCCCGTCTGGTCTACAACCTTCCTAGGCACTCCCATGTCACCCCCTGCTCACTACTGTTAGATTTTGGTATTTTCCGTAAGCAACATGTTAGTTACAGTCTTGAGTAAAATCTGTATGCCCCCACTACTCATCCTGTTTTCCACCTGGGTGTTAAGTACCCTTTGTCCAAGTGCGAGATCTCCCCCGACTCAGGTGCCGAGAGCCATTTGGAAAAGCAACCCTGGGTGAATAGAAATGATAATGTCTGAAGAGTCATTGATCTAGCCGGGAAACAGAAACCAGGGAAGGAGGAAATGAAGCCTTCCTCCTGGCCAGACACCTTTTGTTTAAGACTGTATTTAACCTGTGACTTTTTTACATGATGGTGTGTTAGACTTGAGATCTTGATACCACCAGAAGCTACACTGCACGAATAAACTCTTGTCTTTCACCAACGGAACTGTTTTAAGACTCTTCTATTGCCTGAATGAAATTGCAAGTACCAGCAACGAACCAAGTTTTAATTGAGGAGAAACGAGCAATTCTTCACTACCCTCCACTGGCTGCCTGTTATAGCTCGCATCAAATTCAAGACATTGGTCCTAGCATACCAGGCAGTCAAGGGATCAGCCCCAACATACCTCCTCAAGATCTTCAAACCCTACACACCTGCCAGACCACTCCGTTCTGCTACCTCAGGACGCCTAGCATCTCCCCCCCTCCGCACCTGCGCTTCCCGGTCACGTCTCCTGTCGGTTCTGGCTCCACGTTGGTGGAATGACCTTCCTGTGGAAGTCAGAACAGCTGAGACCCTGGCCACCTTCAAGCGACGACTGAAGACTCACCTCTTCAGGGTGCACCTCTCCCCGTAGTCCGGTTTTTGTTAACTTAGGGACATAGTTGCTTAGTTTTACACATGTCTACTTGTTTATGTATTGTATTAGGCTTAGGTGTTATTTTCTGCATTGATTGCTTTATTGCTACCTTTGAATTGTGGCTACAGATTTACCTACAGGGTCCTAGTTTAACTATGTGGTTGCTCCTAGCACCCAGGAACTGTACTTCCCACTAGGATGGCTTTCAGCTAAACTGTTCTTGACTACGGTTAACACTTTGTTGTACATCGCTCTGGATAAGAGTGTCTGCCAAATGCCTGTAATGTAATGTAATGTAATGTAAACTAGCAAAACTATGCAAAACATAACTACCTGCTTCAGAAATTAATTGCATATTTGTAAGTTGTCCTGCATGACGGAGATATCGTCGTTTTAATGATAATTAGACTAGCTTACTTGCTCGCGAGTACCGAGGCTAGTAATGACGAAATTACAGCGTGAAGGTGGCAAGTCCTACTGACCTACTTCATAGTTTTTTTAATGTATATATAACATAAAAGGTAAGTAGGCTAAGTGTTGTTTAATCGTGGTTTCATAATTAAAACAGTGCCTACCTGAGTGATATCATTCACCGTAACCAAACTGGGGTTGGGGATGCGGTGCTTTTCATGACAAGTTGTATTCGGAATGTCGGAAGATGCGATTGATTGAGACAAAACCATTTGAAGAGCGGAGTACTTTTTGAATTGATATGGTGTATTTTTTTGTGGATACTACTATACATTTCCCTCTTTATATTTGATAGAATTTCTATAACAAATAAAGAAAAAATACAATTAAAACCAGCCAAAAAAAGCTCAAGCCCCCCCCCCCAACGTCAGCGGGTACGTTGACTTTTGTCATGTCTCAATTGACTTAAAAGTGATGTTTCTTTAACTCTGTTCAATGTTATTTTTTCCACCCCCCTCCCTGACATCACCGTTGACTCTAAATTGAGATATGACAAAACACTCTTTCCTCCTTGTCAACAAAGCGTTGTAATTTTGAACTGTGGAGACACATTTCCAAAATGAGAGTCATGCCTGGCTATCTACCCATCAAATGTCACAATCAAACTTCCTTACTTTGTTTAATGAAATACAATACAACCGATAGTTTGTCATGTTTAGGTTTCGTAGTTCGTGGTATGCACTCATTCATACGCTCATTTAGGTGTATCAAATACATTTCTGACCCAAAAGTATTTTGGCGGCGAACGCATAATGAGCGTTTTGTAATGATGAGCAGCTAGCTTAGCCATAACTAATGCTAAATGTTTGGGCTGCCATTTTGTTTGATAGCCGCGTTTGCTACGTCCTGTGTATCATTAGGGCTAACTGGCTGTTCATTCACTTCATTGCGTCTATAAGCTTTGTTGTGATAAAGATGGTATCACGATCATGAAAAAGCAAACATTTCTGGATGTTCCTTCAGCAGTCGGCGTTACAGTATTTCCATAAATTCTGCTCACTTCTCAAAAGAAGTAGGCTTAAAACAAATTAAACAGGACTTTTCCGCATAGTAGCCTAATCTTCACGCTCAGAACTGCTCAGTTTGAATAACAACAATCACAGTAGGCCTACATGTGAAAACCGCTAATAGGTTCTGATTCATTTTAACCGAAAAACATAAAATGAAGACGTAGGCCTTCAATATGCTTGTTGAAAAAAACACTATTCTACACTGATTCCTCATCCTTGTGAGTAAAGCTTTGCCAATTTGAAACTGAGGACACCCATTTCAAAATGAAAGAACAAACAGAAACCTATAGGCCTTTGGTTCAATTAGGTAAACATAGACAGAATCCCATGTAAAATTGATGTAGCCTGTATTAATAGCCTGTATAGTTAAACAATACTGCGCTTTTAAATTCTTTAAAAAAAAACAATTTTAACCACATTTTTAAAATAAAGTAATGAACAATCTTAATCTCACAAAATATACTGTGATATATTGAAACACATACAATCCATCCAAATCAATTTTAGGTCTCTGAGTATCCTATATTGTAATGGTGTACGGCTCGGAATCAACAGTCGAGAGATTTGCTTTTCCATTACAGTACTACTTCTTTATTAAAATAAAGCACGTAGCCCAGGTTAAGTACAACACATGCATTGGAATCACATGGATGTCATTCTCAACGCATACACACCCCAGCGACGTTGATGTCTTCACATGCACTCAAACACACATCATTCGTACGAGGGAAAAAGGGGGCTTTCAGTCAAACAATACCTTGGTTTTCATACTTGAACATTTATGAACATAACAATCCAAACACTCTAAGTTTAACTGGCCGCAAGGGCCCCTGGGGGCATGTGATGCCATCGTATCCCGTGGCCTACAAATATGTAGCCATGTAGCATGCTACACACAAACTAAATGGAGGGCATCTAGCATTCCTGTGGTTAAGCTAGCTGTCCACCGCTAAAATATTGAACAGACATAGTGGTGAAATGGTACACATATGGGGTTGCGTGAATCTTCCCTAAACAGAAAAAAAACCAATAATCAAAGTAATCTTTAATTACTTAGCTATAGCCTCCACATTTTATCGTTCATTTAAACAACCATCATGCTCTTCGCTGTTAGGCTTTGGAAAGAAAAATAGCCCATCAAAGACATGAACATCTAGTGCTAGATTGAACTTATTCATTAGGGCGATTTTCAATACGCAATGATTTTTGCCACAAGCAAAACACAAAACTTCCTCCAAAGACTACAATACTCCTATATCATCATTATCATAGCCTAATATAGAGTATTTTCTTTCTTACGGATTATCGGTTTTGACGATGAACAGAGTTGCCAACAGTGTGTAACCAGTCATGGTGTACAGCATTAGAATGACTTGTTAACTGTAAAAATTAAATTATTTTAAATACATTTTTGCGAAATGTGATTCTGCATTGAACACTGCATTGATTTGCGTATCAATACAAGATTCTGGGCACATTGGCTCTTACTATACATAGTAAGTAAGTAAATAAATCAATCGATAAAAAAGTCTGAAAGAGTTTACATCACACCGAAGCTTGAAAACTGATTTGTGTAGTAAAGGCCTATTTGTTGGCCGACGTGTGATTTATGTTGTATGATCTTGTTGCATGTTATCCTAAGAATAGTTCTAAATGAGTTGTTTTCATCATCATCATCATCAGTTGTGTTTGGATCAATTAAACAGTGGAGTTGTTCTTCTAAAAAATACTGATAGAGAAATTCTGTGTTTAAAAATTGTTTCTGAATAACTTCACATACTTGTACTGTTTCTTAGGACTGTTTTTGCAGAGAGCTAGCTAAACCGCCACAGTCGAGGTCAGAGCAGTGTGCCTTGCCAAAAGATACGAGGTTCTCCCAGAGATGGAAAAATACTGGTGTGTGGGCGAGGCTAAAGCAAGGATAAACTAATTATTGTGTATAAGAAGTGTTCTCTCCGGAAATGATTTGTTCATTTGCCTGGCAGAGAGGCGGTGAACCCGAATGCATTTGGTTGAATAAACTCTGTTGAAAATTGGTTGTATGTTCTGTTTTCTCATTTGGTGCAAGTGTTCTCTATTCACTTTGAAGGTCTTCTGAATTTCGTGAACCTAACAAATACATAAATACATTTCACCAGAAACTCTTATGTAGGCTATCTCTAAACATATTGAGCAAGTCTTTCGCCTCATGCACACTACAAAAGGCCTATCACTCAGTTACCCATACTGCTTTGCACGAGGGAATACAATACAATACAATATTTTAAACGCCATTGCAGCTCACGTCAGAGAATCAATTCTCCCAACAAAGAAATTCTCTCTAGAAAGTAGTTACTCTACAACTACAGAAATGGTTTAAAATGTGATTGCTTCAAATAATGTTTGTAAATGGCTTGTCAGTATTGTATCAAGAAGACACATTTAATGTTTTAAGGTAATTCCTCTCTTTCACTTCATGGATAGACTGAGTGTTACAAAATGTACGCGAAACGTGGCCTAAATTATAGAAAACATAAAATTGTAAAAAAGACCATTTGTCTTTACAAACTAAATATTCTGACGACAACTGCGCATTGTGTTGATAAAGGATAGTACAGATCTTTCATGTTGCAAGATTTCAAGTCTTTTACTTAAGCACTGATATTTTGTGGAAACATATTTCCCAAAGAGTTGATTACTTAAACACTACGTGAGGCCTCTCATACTTAACATCCTCTCACACCAACAATCTGCGTGTGTACGCTTATGTTCAAAACATCCCAAAATACTTTTATATTATTTAAAGAATAACTTAATTACATGATTTGATTTACCACATGCTTCAAGAACTGTTTGTGTGCTTTGATAAGCTGAAAAATTGTTCACTTGCACTAAACACCTAACGAGATAATAATGACCGACCAGCAATTTACACGGTCTGTTTCATAAAACCGTAAGTTGAAAGAGGTTTCGGACGCTCAGTTTGGTGTGAAAAGTACTAAAAAGTCACTCAAAGGCGCCTTTTTCTCTGAGAAACTGGCAGTTCATACGTTGGATAATGCAGGCAAATTGTAGCGGTTACCGCGGACTCAAGACTAAGGAACGATCTATGTTGTTAAAAAACGATCTTTCATTGGTTTTTAACAACAACAACGCATTTAAGAGCCAAGTAGCACCCAGAAATACGTTAAACGCACAGAGGGGACACTATAATATTACAAAATATAATATTTTATAGTTCGCAAAGGTCTATGGGACGTTACCCTAATGAATACCCTAAAATTGTACTGCCCAAGTAGTTCCAGTTTCCTAAACCGTTTGGTTGTCTAATTTGTCCAAAATACATCCCTGTTTAAACCTTGCTCTATTAAAAAAACTCACTATAGTGAAAAATATAACAATTTATCACACGGAAACATAGGCTACTTAGGTTTAATTGTTATAAATAAATAAATAAAAACTCTTCACACACACTTAAAAAAAACCCAGCACTCAATTGCCCACGTTGCTTTGCAACTATATGACCGTAAGTTCTGCCCAACTGTCGCAAACTTCACAAATGTTGAAGCTAATGCCAAAGTAATGCAGTCAGTGGCCGTGTCCGAAACCGCTCACTCGTTCCCTATTCCCTATTCCCTATATAGTATATACTATATAGTGTACTATTTAGAGAACGAAAGTAGTGTTTTCGGAGACTACAACTGAACGTCATTTGCGTCAAAAAAAAAAAGTGCCGGATATTCAGGTGACGCAAGCGGATGTGCTCAGTATCATAAACAAACCGAGCACTCATGGCGGCAGGTTTAAATTCTTTCCCTTCTCTCCTTCGGTATGACATGACCGCATTGCATTGTGGTAGACGGGATCAATTCTAGGGTAAAGTAGGGTACAGTCGATGTACACTACAAATCACGGTGAATTGTGGGTATTTTCTCGTTCCCTATTTAGTGTACGAAATTCACATTTTAGAATTCGAATTCGAATTTTAGCACTCTACAAAATGGCATCCACACAAAGTAGTGTACTAAATAGGGAATAGGGAGTGGTTTCGGACACGGCCAGTGTCTCCGAAGTCAATGAATACACTCGTAATCAATATTAAGTGCAAATTTCCCGTTCTTAAAAGTTGAAAAATGGTTCACTTGCAAACGTTTTTCAAAAACGAACGACCCTATGCGCTTGTTTACCCCTACCGAAGCAACTCTGAGTAGTCGCTATGATGAAAAAACATTCAATAAAACATTCTTGCCCCCCTCCAAGGTAATATTTTGTAGCTAGTTTAGCATTAGACAACGCTATTTCCCTGTTCATAATCTCTTAACGCAACCAATAAACCCCTACAACTGTGCAGATGCCAAATTCTGCTGTAACGTCACCAAGCGATTTGTATATTACCACAGTTCCTACATCAGCGTCTTTCGTTAATTACCTTAAAACTGGAGGCATTATCCTTTGAAGACAGTAAAATACCTTGTTAAAAACACAGATGTAATTTCCACTGAGGTTAAGGCGGCTGGGGGAGGTGGGTAAAAGGTTTCTTACGTGGGAACCACGATGTCAAAAGGTGCGACATTTTGCGAGTCTATGTTGCTAACAAAAAAAGCTGTTTCATTTCAATTTTAAAGATACGTAATCACTCCTGTCTCTGTTAGCATACATTTATTGCAGTTACTTTGTGTGGAAAAACTAGACATATCAACCACATTAGCTTGCCAATGCGAGTCATAACAAAAACCTGTAACTATCCTACCCGAGATAGCCATTTGTTTATTACAATTCAACGTCTTTCGTTAATTACCTTAAAACAGGAATGGCGGTGTCACACCAATTGTTGTCCGGGTGCTGTCACGGCAATTGTTGTCCGGGTGCCAATATGAGCCCGGGGTGATGTAATCCGGGTGAATATCAGTCCGGGGTGATGTCATCGGAATTTTGGACTGTAGTTGCTATGCCAACATGACGAGCTCGCATTCCTGAGTGAGAAAACCCAGAAGAATGTGTCCGGGTGACGTCATTTAGCTACGAATAAGCTGTACAGCTAAATTAGCTGCCTTGCTACGAACATAATATATGAAATATAATATATAATTATATTATAATTATATAGCCAGCTAGCTACGAATATAACAATATGCATTGTCTGTTCAGCTGTACAGTTAAGTTAGCTGGCTAGCTACGAATATAATGTATGGAAGGTGGCTACCTACGAATAACAATTGCTTGTTCAGTTGTAACACTAGCTAGCTGGCTAGTTAGAAGGTGGCTAGCTAGCTAGTTTTACAGCTGAGCAAGCAATTGGTATTCGTAGCTAGCCACCTTCTAGCTAGAATACCAATTGCTTGCTCAGCTGTAAAACTAGCTAGCTGGCTAGCTACAAATAACAATTGCTTGTTCAGCTGTAACACTAGCTAGCTGGCTAGCTAGAAGGTGGCTAGCTACGAATAACAATTGCTTGTTCAGCTGTAACACTAGCTAGCTGGCTAGCTAGAAGGTGGCTAGCTACGAATAACAATTGCTTGTTCAGCTGTAACACTAGCTAGCTGGCTAGCTAGAAGGTGGCTAGCTAGCTAGTTTTACAGCTGAGCAAGCAATTGGTATTCATAGCTAGCCACCTACTAGCTAGCCAGCTAGCTAGTTTTACAGCTCAGCAAGCAATTGGTATTCGCTAGCTAGAAGGTGGCTAGCTACGAATACCAATTGCTTGCTCAGCTGTAAAACTAGCTAGTTAGCCACCTTCTAGCTAGCCAGCTAGCTAGTTTTACAACTGAACAAGCAATTGTTATTCGTAGCTAGCCACCTTCCATACATTATATTCGTAGCTAGCCAGCTAACTTAACTGTACAGCTGAACAGACAATGCATATTGTTATATTCGTAGCTAGCTGGCTATATAATTATAATATAATTATATATTATGTTTCATATATTATGTTCGTAGCAGGGCGGCACGGTGGTGTAGTGGATAGCGCTGTCGCCTCACAGCAAGAAGGTCTCAGGTTCGAATCCAGGCCGGGGGCCTTTCTGTGCGGAGTTTGCATGTTCTACCCGTGTCCGCGTGGGTTTCCTCTGGGTACTCGGTTTCTCCCACAGTCCAAAGACATGCACGTTAGGCTAATTGGAGAGTCTAAATTGCCCGTAGGTATGAGTGTGTGAGTGAATGGTGTGTGTGCCCTGCGATGGATTGGCGACCTGTCCAGGGTGTATTCCTGCCTCTCGCCCGGAACGCATTCTGGGATAGGCTCCAGCCCCCCCCCCCGCGACCCTGACCAGGAATAAGCGGCTTAGATAATGGATGGATGGATGTTCGTAGCAAGGCAGCTAATTTAGCTGTATAGCTTATTCGTAGCTAAATGACGTCACCCGGACACCCGGACACATTCTTCTGGGTTTTCTCACTCAGGAATGCGAGCTCGTCATGTTGGCATAGCAACTATAGTCCAAAATTCCGATGACATCACCCGATTACATCACCCCGGACTGATATTCATCCGGATTACATCACCCCGGGCTCATATTGGCACCCGGACAACGATTGGTGTGACAGCGGCCCCCCTCACCGAAAGGCTGTTTACTTGGGAACCACGATGTCTAAAGGTCACACATTCCTAAGTGACAGCTCTCACTAGAAGAAAGCCATATAATATGTATATATGTCCTGTCATTTTACCGTTGCAGTCATCAGTGTCAGTAAACTGCCACTGTGGTGTTATAAAAGACAACACCCAGCCCAAACCCAAACCCTGCTGTATTCAGTGCTCCTAAAAGTTATATTCTATTGTCTGGTTGACTATCTTTTCAATTATTTGGTGTGTTCTATTCCTTTGTTTCAGCGTATTATATTATTTCTGTTGTGTCTACTTAGTCTAGTTGGGTACTGTATACTCACTATTTCTATTGTTTCCAATCTCCTTATTGATTCTACTGTTGCTCTCTGGTCCGTTTGATTGATTCTTTTCAATCTATTCTGTTGCTTGTATTGCATCAGGCATCATATTATATTAATTCTATTATTTTGATTCTATCTTGCCTCTCTTGGTCTAATTATGGGTGTTAATTGTTAACCTTTGAAATGATAAAGTATTTAGTAACTGTTTAGGGAGTTTTCCCTAAACAGTTCAACTTTAATTTGATACTTTTTAAAGTTTTACCACAAAGGATTTTGTAGCTGTATTTCATATGGAATTGTGGAGACAGCTTTATTTCAGCAAAATATACTGTATATTGTAGTGCCACTAGGGGTGGGATGACACTCAAGGACCTTATTCGAGGGTGTAGGCAAGTGAAGAATCCAGAGGAGGCAGTATTTAAAACAAAATGATAATTTTATTAAGCTAAATTCCTTACCAAACATACAAAATGATGGGCAATCAGGGAAACCAAACACATATAGTCCACATATAGAACAAGTGGGGTTCTCAAAACAATCCAAGTCAAATCAAATCCAGACCGCAATCCAATAACTCTTGCTCACTCACCACCCAATGTGGCGCACAGATAGTCCTTTATACAGCTTCCAAATTGGCTTCAGCTGCCAGAAGTCCGAATTGCTTGACTTGCTTCAGCTGGTGGCAATGAGGTGTGGAACTGCAGGCTGCTGGGAGCTGTAGTCCTGATAGCTCTAGTGACTCACAAGCTACAGGGGCAGGCAGACTTGGTATGCCACAATATATATACACACATATATATATTGTAGCGCCCGAGTAGGCGCGTGCTATGGCGTCGTCATAGAGGGGAGATACCTTTCCTCACGCTGGCTCCACCCCCGCGCACTGATGGGAACCCCGGGACGGATTCCACAGCTGACGGGCGTAAACCAAATGAGCAGACTTTAAAAAGAGCGCTCTCACACAAGGGCGCTGTTGGGAGTAGGAACGAGGTAGGAGAGCTCGAGAGCGAGAGAGAGAGAGAGAGAGCAAGAGAAAGAGGAAGAAGGAAAGAGATAGCTAGTTTTTGTTTTTTGAAATACTTTTTTTGGACGGATTATTTTTGGTTACTGAACAACGGAATTGGACGACAACGACGACAAAGGATTACCCCGGAAAGGACAACGACGATGAAAGCGGATCACGGACAATCCTAAGAAGGGAAGTTTGTGGACAATTGTTTTGTTTACCATTAACCGGGACATTCAGTGCCAGCCGTGTTTCCCTGCCACGGGAACAGCATTTCCGTATGCGGAATACTTCCGCCTTTACCTAAATAAACGAGTGTTTACTTGGAACTGTCTCCATTGTCTCCATTATCTGTGTTGTACATCGAATAAATTATCGATTATTAGCGGAGTGGAAGCCCCACACCCTTGGTCTTGCTACAATATATACAATGAAGGAAATAAGTATTTGATCCCTTGCCGATTTTGTAAGTTTGCCCACTAACAAAGAAATGAACAGTCTATAATTTTAATGGTAGGTTTATTTTAACAGTGAGAGACAGAATTTTTTTTTTTAAATCAAGAAAATCACATTATATAAAATATATAAATTGATTTGTATTTGATTGTGTGAAATAAGTATTTGATCCCCTAGCAAAACCTGACTTAGTACTTGGTGGAGAAACCCTTGTTGGCAAGCACAGAGGTCAGACGTTTCTTGTAGTTGGTCACCAGGTTTGCGCACATCTCAGGAGGGATTTTGGTCCACTCCTCTTTGCAGATCCTCTCCAAATCCTTAAGGTTTCGAGGCTGTTGCTTGGCAACTCAAAGCTTCAGCTCCCTCCACAGATTTTCTATGGGATTAAGGTCCGGAGACTGGCTAGGCCACTCCATGACCTTAATGTTCTTCTTCTTGAGCCACTCCTTTGTTGCCTTGGCCGTATGTTTTAGGTCATTGTCGTGCTGGAAGACACATCCACAACCCATTTTCAGTGTCCTGGCTGAGGGAAGGGGGTTGTCGCCCCAGGTTTCACAGTACATGGCCCCGTCCATCCTCCCCTTGATGTGGTGAAGTCATCCTGTCCCCTTAGCAGAGAAACACCCCCAAAGCATAATGTTTCCACCTCCATGCTTGACGGTGGGGATGGTGTTCTTGGGGTTATAATCAGCATTTCTCTTCCTCCAAACACGGCGAGTCGAGTTGATGCCAAAGAGCTCGATTTTGGTCTCATCTGACCACATCACCTTCTCCCAAGCCTTCTCTGAATCATTCAGGTGTTCATTGGCAAACTTCAGACGGGCCTGTACATGTGCCTTCTTGAGCAGGGGGACCTTGCGGGCGCTGCAGGATTTTTACCAATGGTTTTCTTGGTGACTGTGGTCCCAGCTGCCTTGAGATCATTAACAAGCTCCTCCCGTGTAGTTCTGGGCTGATCCCCCACCTTTCTCATGATCATCGATACCCCACGAGGCGAGATCTTGCGTGGAGCCCCAGACCGAGGGCGATTGATGGTCATTTTGTGTTTCTTCCATTTTCGAATAATCGCACCAACAGTTGTCTCCTTCTCACCAAGCTGCTTGCCAATGGTCTTGTAGCCCATTCCAGCCTTGTGCAGGTCTACAATCTTGTCCCTGACGTCCTTAGACAGCTCTTTGGTCTTGCCCATGGTGGAGAGGTTGGAATCTGATTGATTGATTCTGTGGACAGGTGTCTTTTATACAGGTAACGAGTTGAGATTTGGAGTAAAGCGAGAGGACTAATCTAACTGGTCTGTGGGAGCCAGAATTCTTGCTGGTTGGTAGGGGATCAAATACTTATTTCACACAATCAAATGCAAATCAAATATCTTTTATATAATGTGTTTTATGGATTTTTTCTTTGATATTCTGTCTCTCACTGTTCAAATAAACCTACCATTAAAATTATACACCGTTCATTTCTTTGTCAGTGGGCAAACGTACAAAATCGGCAAGGGATCAAATACTTATTTCCTTCACTGTATATATACAGTACTGTGCAACAGTTTTAGGTAGGTGTGAAGAAATGCTGTAAAGTAAGAATGCTTTCAAAAATATAAATTTTAATTGTTTATTTTTATCAAGTTACAAAATGCAAAGTGAGCGAACAGAAGAAAAATCTAAATCAAATCAATATTTGGTGTGACGACCCTTTGCCTTCAAACCAGCATCAATTCTTATAGGTACACTTGCACAACGTCAGGGATTTTGTAGGATTATAGTCAGGTGTATGATTAACCAATTATACCAAACAGGTGCTAATGATTATCAATTTCATATGTAGGTTGAAACACAGTCATTAACTGAAACAGAAACAGCTGTGTAGGAGGCTTAAAACTGGGTGAGGAACAGCCAAACTCTGCTACTAAGGTGAAGTTGTGGAAGACAGTTTCATGTCACAGGTCATACACCATGGCAAGACTGAGCACAGCAACAAGACACAAGGTAGTTATACTACATTAGCAAGGTCTCTCCCAGGCAAAGATTTAAAAGCAGACTGGGGTTTCAAGATGTGCTGTTCAAGCTCTTTTGAAGAAGCACAAAGAAACGGGCAACGTTGAGGACCATAGATGCAGTGGTCGGCCAAGGAAACTTAATGCAGCAGATGAAAGACACATCATGCTTACTTCCCTTCGAAATCGGAAGATGTCCAGCAGTGCCATCAGCTCAGAACTGGCAGAAACCAGTGGGACCCAGGTACACCCATCTACTGTCCGGAGAAGTCTGGCCAGAAGTGGTCTACATCCACAGAACATCTGTGGTTAGTTCTCCAAGATGTTTGGAACAACCTACCTGCCGAGTTCCTTCAAAAACTGTGTGCAAGTGTACCTAGAAGAATCACAATCATGATTTTCTAAATAGAACGTTTTTACAAACAATATTGCATGCTTTGTATGTCCAATAAGACTTCTCTAGACTAATGGTTCTCAAACCTTATCCTAGAGTATGAAGTGTACCTAGAAGAATTGATGCTGTTTTGAAGGCAAAGGGTGGTCACACCAAATATTGATTTGATTTAGATTTCTCTTCTGTTCATTCACTTTGCATTTTGTTAATTGATCAAAATAAACTATTAACACTTCTATTTTTGAAAGCATTCTTACTTTACAGCATTTTTTCACACCTGCCTAAAACTTTTGCACAGTACTGTATATATATACATTTTAAGTATATTTACAGACTGCAGTTCTAGATACAAATGTAATGTCTGTCCCCCCCTCGGGTGTCCTTCCATCCTCCCACCCCGATACTGTTGTGTTATCCAAGTAACCAGACAGATGGACAGACAGACAGACATACAAACAAATAGACTGACAGAGATCCAGACTAACAAACCTACAGATAGATACACAAACAAGCAGATGGAGGACAGAACAGGACAGTGCACAGAGTAAAATGTACAATATAAAGTAAAGTAAAATAAAATGAAAGAAATAATAAAATAAATTGGGTTTTTTTCACTTTAAAAGTTGTTTATTGTTAAACATTTAAGGAGGAAGAGTATGTGCCCATATTTCCATACAAACGCAAGAGAATATCTGTGCAGAATTACACACTGCAATCAAGAGCCCCCCCATACAGCCAGACATACAAGCTGCTTGAGAAATGAAAGCACATATAAATCACCACCGTGACATTAACAACTCCACATATACCATTCATAAACACTGACCATTAATCAACGCAACCAGCCCTCCAGTCACACTTGTTTTGTGTTGAATTAAACTGCTGGATTCCTTCCCTCAGGTCCTGATACAGTTCATCAGCTCTCAGTATAATTTATTCCTGTGTGAAGACAAAATGAATGAATAACATCAAAACGCAATAATTTATTTTGGGGGAAATATGTAATATAATGAATTAGTGTATACTAATATGTAACTCAGCATAATGCTCAACCTACATTGTTTCCCCTTTTATATATTATTCAAATAACCTAGAATCAGTGGAATAGTAAATAAACTACATTAGTAATAAAAAAATAATAATAATAATCAGAGAAAATAAGCAATTAGTATGTCTGAAAACTGAGCATTTTGTAAGATGTTAAAGAAAATCTTTATCATTGCGGCATGACATGACGACAGCCTGCTGCCTATATCGAGAAAAATCTTTAGATCAGGTCTTCCTACAGAAATATATTTAGTCATATGTTCTTATTTTGGAGCCTGGTGTATGAGAAACCTAATGGTATATTTCACTGTGTGTGTGTGTGTGAGAGAGAGTTTGGGTGTAGGCATGTGTGCGCGCACATGTGTATGTGTGTGTGTGTGTGTGTGTGTGTGTGTGAGAGAGAGAGTTTGGGTGTTTTCATGTGTATTACCCCTCTATTAATTGGGAGGGAGTGACAGGTCAGGGTAAATGTGAAGAGGAGTTTTTAGACTGTCAATGACTGCTTTTTGGTACAGTCTGTTACTCAGCCTACAAGAGGGAAATCAATACTAGATCTGGTTTTGTATAACAATCCTGATATAATTTGCAGCACAGAGATAGGAGAACCACTAGGGGCAAGTGACCACAGTGCAGTTATTTTTTTATTATTTTTTTGGCAAGTTAAGACAATTCTAACTCTAGAATTTTTAATTTCAGACAAGCTGACTTTAATAAAATGTGAGAGAATTTAAGTAATCTAGAATGGGTACAACTTCTAGATTGCAGAACTGTGAATGAAAAATGAACTACATTTAGAAGGGTTATTGTAGATCTACAGTATAAATTCATCCCAAAAGTAAGGAAAAATAAGATGAAAAAACTGTCTCCGCAGTGGATGACTAAATCTATTACGGGAGATTTTGAGGCAAAAGAAGCGACTGTACAGAGTATATAAAAAGGATAACTCAGAGAGAAACAAGTTAGATTATTGTAATATGCAGGCTAAGGCTAAAAAGGAAATAAGATCAGCTAAAAGGCGGTTTCCCAAGATGCAAAAAGTAATCCTATGAAGTTTTTTCAATGTTGTAGTAGAAAAAGGAAAGTTAATGATGAGGTTAAGTGCATTAAGAATAAGGAAGGAACTTTGGTTGATAATAATAAGGATATTGCTAATACCCTAAACAGTTACTTTGTTGAGAGCTTTACTAGAGAAGAGGTTATAAATATGCCTAAATGTATAGACAAGGTACAGAATGTTTTGGAGGACTTTGAGATAAGGGACGTAGAAGTACTACAAGAACTACAAAAACTTAAGACAAATAAGGCAGCAGGCCCTGATCGCATATATCCCAGAGTACTCAAAGAACTTGGGGAAATTATCTATAAACCATTCACAGATATTTTTATGCAATCCATAATCACTGGAGAAATACCAGATGACTAGGTAGTATAATTCCAATATATAAGAAGGGGGACCGTACTGACCCAGGGAACTATAGGCCTGTCAGTTTAACTTGCATCGCATGTAAAATGCTGGAATGTATTATTAGGGATAAGTTGGAATCATTCTTGAAAAATAATAGTATTTTAAGGGAGAGCCAACATGGTTTTCTCAAAGGGAGGTCATGCCTAGCAAACCTCTTGGACTTTTTTGAAGAGGCTACAAAGTTTGTTGACCTGAACCAGGCTTATGATATTATATATTTGGACTTTCAGAAAGCACCACATGAGAGGCATCAGGTACCACATGAGAGGCTCATTGCTAAAATGAATTCAGTAGGAATTGCAGGAGTAGTTTCAGAGTGGGTTCATAATTGGCTGCAAGGGGAAATACAAAGAGTAACAGTAGGTGAGGTCGTATCTGGCCTCGGTGATGGCAGTGGTGTCCCACAGGGATTGGTGCTGGCACCTCTGCTCTTTCTTATTTACATAAATGATCTTGATATGGACGTTAGTAGCAAAATAGTTAAATTTGCAGATGATACTAAACTTGGGGGTTTGGCAAACAGTTTGGAATCGACTGAAGTAATCCAAGATGATTTAAACTAAATCCAAAAATGGGCAGATACATAGCAGATGACATTCAATATTGCTAAATGTAAAGTTATGCATGTGGGAAATAAAAACATTAGACAGGAGTATTTTATGGGAGGAGAAAAGTTAGTAGGTGTTCAATTTGAAAAAGACTTAGGAATTGTAATTGATCAAAGCCTATTTGCATCATAGCAGTGTGCTACATCAGTGAAAAAAGCCAACAGGATGCTGGGATACATAACAAAAAGTATTGAGTATAAATCCAAGGAGGCTATATTAATGTTGTCAGACGTCACTTAGAATAATGTGTGTACTGTGTGCAGTTCTGTGTGCAGTTCTGGGCACCGCACTACAAGAAAGATATATAAGCTTTTAAAAAGAAGGGCAACTGGGGCCTCCCGCGTGGTCCAGTGGTTACAACGTCCGACGCTGGCCACGGAGACCGGGGTTCAATTCCCCGTCTCGCCAAGTGTCGGCTCTGGCCGGGAGTGCCACCAGGGGGCGGCGATTGGCTGTCCGCCCCAGGGGGGAGGGAAGCCGACGTGACGTTCGCTGCGTATAAGAGTGGCCCTGTAGTACCGGGGTTGCGGTCGACGACTCGGCGAGTGCCGTCTCGGAAGAGGCGTCACTTCGCCTTCGTCACTACCGGTCGCAGGACTACGGCAGCGAACTCACATTACTAGGGGGGGATTGACATAAAAAAATAGCAGGTCTAATTGGCTACCAAATTGGGAGAAAATGGGATAAAATCAGAAACAAATTTAAAAAAAAGAAAAAAAAAGAAGGGCAACTAAACTGATACCTGGTATGAAAGGTAAAAGTTATGAGGATAGACTTAAGGCACTCAATCTATTTAAGTTCAGCAAACGGAGACTTAGGGGGGATTTGATTGAGGTTTTTAAATTCCTAAAAGGGATTAACAAAGTGAATTACCAAATATTTTTTAAGATGCATGGGGTCAGCAGAACAAGAGGCCACAGGTGGAAATTAGTTAAAGGAAAATTCCGCACAGATATTAGGAAGTTTTTCTTTACACAGAGAGTTATCAATGCCTGGAACAGCTTGCCAGGTCGGGTAGTAGAGGCAGAAACACTTGGGCTATTCAAGTCCAGTCTAGATGCAGTACTACATACTCTTTGGATTAGGACATGACGAGCCTACATGGGCTGAACGGCCCGTTCGTCATTATGTATTCTTATGTGTACGCGCACGTGTGTGTGTGTGTGTGTGTGTGACTTTGGGTGTATCCATGTGTATAGGCACAGGCGCATGTGTGTGTGTGTGTGTGTGTGTGTGAGAGAGTTTGGGTTTATGCATGTGTACGTGCATATGCGCATTTGTGTGTGTATGAGTTTGGGTGTATGACGTGTACGCGCACATGCGTGTGTGACTGCATGTGTACGTGCATATGCACATGTGTGTGTGAGAGTTTGGGTGTATGCATGTGTACACACACATGATCTGAAGTCAGACCCCAGACCCACACTACCTGTCCTGGAATTTCCAAACCCTTTACATATCTTTCCCCTCTTCTTAACTGGAGTGAGGCTGGCAACAGTACAGTAACCTACTTCACTGCAGGGAGCAGTACAGCTGCTTGCAGGTCGGCAGGACAATCGGCGTGAAACGGGCCTGTTCCTGCGTCCTGTCCTGCGTTTGCCCCTGGCCATCTCATCGTTGGCAGATTGATTTAGGTACATTTTCAACTTTCGAATATCTTGCCATTGTGCTGAAGGCTGAATCAGATGTGCTTATTGTAAGACTATACACACCACCTAAGCAATCCTCAGTATTTCTTTCAGAATTTTCCGAGCTTATGTCCATTATTCTTACTAGTTATGACCGGATAATTCTAAATGGAGATATGAATATTCATATTAATAATAGTACTGACTCGAAGGGTATGGAATTTATGAATCTCTTAGAAAGCCTAGGATTAACGCAACATGTTACTGAAGCCACCCATCGACAGGGTAATATACTTGACTTGGTAATAGCACAAGGGATGAGCATCGATAACGTTTCAGTGTCTGACATTACTGTTTCTGATCATTACTGTGTGTTCTTTGATGCTCTGTTAAATACATCTAGTAGGAAAAGAGGATTTACTATTCAAAAACGGTATTCAGATGCTCCAGCAGAACGAACATTTTCCGAACTTGCAAACTCGTTTGATACATGTAATGTACACTGTTTGATAAACTAAATGGTTGATGCCTTTAATAGCAATGTAAGTAACGCATTAAACAGCGTTGCGCCAGTTTAAAAAGAAGTCACATGATAAAGTGTCACCATGAATAAATAGCACTATCCCTGAGCTTAAGAGATGACCACTACGCCATCCGCTGCCCCCGCCTCTGACATTCTTATCCTGGCTTCTACCTCAAAATGTGAGGAATTTGCTATTTATTTTATTTTGTCTAAAAACTTGGACAAAAAAAACGTAGTTTTCAGATTTTCTCCCGTTTTTCTCCCAATTTGGTAGCCAATTACACCTGCTATTTTCAGGTCAATCCCTCCCTCGCTGCCATAGCCCTGTGACCAGTAGTGACAAAGGTGAAGTATCATCTCCTCTGAGACGGCACTCGTCAAGCTGTCGACCATAACTCCGGCACCCAAGAGCCACTCCTGTGTGTTTAAATAAACCTTAAACATGCTGTCTTGACCCTGTCCCTACTTTAAAAGAAGTAGTTTTTTTTTTTTTTTATATTCTAAAAATAATTATCTACATCTCTGAGACTGGAATTTTCCCCAATGCATTTAAAACAGCTGTTGTGAAAGCACTATTGAAGAAATCTAATTTAGACTGTAGTGTCCTAAGTGATTACAGGCCAATATCCAACTTATACTTCATGAGTAAAATACTTGAAAAAGTATTTAATCAACTTAACGTTCTAAATGAAAACAATATTCTAGAGAGGTTCCAGTCAGGTTTCAGATCTAATCACAGTACAGAGACTGCTCTAACTAAAATAGTGAATGATCTTAGACTCAATGTTGCTGCAAACAAGGTCTCAGTTTTTATTCTCTTAGATTTGAGCGCTGCATTCGACCCAATTGGCCATAGCATTCTAATCAATCATCTATAAAACTGGGAATGTGCTCTGAACATATATTACAGAGACAATTTAATATTAGTCTTGGAGATCACGTGTCGGAGAAATATGACATATCCTTTGGTGTTGCACAAGGAAGCTGTCTTGGTCCCCTTCTTTTTTCACTATACATGCTACTCCTAGGTAATATCATCAGAGAACACAAGGTAAATTTTCATAGCTATGCTGATGATACACAATTATACATTTTTATTGAGCCGAATAATGCAAATGCCCTATGCTCCCTGACTACCTGTCTGTCTGCAATTAGTCAATGGATGAGCAACAATTTTCTCAAAATAAATGAAGATAAGACAGAAATGGCCCCAAAGCCAAAAGGGAAATTTAGGTTAGGAAATTTAGCTCATCAGATTAAATCAGAAGTAACAAGCAATTTTAGACTCTGATTTAAGTTTTAAAACCCACATAAAGTGACCAAAGCACCAAAAGAAATATTGCCAAAGTACGGCCATTTGTAACTCAACAGGATGCTGAGAACTTAATTCATGCTTTTATTTCAAGTAGACTGGACTACTGTAATGCTCTTTTCACCGGTCTTTCAAAAAAGTCAATTGAGAAATTACAGCTAATTCAGAACTCTGCTGCTAGACTTTTAACAAAAACAAGGAATAGAGAACATATTACTCCTATTTTAGCTAAACTGCACTGGCTCCCTGTATCTTTTAGAATTGATTTTAAAGTCCTTATACTTGTATACAAGGCTTTAAATGGTGTAGCACCCTCTTACATCACAGATACCCTGTTGTTTTATGTCCCTTCACAAGCCCTTAGGTCCTCTGTAGCAGGTCTTTTAAACGTTCCAAAGGTCCCCCAACAGAAAATTGGGGAAGCTGCTTTTGTCCTCTACGCACCTAAATTGTGGAACTCCCTTCCAAGAAGTGTTAGAGAAGTGGGCTCAGTGGACATTTTTAAACGGCAGCTGAAAACACACCTTTTTAATCTATTTTATAATTAGCAACACTTAATAATTTCAATTATTTATTTTATCCACTTTTTATTATAATTTTTTTGAAATTGCTTCTTACATGATTTTCTCGATGCCATTTGCATTGTGTGTTATATTTATTATTATTTATTTTATTTTATATAAACATTTTCTCTCTATTTGTACTGAAATGCAAAAGCACTTTGCACACTGCATTTTATATGAAAGGTGCTGTACAAATAAAGATTATTATTATTATTCTTCTCTTTTAAAGTTTATGGATGTAAAAAGTAGACATCTGATGATGAATTTCTGTCTACTCCAAGACATTAGGTAAAAGGATGCACAAGGACAAAATAACATTCTTTACATTTTACTCCAATCAGAGACCATTACAACACAAATCCATTGTGTGCAGTGTACACAGAAGCCAGTACAATTGTTTTAATTATGTGTGTTTACATTGTTTAACTTTTGTGCAACTTGTAGAATTGCTGCTGCAAAGCAGCTAATTATATGTTGTGAGGGGATGACAGCTTTGTTAAATCAGAATTAATCATTGGGAAAAATGGCAGTTCATTCTAGACAGCCATGAAAATCCAATTTTCACAAGCAGTACGTGCAGAAAAGGTGGGCTTACCTCAATCAGGTACCAGTTAACATTCATCTAGTTAATTAGGAGTTTATTGAGCAGGAGAATAGGCGAGATGGTATGATGGAGCAACTGCGCTCGCTGTTTAGTCTAACAGGGACTCGCAATGAGGGGCCATGCAGATAAGGAGAGCAATTTCTGAAACTTGCAGCATTAGTCACTGAGAAAAGTCCTGCTTTCAAAAGCTTCATCTTAGTGAAATATGCCTTTTAACAGGGAAGGTGTGCCGGTTAGACATGTACAATTGGCTGTGAATAAAATAGCTGTTGCTACATGGCTGGTGTTATCCTGTTGGCTCGCTCGCTTGGTGATAGGTGGTTCATCCAGTCTTATGCGTGTGGCAGACAGCATGAGACTGAAACTGAATGTGGCCATCTTGGCAGATTATCAGGTTTGGAGGGAGGAGAGATGCTATGCCTTTTTGTGTCTTGATAGCTAGCTTTTCATATTATCTATAGCCTAATAGGCAAATTTGGGGGAAAAAATACAAGTATAGCTAGCTACTTCGGGGGTTGGTATTATACCACCACCCTGCGTTGCGAGCTAGGCCTCAGGGTTTATTTGAGTGAGTGGGGAGTAATAAAGAAAGAGGCTCAGTTGCTTTTCTCAAGTAGCCTATATTTTCGTATATTGTGGCACTACATAATAGTAAGCTTTAAGAAAAACATTTGTTTTTCTCTGTTTTTAGTCCCCCCACTTCTGAAATGATCCCGGTGCCCTTGTCCACCACAAAGTACCATAATATCAACAAATTAAGTTGAATAACTTCAGTTATTAAGTTAAGGGCCAGACCTCTCCTCCCTGTAGCTAACCAGTGCAAGCATTTTATGGCATCACTGACCTCTCATCCTTGTGTATTGCTATTCCCACATCCCTCCTTCTCCCCAGCGCCTTTTCAGGTACTCAGGTTTCTCAGGTTGAATGAGAGACTACCTGTAACCTGCAGAGCATACCAAAGACTGCTAACCAAAAAAATAGGTTTGTCTGCCAACCTGTCTCTACCATCTTCAGACCTTCATCATTCATTTACTAACTGTTGATTTAATATTTCTTTACAATAAATGTAATTGAAATCCACTCTGCTTTGGTGGTCCATACCTTGTGAAATACTCAATTATTCTGTAACCCTTCGTTGATACAAGTAGAATTTACCTCAGGGTCAGATATGATATTATAGGACTGTGTGTTTGTGAAATCAATCAATCAGACACAAGACGGTTTCAATTTTATATAACTGTATTGTATTTAAAAACCTAGGCGTAGAACAACAATATTTACCATCATTAAGATGACTTGAATTACCCGATACATATTAGTAAGTACAGACATGAACCTCACAACAATATTCGGCAGTGCTGCAACCCTAGTTGTGCACAACTCCCCAAAGGAACAAAATAATAAACGGGAATACCTTTCGTCGGGGCCTGTAACTGGAACAGTCCTACGTTAAAATCCCGGAAACACTTCGTGGCTTACAGTTCCCAAGTTCACCCGTTGCGGGCGATACTCTGTCGAAGATGGCTGGTTTCTTCACGATGCAGAGCGCTCTTCATTCCCGTCCAAGGAGTGAATGGCGGGATGGTCTGATATAGAAAAGGCACCGCTCAGCTCTTGCTCACAGTCAGAATACTCTGCAGATGTAAGGGTTGGTGGTGATAGGCGCCACTCGCAGAAACCCTAGGGGATCAAAAAGTTAGACTGAACCAGTCTAACCACTAGCTCTGCAAAACAGAGAAATTGGGGAAGACAATAACCAGGGAGGAACGGAAAATCACACCCAACGGGTGGTTACTCCAAGTGTCTGTAAACACAAAGGCTATGATAGCCAAACGAACCAGATTGTAACCTGAGCCAGTCGAACCGAACTGAACAAAAACAACCTGAGTCAAAGCACCGACCAGCGGGCAAGGTTCTTTTTAATAGGTACACAAACTAAATAAGTTCGTAAATTAAGACACGAGTTTCCCAAAACAATAAAGGCTAGGAGAGCCGAGAGAACATGGTGTAACCCGGAAACAGTCTAACAGACTGAACAACAGGAACCCGGACGAAAAGCGCGTAATAGCGAGAAGGGTTCTTAAAGTAGGTACAATACACATGTTCCTTTGTTTACATAACACCAAAAGGTTCTGAGCGTCCAAAAACGCGAAAAGCTAGAAGAGCACCACATTGCTACCCGAAACAGTCGAAGTGACTGAACAAACGAAACCCAACAAAAGCCCATAACAAACGAGCAAGGTTTCAAATGAAGGTACAATTTAAATAAGTATTATGTAAATACCTGAACCAATAGTTCTGAACTTCCGAAAAACGTGAAAGGCTAGGAGAGCCAACAGAACAAGGTTGTCACCCGAAAACAGTCTAAACGACTGAACAAACAAAAACCAAAGAAAGCGCTTAATAGCGAGCAAAGGTTTTTATTAGTAAGTGACAAGTAAATAATTTATTATGACCGGACATAACCAAAAGTTCTGAGCGTCGAGAACGCGGAAGAGCTAGGAGAGCCCACCGAATAACATGGTAAGACCTGACCCACAAGTTCTGAACGTCCAAAACTCGAAACGGTTAGGGGGGACCGGCAGACAGCAGGGCACAACTTGACCCACATCTGACATCCGCAAAAACTTGAAACAGTTAGGGGGGATCGGCAGACAGCAGGGCACAACTTGACCCACATCTGACATCCGCAAAAACTTGAAACAGTTAGGGGGGATCGGCAGACAGCAGGGCTCAACTTGACCCACATCTGACATCCGCAAAAACTTGAAACAGTTAGGGGGGATCGGCAGACAAACAGGGCACAACTTGACCCACATCTGACGTCCGCAAAAACTCGAAACGGTTAAGGGGGACCGACAGAACCACAGAGTAAAACCTATACCAAGAGATCTGAGCGTCCGGAAACGCGGAGGAGCTTGGAGAGCCACCAGAACCACATAGAACTTGTAACCAGTCTAAGCGACAGAATAAAATAAACTTTTAAGAACCACAAAGTTTCAAATGTAGTAAACTTGTAACCAGTTCTGCGTAGGAATAAAGTAAATGAACCACAGCAAAGTTTCTTGAAACAAAGTTCTGAGCGTGTGAGCAAAATAAACTTGAAACAGTTAGGGGGGAGCTAGGAGGGCCACCAGAACCAAATTGTAACCCGTAACAGCCTTGAGCCACAGAACCAAAGAACCTTGGCGACTGAACAAAAAGAAACTTTCTAAAACGAAAATGGTCCTATGAAAAGTTCTGAAAGAACCAAATAAACTTGAAACAGTAGGTACAAGGAGCAAATGGAACCATATGAAAAGTTCTGAGCGTGTGAAAACGCAGGGAGCTAGGAGAGCCACCAGAACCATATTGTAACCTGTAAACAGCCTCTCAGACTGAACAAAAGAAGCGAGCAAAGTTTCTAATGAAGGTACAATGAAAAAGGTTATGAAAAGTTAATGAAGGGAGCCACCAGAACCAAACAATGAAAAAGGTTGGCGACTGAACAAAAGAAACTTACAAAACGCTTCTAACCCACGAGCAAAGTTTCTAAAGTAGGGTACAAGGGGGAAACCAGAACCAAATTGTAACCCGTAAACAGCCTTGGCGACTGAGCAAATTGAACCGTAAAAAAACTTACAAAACGCTCCTAACCACGAGCAAAGTTTCTAAAGTAGGTACAATGAAAATGGTTATGAAATTGAACCCGTAAACAGCCTCGGTTATGACTGAACAAAGAAACTTATAAACCGCTCCTAACCACGAGCGAAGTTTCTAATGTAGGAACAAAAGGTTATGAAATTGAACCCGTAAACAGCCTCGACGACTGAACAAAAAAAAACGTATAAACCGCTCCTAACCACGAGCGAAGTTTCTAATGTAGGAACAAAAGGTTATAAACGACCTTAAACCAAAACTCTGATTGTCCAAAACAAGAAAGGCAGTTAGCCAAAAGAACCAGTTAGTAACCCGAACAGTCAAGCTGACTGAAAACACAGAAACCCCACTAAAAGCTCTCGTAATCAGCAAGGGTCCTAATGAAGGTAAACTAAATAAGTACTTTGGTGGACACAGAGTTTTCCCCCAAAAACGTAAACGGCTCGGAGAGCCAAAAGAACAAGTTAGTAACCTCAAAGCAGTCTAACAGACTGACAACGAAAACCAAACGAAAACCCCCATTAGAGAGAATGGTTTACACAAAAGGTACAACTAAATAAGTTCTTTCGTTTTAAAAGGGATTGAATGGAGATGGTCATTTTCTAAAGGAAGTCTTTGTGAACGTCTTGAAAAAGACATTCTACCTTACCGGCTACAAATCGTAAAGATGGCTTACGATTTCGCCCCGATCAGAAGTCAGGTGCGAGTATTTATAGGGATGAGATAATTGAACCCTCGTTTCACCTGTGCACATTCCAAAGGGAAGGCGCAACACCGCCATCTGGTGGTGAATCTGGGGAACAACCGTGACAGCAGACTGCCAGCTTCGCGGCGTATACTACGATGAAATCCCCAGTTTAGCTGCTACTGTACTATACATGTTATGTTTGAACTTAACAACCCGTTACTCTCTCACTCACCACCTGTATAGCATTTGTAATACACTTTCCGAAGTACCTCAACCTAACTAAACATTTATTACAACATTTCCAAGGTACTTCAACCTAGGTGGACATTCATTAAAAAACCCACAGTGTATCAAGAGATTACGTTCGTGTTTGGCGGCTAATGCTATCTGCACATGGCATGATAAAAACTCAGCCGTAAACCAGCCTCTCACTCAAGATTGCAAGTATATCCATGAATAACAATACTTCATCCTTTACTTGCGGAGAGTTTAAAGTTAGCATATTAACCCAGGTCCCAATGCCTACACTTGCTTACCTGATATAGAAAAGGCACCGCTCAGCTCTTGCTCACAGTCAGAATACTCTGCAGACTGCCAGCTTCGCGGGGTATACTACGATGAAAACCCACCCACGCCTGACCTTAATCGTTGACCTTTTCCTTCCCGCCCTTTTACTAGGGCCGTACCAACTAAGCAGACAATTGGACCGAACCACTTCCATATAATAGGCGGGTTACAATTGCAATACAAGAGAAGGTAGAAAGGTGTTCAGTTTGTGCTATTGTGTATTGCTATTTCAACAGGATGTGATCAAGTAATACATTTTATAAATTCATACATATCATACCAAGCATCTTCATTGGAAATTAAAATATTTTTTCCATGTCTCTAAAGACCTCATGGGACTCCAATTTTGGAAGCCCTAAAACACTGTTAGTGTCATGTCTGAAATACAGTAGTAGTATCCTGCTTTGCGTTGGATGACACAAAGAGAATACAAGGAAAGCCTACGCCTCAGTATCTGGCCTAGTGAAAATAATAAATAATAAATAAATAAGTGAAGAAGGCCAACAATGGTCTTGTGGTTCTGTGTAGCTCAGTAGGTAGAGCATGGCACTGACAACCAACTGGTTTATTTGTGTGCACAGTCTCTGTAAGCTGAATCTAAGGTACTCATAACTCATAACTCTACCCCATTTAAAAGAGAACAGGGACAGATTGGTTTCATAATTTAGCACAATTTTAAACTAATCTATTTCTACTTCCCAGATGGTGTTTTTATTAGGCAACTGCTAGTTTTTTTTATGGAATAATTTACTCATAGTCCAATTCTAGCACAGCACTTACATGTTGAATTTTCAGAGGGAGTGATTGTGAGCAATATAACTTCAACTTCAAAAAGGTAGCTCAGCAAAGCTCAAAAAAGCAAACCACTAAACCCAAATAGCCTGAATGGAATAAAACAATCTTATACCTTGACTTTCTTATATATGGGGGACTTCAGAATCTGAAATAAAAACAATCGCCCTTGTAAGTTCAATTCTGAATTCCCTGTATCTGATGGGTGTTATTTAGAACTGGGAGCGATGCCCAATTTTGTGCCCCTGCCAGATCCACAGATGCAGTTAGACACACAACAGGGAGACAGCAGCAGTACTCAATTGTTTCCTTTATTTAGGAAGTTACCTGTAATAACAGTGCTTAAAAGGAAAAAAGGAAAATGAAGAAGGAGCAACCTTGGATGGCAGAAAGTGAAAGCTTATTGATTTTAGGAGGCAAAAAGCTGACAATTGCTTGTAAAGCACTCAAAAATCAAAACAAACAACACAGTGACTCAGCTTATGCCTGACAGTGCATACTGTAGTGGTGTTAGCTTGGGTCGCATCAATGTACTCATATTCAATACTTATTTAATGGGGACGGCAGCCAGTAGAACCCAATTTGTGCAGGACAAAAGACAAACGTATAGATAATCAGAATGTTTATTAAGACAATCACTAGGGAAATCTGTCAATAAACTAGTTCTGATTACGATACCATATAATTACTGAAACACACAATGACAACTAACTCAAAGGAGTTGAGCTTATAGGACTAGATATTACAATCCCTTAGATAATCGGTACACGTGTAACAGTATTGAGTGGGACAGGGGTAAATGCTTCACTGGGGTCATCAGGTGGGCACCCTCCTTCACTGGTGTTTCTTTGAATTAAGCCCACAACACCTCCACAGGGCTCAACGGCGACGCCTGGCGTCCCAGGTGTGCCCCCCTCTGCTTTTACCCCTGATTTGGTCATTTAGCAGCCCAGTTGGGGTCCTTTCTCTTGATCCATAGCCAGCTGCTGCTTCGGTCGGCAGCCTCTGACATTGATTTGACGGCTTGTCGGAAGGCCTGTCCTCGCACTCCCATCCCCTTAAGAAGCTTGGTTGTGGACGTTGCAACAAAACCTCTACACCCGACCTCGACCGGGAGCACCTGGGCACGCCAGCCGCGTTGTTCTGCTTCGGCTGCTATGTCGGAGTACTTCAGTCGTTTCCGTTCGTATGCTTCACCAACTGCTGCCTCCCATGGTACAGTTAGTTCCACAATGAATAGTAACTTCTGGGAGGTTGACCACAAGACCAGGTCCGGCCTGAGGTTAGTTGTAATAATCTCTGGCGGAAAGATGAGCCTCTGTTCTAAGTCAACCTGCATTCTCCAGTCCCGGGCAGTGTCTAGGAGGGTTGCTTCCACTCTTGCAGATGGCTTTGCTGGGGTTGTCCTGCTCTTACAAAAGGGGTGGTCTTTGAGTGTCGAGGCATTGGGGGAGGGAGGGCGTTGTTGGTAGTCCTCCTTCCTTCCAGGGTGATCGCCAGTTGTCTTAGGACCTGGTTGTGCCTCCAGGTATAGCGGCCTTGGGACAAACTGGTTTTACAGCCGGTGAGGATGTGTCTCAGTGTTGCAGGGGTCTGACAAAGTGCACAAGAAGGATCTTCTCCAAACCACTGGTGTAGGTTCTTGGGCGTGGGAAGAACATCATAGGTGGCTCTGATGATGAAGCTAATTTGTCTTCCTTCCATTTCCCAAAGATCCTTCCATGTGAGCTTTCGATGCTCCAGATTTTCCCAGCTAGTCCACTGGCCCTGTTTGGACTGTGAGACTGCCTTTGCGCATCTGTCTGCCTCCTCTTGATGCCGCACCTGAGATACCACCAGCTTTCTCCTCTGGGTTGATGTTGCCTTGTGCCATGTGGGTCGACTTGCCCCAAGTCCAAACCCACCTCTTCCATGCTGCACCTGTCCTACAATGTCTCCATGCCTGAGAGCAGATTTTGCTTGCTGTACAGCCTCAGATGGCATCCACTTCCTCCCAGTTGCCAGTCTGGGGCAGCCGCTGGATCATTCCATCTTGAGACTCTGTCAGGGTCATGTTCAGCCTCACTTTGGTGCATTTATACTCCTCTGTGAGGCTTGAGACAGGCAGTTCCAGGGCACCGTGTCCATACAAGCCGATGTTGCTGAGGCAACGCGGGAGGCCAAGCCACTTCTTGATGTATGAACTGACTGTCCTCTCCAGCTTCTCGACTTTGGTCATTGGGATCTCGTAGACCGTTAGAGGCCACATCAGGCGGGGGAGCAACCCAAACTGCAGACACCACAGTTTCAACTTGCCAGGAAGCAAGGTTTTGTCTATGCTGACAAGGCCTTTGATGGTTTCTTCCCTCAGTTGATCACACTGGTCTGAGTCTTTGAGGCTCGCGTTGTACCAGCGCCCGAGGCTCTTAACTGGCAGCTCCGATACCAAAGGAATGGGTGTATCCTTGATATAGAACCGCTGGTCCACGAGTTTTCCTTTGACAATGGATATGCTCCTGGATTTGCTGGGTTTGAACTTCATCCGTGCCCATGTAATGTTGGCTTGAAGCTTTCCCAGCAGATGTTTGGTGCATGCAATAGTTGAGGTCAAGGTGGTCATGTCGTCCATGTAGGCACGAATAGGAGGTAGACGCTGTCCAGATTGCAGACGTTCTCCTCCCACAACCCACTTGGAAGCTCGGATGATCACTTCCATTGCCATGGTGAAGGCTAGTGGGGAGATGGTACATCCAGCCATTATTCCCACTTCCACAGATTGCCATGATGTTGTGTATTCTGTTGTTTGGATACAGAATTGCAGATCTTGGAAGTAGTTTCTCACCAGGTTTGTGATGGTACTTGGGATGTGGAAGAAGTTGAAGGCTGCCCAGATGAGGGAATGGGGGACGGATCCGAAAGCATTGGCTAGGTCCAGGAATAAGACGTGCAGGTCTCTTCCTTCCCTTTTAGCAGATTGGATTTGGTGCCAGATCATGCTTGTATGCTCCAAGCATCCTGAGAAACCAGGTATGCCGGCTTTCTGCACTGATGTGTCAATCAGGTTGTTTTGCTTCAGGTACGTGGTCATCCTTTTAGCAACAATGCTAAAGAAGAGCTTCCCTTCCACATTCAACAGATTGATCTGCCGGAATTGATCGATGTTTGATGCATCCTTCTCCTTGGGGATTACCACTCCCCCTGCTCTTCGCCATGCTTTTGGGATGGTTTGCTTCGTCCACGCCACCTTCATTTGCCTCCACAGAAAGCGTAAGACGTTTGGGGAGTTTTTATACAGCCGGTATGGAATTCCATTTGGTCCTGGAGCTGAAGCTGCCCTTGCTTTCTTCACTGCTTCCTCAACCTCACTCCATCTTGGGGGACTGTCGTCCAGCTGGTGTTCTGGTTGAGGAATTGGTGGCATGTCGGATGGTATCTCCCTCCTTTCAAATCTTTGGCTGTCTGTGTGAGTTGTTTTCAGGTGGTCCTCTAACTCCCTCTTTGGCACCTTAAGTGACCCGCTCTTTTCCTTCGTGAAGAGTCCTTTTACAAATCTGAAGGGATCCTTGTAGAAAGTTGTTCTCTCCCTTTCCTTCCTCTTGCGTCGAGTCCTGAGGTTTTCAGCTCTCCGCAGTCTTCCCAGGCGTCCCTTCAGGTCTGTTTGCAGGAGGTCGATTCCGCTCTTTCCTCCACTGAGGCTCTCTTCCACTGCTTCCTCAAGTCCCGTCTCTGCTTGACAAGGCGCTGGATTTCTTGCTGCCTTCTGGACTTGGGAGGGATGGTTGGTGTCATGTCCTTCTTTCCCGTCTGTTTTGTTCCGAACCTTTCCGCTCCGTAGACGTAGATCAGATCGCCAATTTTCTCCAGTTTCTTCTCCACTGTTCCTTTGACTCCGTCTAGGATCTTGATCAGGTCTGCATCCACTGTTGCCCACTCTTTCTTGCTGCTGGACTTTGGCCACATGACATGAGGTCTGTGGCCTTGAATGTTCTTCTCCAACGCAGGTTGCACGTGCCTTGGTTCCAAGTTCTCTGATGTTGTGCTTGAATCACTTTCAGTCACTGGGGTACTGATGCTCGGTGGACTGTGGGTTAAATCCTGCCGCTGAGCTTCACTCGCCTGACTTGACCTTTCTCTCAGAAGATAATGATCAATGCGAGGTCCCGGCCTCACGTTCTTCAAGCACTTTAGATTAGATTAGATTAGATTCAAATTTATTGTCATTGTACAGTACAGGTACAGTACAGCGAAAAGAAGTTTAGTATCTAACCAGAGTGCAAACATGTCAGTAAGTGCAACAATACAGTACTATAGCAGAAGTTATAATGCTAACAGGCACAGTATTGAATAATTACTATAAAGGTAGTTAGTTGCTATGTTGCTATAATTTATATACAGACTAGTGCAGTTATGTATAGGTAAGTACAGGTGAGTATAAATATATAAATATATGTATAGGTAGTACAGCAAAATTATACAGAATTTACAAGGCTATATTACAATATTGTACATGGGTATGTGCAGAATGAAGGTATGACAGAGCTAGTGCGGGTAGTCAGGGGGGTATCCAGAGTCAGTGAACAGAGTTACTACATGAAGAGTAAACCATAGTATCCAGAGTCCGGAGTGATCCAGAGTCTAGGTCAGGATACTACGGGAGGTGGAGAGGGGCAGTCACTGGAGGGGGTGAGGAGGGGATGAGGAGTTCAGGAGATGACAGCGGCGGGGAAGAAGCTGTTCCTGAGTCTGCTGGACTTGGAACGAAGATTCCTGTAGCGCCTCCCGGAGGGGAGGAGGGCAAACAGTCCGTGGTTAGGGTGAGAGGAGTCCCTGATGATGCTCTGAGCCTTCCTCAGGCACCGTCTGTCGTGGATGGACTTGATGGCAGGGAGAGATGAGCCAGTGATGCGTTGGGCAGTTTTCACCACTTCATCCGCCCTTGATGTATTCTTAGGCCTCTGATGGATGTTACCTTGGACCAGCCACAGCTACATACTTGGTGCTCCTGTCCAGCAGCGGGTGTTACTTGCTTTGTGCCAATTATCTGGTTCATCGTCGTGTTCATTCCAGGGTCGGTTACCAGGTTGTCAGCCGATGAGTCATCTTCCGCCCCCGCTCGCAGACTCTAGGGGTGTTTTTTCTTTAAACGCGTTTCGTAGCAATGAGGGGTGGCCTTTGTACACTTTTCAAGCGACGGAGCCTGCCATCATGGATAGCTAGTCCATGACAGCCCCGTTGGGGTCTTTCCTTCCTGTCAGCTGTCTTTCCAAGCCGTCACATGGTCTTTCCCTTGTTGTCAGCTGCACTTTCACAGCAGTCACTGGATTTCTCCAGCTTTTCAGTTGAGCTTATAGGACTAGATATTACAATCCCTTAGATAATCGGTACACGTGTAACAGTATTGAGTGGGACAGGGGTAAATGCTTCACTGGGGTCATCAGGTGGGCACCCTCCTTCACTGGTGTTTCTTTGAATTAAGCCCACAACACCTCCACAGGGCTCAACGGCGACGCCTGGCGTCCCAGGTGTGCCCCCCTCTGCTTTTACCCCTGATTTGGTCATTTAGCAGCCCAGTTGGGGTCCTTTCTCTTGATCCATAGCCAGCTGCTGCTTCGGTCGGCAGCCTCTGACATTGATTTGACGGCTTGTCGGAAGGCCTGTCCTCGCACTCCCATCCCCTTAAGAAGCTTGGTTGTGGACGTTGCAACAAAACCTCTACACCCGACCTCGACCGGGAGCACCTGGGCACGCCAGCCGCGTTGTTCTGCTTCGGCTGCTATGTCGGGAGTACTTCAGTCGTTTCCGTTCGTATGCTTCACCAACTGCTGCCTCCCATGGTACAGTTAGTTCCACAATGAATAGTAACTTCTGGGAGGTTGACCACAAGACCAGGTCCGGCCTGAGGTTAGTTGTAATAATCTCTGGCGGAAAGATGAGCCTCTGTTCTAAGTCAACCTGCATTCTCCAGTCCCGGGCAGTGTCTAGGAGGGTTGCTTCCACTCTTGCAGATGGCTTTGCTGGGGGTTGTCCTGCTCTTACAAAAGGGGTGGTCTTTGAGTGTCGAGGCATTGGGGGAGGGAGGGCGTTGTTGGTAGTCCTCCTTCCTTCCAGGGTGATCGCCAGTTGTCTTAGGACCTGGTTGTGCCTCCAGGTATAGCGGCCTTGGGACAAACTGGTTTTACAGCCGGTGAGGATGTGTCTCAGTGTTGCAGGGGTCTGACAAAGTGCACAAGAAGGAACAAAAGGAACAAACGATGCAACGATGCAACTTAAAGATGCAGAAGTAGATAATGACTGCTAAATATGTGTAAGCTGTTTACAATATATAAATGGTCGAAAGGAAAACAGCAAAACATCATCCAAACATTACGTTTTGAATATGCCTTACAGCAGATGCCACATAAGGATAAATGAAGCAGTGATTTACTTAATGGGGTCTGACAGGGGGGCTGTCCACACTACTGAGCTCTGCTCAGCTGGCTGGTGGACCTGTTCCTGCAGTAATTCCAGCAACAGAGACGATGCGCAAATTGTCCAAACACACAAATAAACCTGTGATGTAAACCTTCTGAGAAAACACAGGGAGACAGTCAGTCCAAAGAAATCCATACAGAGCTGCGCTGAAACTCGGAGACATTGATCAAGTACATTGTAACATTGTGAACAACACATGGCAGATGGCCAAGGGAGGTGCAGGGAGTGGTAATCAAGGGGAGATACCTGTCGACATGCTGGCTCCACCCCCAAACCTTACATGAAGGTCCGGAGGAAAAGAGACGTACTTACAAACCCTTAGCTGCTGAAGACTCGAGGATAAAAGAGGAGGCGGTACCCCTATCTAGTTGCAAAGTATCACGAGGGAAACGAGTGGAGAGTTGGTGAGAGAAAAGCGAACGTAAACTATTGTGATTAGATTATTGTGGACTTTTGCCGCAATTGTCCCAAGTGCCAGCAGGTGGCACCCAAACCATATTTCTGTAGCCCCTTAATACACCTACCCATAATTTCAGTACCTTTTAGCAGGTCGCAATGGATATCTTTGGGCCCCTACCAAAGAGCAGTCGGGGGCATCAGTACATCCTGGTCATTTTGGACTACACCACCAGGTACCCGCACAGAATGGCTACCAAGAGGATTGCACGTGAGTTATTACTGTTATTTTCAAGAATGGGCATTCCAGACCAGATTTTAACCGATCAAGGAACCCCATTCATGTCACAAACAATGAAAGACGTGTAACATGATGAGAACAATCCAGCTGCGCATCTCAGTTTTTATCACCCCCAGACAGATGGATTCGTGGCGAGATTCAATTGGACATTGAAAAAGTGATGGGAGCGAACAGAAAGAATTGGGACCAGCTGCTGCTGTATCTAATGTTTTCAATCAGAGAAGTACCCTAGGCATCCACCACATTTTCTTTCTTCTAGCTGTTGTACAGGAGACAAGCCAGAGTACTGCTGGATATAGCTAAGGAGGCATGGGAACAACAACCTTCACCTCATCACACCCTGGTGGAACACGTCAGAGCAATGATAGATATAATGGCCACCCTCTGGCCCATTGTACGGAACACATGCAGGAAGCGCAGAATGCACAAGCACGAGTGTATAACAGGGGAGTGCAGCCAAGGGAGTTCCAGACAGGGGATAAGGTGTTGGTACTAATCCCCACATTTGAATTGAAGGTTTTGGCTAGATGTCACGGGCCCTATGAAGTGATTAAAAAGGTGGGGGAAGTAAATTACCGGGTCCGACAGCTGGGATGCCGTAATATAACCCAACTGTATCATATAAACCTGTTGAAATGGTGGAACTCTCAAGATGTCCTGTACTCTATTTCTCCTCAGAAATCTGTTGCCGAAACCATGCCTGTGGAGGTGCCACTGGGGGAGCAACTGAGCCTGGCCCAGAAGCAAGACATGCAGGAGCTGGTTCAGTAATCAGGACATGTTTTCCAGGGAACTGGGACACACTAACCTCATACAGCACTGTATTATCACCGTGCTGGGAGAAAAAGTAAAGTTGCAACCATACTGCATACCAGAAGCAAGGAGAGAAGCTATCAGAACGGAGGTACACATTACACTGACCACGGGGATAATTGAGGAGTCTCATAGTGAGTGGTGTAGCCTAATTGTGTTAGTACGAAAACTGGACAGCACCCTCAGGTTTCCTAAAATTAAATGAAATCTCCAGATTCAATGCTTATCCTATGTCCAGGATTGATGAATTGATTGACAGACTAGGAACTGCTAGATTTATTAGCACATTAGACCTGACAAACGGTTATTAGCAGGTACCACTAGCTCCCTGAGGCCAGGGAGAAAACTGCTTTCACCACCCCAGATGGCTTATTTGGGGGCGAACAGGGTTCACAAAATGTTGGCTTAGCCTACAGGAGGCAGAATACTTGGGGTATACTGTCGGAAGACGATGCATCAAACCTCATGAGAGGAAAGTGGAAGCAATTCAGGACTGGCCCTGCCCCCTCACCAAAAAGCAAGTACTCAGTTTTGTGGGATTAACTAGCTATTATCGTTGGTTTATACCAAACTTTGCCTCCCTAGCCAGCCCACTAACAGATCTGACCAAGAGCCATCTGCCGGCCGGATGGAGTGGACGGAGAGGGCAAAGAAAGCATTCCAGACCTAAGGGTACTGGACACTAATAAAGAACTGAATTAAATCAAATAAAAACCTGGTCCATGGACCAGAAAAATCCACTCCGTCTCCGACTGCTCTGTTCCCGTCCAGGGATTATCACGTAGCGTGTGACAGACAGTTATGCCTGTGTCACTCGGTGGGTCCTATCTCTGCAAACCTTTTGCTTTCACTGTCCTACACAGGTCTGGTTCTGCCCATGGGAATGCCGATGCCCTCTCCAGGAGGGATGCGTTATTGTACCAGGCCGCCCCTCCCTCCCTGAGCTGAGGAAAAGCATCCTCTTGGCAGATGGCCGGGGGAGGTGCGGGGAGTGGTAATTGAGGGGAGATACCTGTTGATGCGCTGGCTCCACCCCCAAACCTTATATGAAGGTCTGGAGAGAAAGAGACACACCTGAGGTACCAATTGAGCTTTTTGTGTGTCATTTGGTTATCGAACTGCGTGGAAACCCCACACTCCTATTATCGCTACAATAGTTGCACCTACTTCTGTAGTTAGTGTCATTACATGGGTATTTTTGTACATCTTTTCATTTTGTACAAAAAATGGTTTAAAGACACACACATTTGTTTTAATGCATTTGGATTTAACTGCTACAAGTTGTGCAGTTTATTTAATCAATTTAATTTTCACCTGCAATCCAGATATTTTGTTAATGACAGATTTATGGATTATTGGTTTATTTAAAGATGCAGGATATCAGTAACAGGTATGGGAAGCCAAAACACTGTATAGACTATTTTTTTATTTTATTTTTTTCCCTATGCAGTAGCTACCATCACATTTATGAAATATTTGTTTAATCTTTATGTTGATTAATCAATTGTGTGTATCCAAATCAAGAAACTCTGGACAGTCTTCTTGAAATGGATTACCCATGTCTTAGATGGTATTACACAAGCTAATCACTTGTTTTCTGAATGTTTCCTGGTATGCTGGAGTCTGCTCGTGCTGGTCCTTTTAGCTTGAGGACTCCTTCTGCAAACACAGGGTTTCTAAATCAGCCAAAAGTCTTGCCTGCTCAGGTCCTGCCACCATCCATTTCCAAAAAGCAGTGGGGTTTTCAGTGAGACCTATGGCCCCTCCAGTGCCTTTAACTAGCATGCTATTTTGTTCATGGGCTTGATCGATCGGTATGCACGAGAACTTGTTCTGTGTTTTTGGAATGACCCAAAAATCTACTCTGATCATTGCTGGAAGAGCTTTCATGTTTTGTATGTGGATGGGGATCCATCTTGTATAATTGGTTCTGTTCAACGCACAAAAACAGAGTACCAGAGAATCTAATGTTTCCACATAAAGAGCAAAATGTCTGGTTCTGTGTGCTTTCACAAAAATCATCACAAGTCTCTCAAATTCTAGAACAATGTTCCAGAACTGAAAGGTTGGACACTTCTTTATTTTTTCAATTTTCCACACATCAAAGGAAGTACACATGGCCTCCAATAGCTAAGCATCCCTCTGGAGCTTGGTCAGGTTTGGATTGGATTTTGATACTCAGTGATCTGCTTTTGGATATCCATGCCATGTTTGACCATAGCAAAAGTGCTCGCTTTCTCATAGAAAAGTGGTAGAAGTGCATTAATAGCTGCAGGGTCAATGGGACATGACTGAAGAGAACCATGATATGCTGCCTAATACATAAAGTCATCCCTGATTATGACTTATTGCTGCAAAAGCTGTATACCATGTTCTGTCCAGCTGTCTTCTTTCATTTTTGCAATTTCAAGTTCACCCTTTATTTCCATTAGTTTTGGGGCAGGCACTGTAATTTATTTTGTATTACAAGTTGTTGCTGGTACTGTTGTGTAGCTATCTGGAATAACAATTCCTTACTTGGTTTGCACAGGCTCAAGATATATTTGATCCCTACCTATTCCTACATTTGCAACAGTGGGAAACTGAAACACACTGATTCCTGTGCCATGAAATGATCCCTGGGCAGTTGTTGCAGATGGGGTGTGGTCTATGTTATCCAAAGCAATACTGAAAAGTCATTTTCTCAAGATGGAAGGACAAACCAGACCCTCTGCCATGTATTTTTTGCATACTGCCAATGCAATCTCATTTTCAATCTCCAGAATCTGAGTGTAGCTAACACTTACACCTAATGTGTTGAAGAGATTGACCATATTCTTGCTTCTTGTCTGTGTGTGCACTTGCAGACCTACATAGAGTGGTAGTGGAGGCTCATATGACTTGGCATGCCTAGAAGAAGATGCTGCTGTTGAGGGAGTACTCTTTGCATTGAAAAAAATCAGTTGGGAAATAGTAAGACATGCTTGGGAAACAACACTGTCCTGGTCTTTCACATTTGGTCCATTCAATAACATTGACACAACAATTCTCCTGACATGTGAATTCCCCATTGAAATCAGAACCAGCATAGTCAAAAATATCTCTCCTGATTTTCTTCACCAGCTTCGCAAGTACTTCTTTCTTACTCGTAATAGATTCTCAATTCCCTCATCAAATACAATCAGTGTATTTCTGCCACAAGATTGCTCCGTGCATTCATCAACAAATTGTTCCAAAATCTGTGATTTAAATCTGAGTTTGTGAATGCTTTTGTGAATCCCAACATCTCTTAGTTGACTTTCATACATATGGTGTAGCTCTGTAAGCTTAAAGATGTGGGTACCGATGTCTACATTACTCTCAATGTGTGATACCAAGTCTGTAAACACTAGAGCCTGCTTAAGTTTGTCATCTTGGCTTGCACTTGAAGCTTATTTTGCTCTTTGTAAGCCTCTGTATTCATTTGTGTATTTTGTCATACATTCCTTGTGATATTTAGCTTCAATAGCAATCAGGTCATCTTCTGATATTTTTGCTAGCAAATCAGTGTCCTGAAACTCAGAGGCCATTTTCCTTAAGTCCCTATCAAGACCCATTGTAGATCATTGATGAAACATGTTCCTCAGAGCAGAACATGCATTGATCAGGACTACTGGTTGATTGACGTTTTGATCAGCAAAAAACGTCATCATTTCATCGATTTTTCGTGAGATTTCTCCAACTTTGAGGATGTAAATTTGAGATGGCATGCTGTTCAACTAAACTTTGTAGCGATCCTGGCGTATTGTACTCAGCAGTGCTAGACTAAACCATGACTTTGATCAGGAGGAATAAATGCACACGGTAGGCAGCGGCTTTCTTCATACAAAGGGAGGAACATTTTATTGACACATGCGCAGTATTTATACACAAGGTTCACAAGGTCACATGTCCATTGCAGCTCATCTTATTGGCCGACATAAGTAATAATTGAGAGCACACTAGTATACATGTTAACACCCCCACTTGCTCTCACATTGTTAACTCCTGAAACTCAAATCATAAAGAAAAAACGGAAACAAAACATATCGTATCTCCTTAAATCATCATATAAAGAAAAATAAGAAAATACATAAATCATCTTGTAGTCAACAATATATGGCTACTTTGGCTAGTTTCAAACAGACACTTCGCAAACTTCATCAACTTACATTTGGTTGCGGGTTTTGTCATTATATCTGCTACCATCTGGTCTGTTGGGCAATACTCCAAACATATTTTACCATTATTTACAGTTGATCTTACAAAGTGATACTTGATATCAACATGCTTACATCTTTGTCTGCTTACAGGATTTTTAGCCAATGCTATTGTACCTTGATTATCCTCATAGATCTTAGGTGGTGCATACTGACATTCATCAATACTTTCTAATAGTTGCACTAGGTACAGACACTCTTGTGTGGTTGCAGCCAATGCCATATACTCTGCCTCACACGTGGACAGTGCAACAGTTGGCTGCTTTTTGGTTTTCCAGGAAATCAAAGGACCATTCTCATTCAGGCTAACACAGTAACCGGTTGTACTACGTCTGTCGGTTACATCAGCCGCCCAATCTGCATCGCTGTATGCCTGTAACCCCAGTCCCTTGTCACATTTCCTATAACACAAGCTTTTTGTCAATTGTACCTTTCAAATACCTCAGTACATGTTTCACAGTAACCCACTGCTCTTCTGTTGGCTCACTAAAGTACTGTGACAGTTTACAAACTACAAAACTTAGATCGGGTCTAGTACATGTAGTCAGATAGATTAGGCTACCTACTACCTCTCTGTATTTTCTGGCATCACTCATTATCACTGCATCATCAGTGTAGTTCAGTTTCTGTTCACAAGGTGTTGACCTGGGTTTACACTCTTGCATGTCAAACCTCTCTAGCATTTTCTCGACATAGCTCTTTTGTGACAAGGTTACACATTCATCACACTGGTCAAAATTGATACCAAGGAAATTTCTCAGTCTGCCTAAGTCTTTCATCTGGAATTTCACTGTGAGCATCCCTTTTACACCATTCATTGCTTTCTCATTACTGGCAGCAATAACCAAGTCATCAACCCATATTATTATGATCACCTTCTCATTATCTGTTATCCTTGTGTAAACACAATGATCAGCTGGGTTTTGTACAAACTCATTGTCACTCAGATACTCATGCAACATTTTGTTCCAGTTCCTGCCTGACTGTTTTAATCCATACAGTGACTTCTCTAGCTTATACACCAACTTTTCGTTTGTATTAGACTGCTCTTCATAACCCTCTGGTTGTTTCATGAAAATCTCGCAATCTATTGGTGCATGTAGGTAGGCAGTCTTGACATCCATCTGATGTAAAATAAGGTTTTCCTGTGCAGCTTTTTGCATTAGTACTCTAACACTAGTCAAGTTAGCAGTAGGAGAAAATGTCTCTTCATAGTCTATACCCCTCTCTTGACTGTATCCCTTAGCTACATAACGGGCCTTGTATTTGTCAGAACCATCAACATTACTTTTAATCGCATACACCCATCTACCCCCCACTGCTTTCTTACCCTCGGGTAAGGTGGTCAGAGTAAACGTGTCATTTTCTCTCAGCGATTTCATTTCATCATCCATCGCATCAACCCATTCCTTTGAGTTTGATGAGGTCACAGCTTCTCTAAAGGTTAGAGGTACATTGCACACCATTTTGTAACAGTAGTCTATGTTAATCCATGCCTGATCATCATTCTCCACGTCACATACATAATCTTTTAAATAGTCTGGCCTCCTCCTCTCTCTAGAAGGGTATCGCATAGACTCCTGTTTGATCTGGCCTGTCTCGCCTGGAATCTCGTCCTGCTCCTCCGCGGGACTCACGTCCTGCTCCTCCGAGGGACTCATGTCAGCATTAAGCCTGGTCTTGGCTTCCCTATGCTGCACACCAAAGTCATCATCATCATCGGACATTTTATCAGTCTGTGTCTGCTGCTCTCCGATTGTTTTGGACATAAACCTCACCAGTCTATGCTTTTTCACTTTCCTGCTGTCAGGGTAATAGACCATATAGGCTGGACTGTTCTTGTCATATCCAACAAAGATGCCCTTGTCAGACCTTGAGTCTAGCTTTCGTTTGTCCTGCCTATAGGCATAACACACCGAACCAAACTTCTGCATCCTGGACACATTTGGTCGCCTTCCTGTCAGCACAAAATAAGGTGTTTGTCTGGTGCGGTTATTGAAACATCTATTCCTCACCACAGCTGCTGTCTGGACCGCATACGGCCATAGCACCTTGGGTAACTGGCTCTCTAATAGCATACATCTAGCCATATCAAAAGGGTTCTCCAGTTACACTCCGCTGTACCATTCTGGTGTGGTGAGTATGGTGCTGATGTTTCATGTCTAATCCTGTTCTTATGAAGTAGTGCTTGGTAAACCTGTCCTGTGAACTCTGTACCATTATCAGACCGGATACACTTAACTTCCCCATATGGGGCTGTATCGGCAAGAAACCTCTCTGTGGCTTTCGCTGTATCACTCTTGTGTTTGAGAAAATACACGAACACTGCACTAGAATAATCATCAGTGAAGGATACCGCAAACTTATACCCTTCTCTGGACTCTGGGTCTATTGGTCCTGCTAGATCTGTGTGTACCAGCTCTAAAGCCGACTTGGCTCTCACATCAGGCTTCCTGTTCCTGCTCTGAGTGAACTTTCCCAGAGTGCACACTTCACATTGCATGGTAGACTTTGATACCTTACCCCTGATTGTCATACCATCAACAACATTTTCTAACTTCTGGACATCATCATAATTGCAGTGTCCCAAAATCTCGTGCCACGTCTGAATATCATGACAACCCATACACTGTTCATCACAGTCTTTATTCACCGGCACCGTAGGCAAATAGAACAGTCTGTCATGTTCATAAATGGGAAAACGCGTACTGTCTCTGTACTGTAGGATGTCTTCTCCGTTCTCGCTCAACACCTCACCAGCGTTCCTTAGAGCTGGGATTGTATTCTCAGCGCGTATAACATAATCCGTCACACTCTCACTGCTTGACATTTTCAGCGAGGTCAGTTCTATATAAAGGCTAACAATACGGGGCTTGCCCCTGCCTGCATAGTAGTCCCTCAGAATCTTTAGTGCCTTGGGCACGTCATCCGCTGCCTCTCGCATGACCAGAGACAAACTTTTGTCATCGAGGAATTGGATCAGTTCAGCATACGCCTCTGCGTTCTTTTCCTCATCTGCGGCCAGTTCACGTGCATCATCGGAGGTGGGCTCCTCCAAAATAGTATTCTTTAATTTCTGTAGCCGAAGATGGCCCATAAACTTTGTCTCCCACAGTTCATAGTTCTTTTCGTCTCCGTCAAAAACAAGACGAGACCAACGTGAACTTGAACGTTCCATTCCCGTTTCAAATTCCCTCAGTAGCTACTCACGCCGGATATCCCTACGCAAAAGTCAACGTTTCTGGGCCCATAACCTGTTCAACTAAACTTTGTAGCGATCCTGGCGTATTGTACTCAGCAGTGCTAGACTAAACCATGACTTTGATCCGGAGGAATAAATGCACACGGTAGGCAGCGGCTTTCTTCATACAAAGGGAGGAACATTTTATTGACACATGCGCAGTATTTATACACAAGGTTCACAAGGTCACATGTCCATTGCAGCTCATCTTATTGGCCGACATAAGTAATAATTGAGAGCACACTAGTATACATGTTAACACATGCTTTATGACACTCAACTGTGCCTTCCCCTTTGAAGTCAACATCTACAGGCAATTTATTAATCTCCTTAAACCCATCAACAATACTCAGGAAATTGCTATACACATCAGACCCATTTCCCTGTAAAACCACCTTCCCCAGTAAAACATCTGAGCGAACACAGTCTGGAGGGACACCACGACCGCCTGCAGGTCACTGCCTGCACCTCTAGGATGACGTTTTCTGTGAGAGAGCAGAGGACACAGATCCAAGGGTGGCAACTTTCACAAGTCAAGATGGTTGATCAACAGAGAGCTACTCACCCCAGCTGGATGTCTGGACAGCCTTCCTTTGCTCTCACTCAATCCTTCTCCCTTGCAGGGACCCATCACAGGGACCAAAACCCCCGGAGCACCGCCGGACCAGAACGCTGCTGCCCGATTCTCCTGCACCCGGAGCCACTGCTGGATCCTCCACGGTTCTTCCAGCACTATAGTGAGTCACTGCCTCCTTTGTTCTGTCTTCATAGAAACTCACCGCAGCAGCACACAAGTCCACAATTTTCTGGCTATGTCTAGCCACAAAGTCCATATGCTATCACCAGTTGGTGAAAATCACAATCTTACCCTTACCCTTTATCCCTAGCCTTACCCTTGTCCTTACTCTAACCATAACCCTAACCCCTTACCTTTACCTTTGCCCCTACTCCTACCCCTACCCTTACCCTTACCCTCACCCTTACCCATACCCTAACCCCTACCCTTACCTTTAGCCTTACCCTTACCTTTACCCTTACCCATACCCATACCCCTACCCTTACCCTCATACTTACCCTTACCCTACCCCTACCCCTACCCTTACCCCTACCCTCACCCATACCCCTACCCCTACCCTTACCCTTACCCCTACCCTTGCCCCTACCCTTACCCTTACCCTCGCCCTTACCCCTACCCCTACCCTCACCCTTACCCATACCCATACCCATATTCTTACCCCTACAATTATCCCTACCCTTACCCTTACCCTTACCCTTACCCATACCCCTACCCTTACCCTTACCCCTACCCTTGCCCCTACCCTTACCCTTACCCTTACCCTCGCCCTTACCCCTACCCCTACCCTTACCCAAGGTTAACATAACACACCAGGGAATAATTATAATTGTGTCCATACAAACAGATGAAGTAGCTAAGGTAGCAGGCTATAAATGAGCTAGCTGTTGTTTATTTGTACATTTATACAACTGCATATTTGCTGAAGCGATTCAGGTTAAGTACCTTGCTGAAAGGTTTATGGGATTCCAAACCTGGAACCTTCTTGTCATAATGCTGGATCCCACTGCACCCCACATTCTAACAGCACAGTTATTCTACAAAAAAATAATTTCAAATTACATTTATTTGGGGGGGACTGCAGAACTAAAGATGATCTGGGTTAGCTAATTGACTTGAGATATGTTATGCTAATAACCATTGTGTTATAATATGCTGATACCCATGCAGTTTTTGAACGATTTGTGTTCCTATTGCTATTGATAATATGATGAACCCATGCATTGTATATTTCCACCCAATGGACATCTGATGGTCAATTAATGCTGGATAAAAATGTTTCGTTACCAGTAGCCTATATTGAAAAATACAGATTTTTCACAAAACCGTAATATTTACATTTACTTCTCATATTAACCTATAGCACTGCTACTACTCAAATAGAGGTTTATCATACACACATAGGGTGATATCAGCTAAATTGGGCCACTTTTTGGTTAATTGCTTGGGAAACGAAGAAAAAAGCAATGTATGACATTGAATTGTGTTTTTATGGTTAAAAAGGACTGTTTTTCATATTTTTGTGTTGAATTGATGTAATAAAATATAATTGTTCAGGCCCTACAGCTTTTGAAAACATCAGCTGTCACATTTTGTTAGATGAGCAGTGTTCAGGTAAAATGGGCCGGCTGATCAGCTAAAATGATCCACTCAAACTGTAAAGGGAAACAGAGTCATTTCTCATAAAATAATCGAATCATCTTTAATCTCAACACACTAAAACATTGCATTTAAATAACATTAAATGAAGAATAACATTAAAGCATGAAGAATTCATAAAGAATAACATTTATTCATTCATGAAGTACCAATTACTTTAGGAACTCATTTTGGAACATGAATGTGTCTGTGCATGTGTGTGTGTGTGCGTGTGTGTGTGTGTGCATAGGTGTGTCATGGCGGCTGCTGCACGGCAGCGTGGCGGCTGCACGGCAGCGGGTGAAGACGTGAGCGCACCATTTTCGAAAATCTAACCACACACCCGTCGTAACTGCCGTCGTAAATGTAGTAAGTGCTAGATGTTGCTACTGAGTTTAGTTTGGACAATGTGTCTGGTTTCAACGATCAGAGTTGCCTTCAAACAAGCACTCCAAAGTGGGAGAGTCTACCGCCAGCAATGGCGTCCCTACGACCCAACCCCAGAACACCGGTTGAACAGGGAGACTCGAGAGGACTTCTCTGACTGGGCGCAGCCCCTGAACGAGCAGCAGTGGTTGCCATGATGAGACCTACGTTTCATCAGGAGACCCGAGAAGCTGGATCCGTCTCATAACCCTCTTGAACGGAATATTCTTCAGGAACGGTGTATTTACAACTGAGAACCACGGTGGACACCAGCTCGGCTTCCCCCTTCTGAAATATGTCGCTCGGGTTCTGAAAAAGTTCCCGGTAAAAGAACCGCTTCCTGACGCAATAACATCGGCGCTGTTAATTACCTGGATTGAATCGCAACTGCGGTTCCTCCGAGAGACAGTGCAGCCATCATTAACATCAACGGGAGGCGACCAACGGAGGAGGAAGGCGAGCCGAAACAAACTGTCTTATCTCTGGCAGTGTAGGCGATCCAAGGCCATTCAGATTATTTTGAACAACAGTGAATATCCCGCTCCTCCCCGTGTCCCAGTAATTGCGAACAAGTGCAGTTACACTACCGGCGGAAGTGTCAGGGAGAAACGCGCATTGGCGACCCCCTCCCACCACCACCATGGCACGAAGCTGTACCCAATACGGAGCCAGCCTGTCTCCCGGACACCGCCCACTTTACGCAGGCCGAGGTAGAGACTGTGCTGTGCGATCTACCCAACAATAAATCCAGTGGCATGGACAATGTTTCATACGAGTCTCTCAAAGCCACGCAGCCTGGTGTATTAACATCCATCTTTAATGCCTGCCTGGAGAATAACGAGTTCCTGATTCGTGGAAGGAGCTCTCGTCCACAGAATCCCCAAGAAGGACAATATCCCGGACAACCCATCAACCTGGAGAGACATTTCACTCCTTCCTACCATCTATAAGGTGTTCATGAAATGCATCCTTGGCCGAATTCAGCCATGGCTGGGGGATGAAAACATCTTATCCCCAAAGCAAAAGGCGTATATCAGTAGGCAAGGTATGAATGAACATGTGTTTTGTCTCAAGACAGGGATTGATGATTTTAAGCATGAGTCAAGTAAATTCTATACTGTGTTTCTTGATTTTCGTGATGCATTTGGCACTTTAGCACATAATGTCATGTTAAGAGCCCTGGAGGAAATCCATCTACCTCAGGTTTTCTATGATATTGTTAAAGATGTCTACTCTGGTTCATTCATACAGATAATCTGTGGTAAACAGCTCACAGACCCAATCCCTCTCCAAGTTGGCATTAAGACAGGCTGCCCATGGAGTGCAGTTAATTTTGTGCTCGCCATAAATCAGTGGTTAAAGTGGCTTTGTAGCTGTGCTCCCACTAATATCATTTCCCCTAACCCCGTCCAGGGGTATGCAGATGATGTAGTAATAGCCTCCAGGCAGGAGGAAGTTATAAACACCATGCTCTCCAGAACAGACTCCTTTTTGGATTGGTCTGGATTAGAGGTAAAAGATTCCAAATGTGCTGTGTTTTATGAGCGGCGGAGTGGGGGAAACCGCTGGTACCATGCAAAGTCTGATGTCATACCTGTATTTACTATCAATAATAAGCCACTTTGTGTCTACTCATTGCATGAAACAAATACATATTTGGGTCACAAGTTCAATGTGGCAGGAGAGTGGAAAGATCAAGTTGCCTATATCATTTCTGAGTACACCACCAGGCTTAGTTTGATAGACGCATCACCCCTGCCACTCATCATGAAACTAGAAGCAGTCAGACAAATTGTCCTAGCCAAGGTTCAGCATCTGTTTTCAAATGTACACATTCCACGTAAGTTTCTACGTGAAATGAATGATAAGACCGTGCATCTGATTAGAAAATGGACTGGACTGAACACTCATACCACACGGGACATCATATTTCACAGCAAACAGGAGGCGGACTGGGAGTTCCTAACTTTGAGTGGACTTATTTTGCCACCAGACTCGGCCATCTTCTAAACATGCTGAACAGTGATGACCAGTGTGTGAGGGAGATGGCTAGAGCCTCACTGTTTCTGGACCTACGGAGACGCAAGGTCCCCTGCGCGTCCATCAGATCCTAGCTTCCTAGGATTCAAGAGGAAGAACACTGGAAAGCTGGACACTCGCTCCCCAGGATTTGGGGTCTGGTCTGACTGGCCTGACCTCAACGACCTCTGTGGCTGGAACAACGTGGCCCTGGAGTGGGTGGGGTCAGATTCAGAGGCAGTGACTGTCTCTGAAGAGACCATCTCTGACCCCAGCATCACTGTGAGAGCGACCATTAACATCTGTGGGACAGAACATCACCTCTCACTAGTCAATACCAGAGGTCACCTCATGATGGCGCAACAACAAAGACAACGACAGCATTGGATCGAGCTGAAGCTTCAGGGAAGCTGGCATGTCTACCTGCCGCGGATCACTCTGTCTCTCATGCAGTGTTTAAAAGTGTAACTCTCGAGGAGAGTATTATTATTTTCACTTTAAAAGCTAGACTGCAGGTTTTACCAACAAAGCTTAACCTTTCCATCTGGCTTCCTGACAGTCATAGCCCACACTGTTTACATCACGGTCATGAGCAGATAACTGAAACCATGTCCCACATCTTAAATGGTTGCCATGCTTATAAAGGGCTCTACATTTGTAGGCATGATAGAATTGTGGATCTGATTTCAGAGGGTGCTATTTCCACATTCAGGCCTGCTGCGAAGCTGTACAAGCACTCCACTGTAAAGCCGAGCATGTTCAGTCTGTGTAGTGACGATTCAGAAGTGTTCTCCAATATCTCAGCTAACACCCCCGATCCTGTAATTGTCAATGAAAATCACAGAGAGGTGCTCATTCTAGAAGTTGGCTGTACCTTTGACCATAGCCTAGAAGAAGCCTTTTCAACTAAGATCTTGAAATACCAACAGCTGGAGCAGGCCATTTTACAACTGGGTTACAAATGTAAACTTTTAGTTTTCATCTTTGGCAGCCTGGGTCATGTTCATAAGCTTGTTGTCAGAGGCCTTCAAATGGCCGGTCTATCTAAGAGAAGGGCCAAACAGTTAGCGAAGTATTGCTCAGTATCTGCTATCATTGGTAGCCGCTCAATTTGGAGAAGACGCTGCTATTTGTACCCATGAGCTAGATAATGTCTGTTTTACAGTATTGATACTGTATCTGTCGACCCACAAATGTTCATTTGGGGTGAATATGTATAGGCATAACTGGTCGCCAACTCTGCACATAATGTAACTCACTGACTCTTAACGGCAAAAAGCACTGTCACTGTTTATGTTCATGAGATATTGTAATTTTATGTGGACATAAATAAAGCATTTAAAATGTGTGTGTGTGTGTGGTGTGTGTGTGCCTAACTATGCTGGCTTACACATGCATATCTGGAATTAAAAATACTCTCGGAACAACTGTAAAGAAAGTCATATTAAAACGGGAGACAAGGCTACTCTTTTAGACTGATGCTTCAGTAAATCACTCATTCATCACAGTGTGTGTGTGTGTGTGTGTGTGTGTGTGTGTGTGTGTGTGTGTGTGTGTGTGTGACAGAGCGCTAGATAGTGAGAGATAGCTCACGATGCGCCCTGGACCAGAGCTAATACACACATACATAATTAGAAGGGAAAATGTGAAAAGAGGCATGTAATATATACAATAATATAATATAATAATCTATTAATAGCCTACTTTTAATAAGAGGAACCATCTAAATATCTGCTAAAACTCAATTCAGAAGGTGGCTCATTTTGGCTGAAATGCATGGCTCAATTTACCTTAACACATTAAGGTCAATTGAGCCACTAACAAAAAATAAGTTTATGAACAAACTATCAGCATTATATCTGATGGAGGCCATCAGAGCATGTAGTATACATAATCATTTATAGATGTACATTAGTTTTTTCTTGATTTATCAACCTTATTATTGACAAGTACATTTTCATATGTCAGGCCACTCACCTTTAAGTTCTCTCAGCAGTCTCGATGTGAGGCATTGCCCCGACCACCATAGCAACCATAGACCATCCATCCATCCATCCATTGTCTAAGCCGCTTATTCCTGGTCAGGGTCGCGGGGGTGCTGGAGCCTATCCCAGCATGCGTTCCGGCGAGAGGCAGGAATACACCCTGGACAGGTCGCCAATCCATCGCAGGGCACACACACCATTCACTCACACACTCATACCTACGGGCAATTTAGACTCTCCAATTAGCCTAACGTGCATGTCTTTGGACTGTGGGAGGAAACCGGAGTACCCGGAGGAAACCCACGCGACACGGGAGAACATGCAAACTCCACACAGAAAGGCCCCGGCCTGGATTCGAACCGAGACCTTCTTGCTGTGAGGCGACAGCGCTACCCACTGCACCACCGTGCCGCCCAACCATAGACCAATCAAGTCAATTGTTACATGTCAAGTACAGTTGTGGCAACAGTTTAATATCATTTGCAGTCATTGTCTGTTAAAATTTTAAGAGCTGAGACGCTCAAACCTGAAATGGCTCATTTTACCTGATGGCCCAATTTAGCTGATATCACCCTATAGGGTATTTTACCAAAAATGTAACCAACAGCCCATGTCAGATTAAAAGAACGTTTGTATACTTATTTATTTATTTCCATTGTTGTCCGTCAGGAAATTAATGTAGCCTATATCTGTATCGTTTCACACCCTTGTCAATGAGCACCATTACGGATGCGACATCAGAAGTTTAGGGTGTATATTATGAATATCTATAATACATAGCCTACAAATTGTTCTGATCCTCACACCCTCACCCGCTGTGTGAAACCAGCCGGAATCGCATTAGTTCTCCAGGCCCTTTAAGTGGGATTGTCCCGCATTGTACGGTAGGAGGGGTTGTAGTGACGCTCGTTAGGTCTTTGGTACTGAGCTGAACAGTGCTTTTCACCTGCAGTTGAGGAAGGGACGACTCAGGACAGTCTTTAACAGAGACTGTTTTATTTCTCGCAGGACACTGCGGAGCATCCACGAGGTAACACCAGGGAAATAATAGAGCACGCGCCGAATCCCGGTTTCATTATGCTGCTGACAAAAAATAAATTTGACTTCGCTTTCTTGCTGATGAGCGCCTTTTTACTGTGCACATCAATGGTGAGTTTCGTTTTAATATTTTAAGAATAATACTACTAATAATTATTATATAATTCTTTTTGGCAACACTATAGTGTAACCTGCTACTATTTGAGTGAGCCGGCGCAGTGATACTGCACTATGGCGCTGATCCTCAACTTACTAAGAAAAATGAATTTTGCGCTCTTTGGAAGAGTGATGCATTTATGGAATATAAATCTGTTTTTGGAAGCGTTTCGCTAGTGATTTTTGCATGTGAGATTTGTAAGAGCACATTTTAAATTGTTTTTACAAACGCTCAATTTTGACTAGAAGAACAAACCATATCACTAGAATGGAGTGAATTCGCATCCATCGAACACCTCGCATCTATTCATTTAGACCGTTTTTTGTACGCATACTGAAATTGCAGTGGTGTGCTTGCAGCATCACACAAACGGTGCGTATGATACAGATTTCCTTACATTTAGACTACTGTAATGATGATGATGAGGCAGTTTCCTTTAATACATTTAACTTAGCATTCTTTGGACAAATTATATGTGCATACAGCTTCGTTAGCAGGGAAGCATGAATAATGAGCAATTAACAGTATATTTTATGATTATATAAATGTTTATTTCTTCCACTGTATAGGTGTTCGTGGGATGTCGGCTTATTAGAAGATCCGGTCCCGAATCCATGTTAATTGTGTATGAATTGTTTGGGTTCAATTGAACCCCAACTTGTTGTATTGATATTAGTGTCAGTTTTGTGGTTTTCCAAAGCGTTATGCTTTTTAACCTTACTCGTCCGTGTTTATATCCGTTATTTTGTTCCAAACCGGAGTTTCATCTAAAATCTTGGGAGAGACAGAAATTGTTGCAGAGAATTAAACCTGAAACCTCTGTGTTCAGTTCTGCCTTAATATGAGTTAATCACTCCTTCTCACTCTTGCGGCAATGGTTGGTTTGCGGTACCGGCAAGAATGATTCTTAAAACGGCTCAGAGAGGAAATTGTATTTTACGGATAGACGCGGCGTGGTGTGGCGTGAGGTCGACAACATTTCATTGCTGTCCGTTGTAAAGGCATCATAGACGTCCGCCTCCGTATTTCCCATAGTCCCTGAACAATCGCAATCTCCTTCCATTTACAGAGATAGGTGGAGGCGTAGGCTATGTCCGACAGCTCACCTCATCAAGTCAGCAGCAGGGCAAAGTATCTTGATTCGGGATTGGATTAGACTACTCTGAACCCGTGGACCAAAGTACAAGTGAAGTGTAACAGACTGCAGGCAGGATACAGGGCTACTTTTACAGTGCTGCAGCAATGGAACTAAATCTCTGCCTGGCAAGGCAGGAACACTAATGTCTCATGTCATGAAAGTCTAATATCCTGCTAACTCTTCCAGCTCATCTTTGCTGGCACTTGATCTTGTCTACAGAGGTTTGAGTGTTAGGAGGATGGAGATGCATTATTTTGTATTTTGCGTTTTTTGGAATAGTTTCTGCGTGAGTTGTTGCGCTGACATGTAATGGAAGGCTTTAATCATCCTCATCATCACCACCATCATCATCATCATCTCCACCATTACCCCCCCCATCACTTTCACCATTGTCACCATTTATTATTATCACCATACCCACATTAATGCACATAATCTGCTTTACATTTTACATTACATTTTAGGCACTTAGCAGACACTCTTATCCAGAGCAACTTACAATAAGTGCATTTACAATTTTTGTAATTTAAAATGGCAAGAATAATCACAACTAGAGCAAGAGATCAGGACAGCAACAATACAACAGATGGCATCATATACAGATGCACACCACACCTACAAAACAGGGAGAGAAAAGTTAATACTTTTAGTGGAAGTGTAGTCTTTTCAGTCTCTTGCAGAAAACAGCCAGTGATTCTGCAGTCCTGGCTGAGTGTGGAAGGTCCTGAGCAGACTAGAGGCGAGGCCACGAGGAGCGTCTGCCAGTCGCCCGAAGGGACGGGACAGACAGTTGACCAGAGGAGGCAGAGCGGGAGGTCTGGCTGGGGTGTAGGGTGTGATCAGTGTCTGCATGTAGGAGGGAGCGGTACCCCTCATGGCCTGGTATGCCAGCACTAGTGATTGGAATTTAATTTGGCCTGTTATAGGGAACCAGTGAAGTGTGGTGAGTACAGTGGTATTCAACAGCTAAGGTATGGAAAAGTGACATCACATAAAATATTTTCTGTTGATAATGGGTGAAACAGTAAATGATAAAACAGTTTGAGCTCACTGCTTGGCCAATAATAGTATCAATAAATAAATATTACTTTCATATCGTGTTACTTGACTATATTTTAACTGGGAATCCAAACTTTTTGGACTAAATTAGAGTTGTTTTATCAATGTAGGTTAAAATAGATATGAAAAATGGTAAGTGAAGTAACACAACTTTTACTGGTTTATTTAGGCAAGTTTTAAAAATAGATTATGAAGGTATGGCAACAGCCTTACCTTGCCATACCCAATTGACACCCGTGGGTGAGTAGTGGAGTGACGCGTGAATTTGGGTTGGGCGCGCAGCAGCATAATGGACTAGTTGCAGTGGCTTGATGGCACAGGCCAATAAGGTGGACATGGCCAGACATGGACCTATCAAAGCCTGAAAAAATATCTGTGTGGCCTCTTGCAACATTGCAACATGCCTTGAGAATCTCAGCTGGTTGTCAGCTTTATATCTTTACTATTAACATTATAGACATTGTCATTATCATCACCATCATCATCATCACCTTTACTACTCATCTTCATCAATATAACCATCATGACCCCATCATCACAGGAAGATTTTCAGGTTGTAGGCTATGGAGTATGTTTTGGTAAACTAATCTGGGATATGTTGTTGTACTGTAACTATTAAGCCTATAAGGTTTTTAGCTGTAAGATGCTCTAAATACAGGGCATCTCCAAATTCATGATTTGTTCTGTCTCTCAGGGAAGTCATGGAGGCCTACCGTCTAATCCACCATGCAGACCAAGATTTTCAGAGAGTTTCTATTCTGTGTTTGTTTCGAGGGATATACTTCAAGGACAGAGCACTCTCAAAGGTAAGGCTTGCTGTAGGTTTAAAGTCATTGACTTTTTGAATTTTACACTGAAAGAGAAAATAATATGTGCTTTTGATCAATGTATCTGAAGGTCAGAAAAACATGCCACAGCCAAGCCCCGCAGTGGGGATGGGGTTCAGAACATGCACACACACCGTGCTAAGTCCGAGTTGGGGTTGTTCAGAGCCTACATGTGCACACACCATGCTAAAGCTAGGTAGTTTTGTCTAGCTAAAAGTAGTTTTAGTGTATGGGGGTTGTGTAAAAAAGGATGAACGTTAACATCATTAAGTCCTGGCTGTGTATGAGGGTGAGATCTGGAACATATGCTAGAATTGTTATCACTTTCTTTCCAAATTTCCAGATCACTTTCTTTTCCCTACATGCATTTAGGTTATGGGCGTGTCTCATTCAGAAATCCCCCAGGTAGTGAACAGATAAAGCACAGGCGCATGATATTTACTCCATGGAACATTCTTTACCATTTTTGTGCGATCGGGTATGCTTGATTGAATAGAGAATGTTAAGAATCAACATTTACTTTATTGACAGTGAGTTGTGAAATATTGAAACTTTGACCTTTCACTGTAGATAGGAATAACCTAAAAGATACATATTTGTAATTTATACTTAACACCAGCCCTGCCAAATATAGAATACTTAAAATTATCTTTTCATCTGTGTATATATATACAGTATATATTTTTACGTCTGCAGTGATTCTGTGTTGTTGATACTTTTGGTTTTACCTTCTCCCCTTCTGTCAGCAAATAGTTGACTTAATGTCTCCTTTAAAATTATTTTTGAGGCTGAATCAGTCTGTTACTAAGTATTAATCTATTTGATGAACCTATTATAATTGCAACAATAATGTCACAGTTTACTTTACTATTGTTTCAATTACTATACAATTGCTATATTGTGCAGGGTTTTAGGCTCTTCTTCATCAAGATTGAAGACAGAATACAATTCTTGTTAATTAACAGGCATTTGAATACTGATCCAAGTAATTGATTAGTGGTGGCATGGTTGACCAGTTGAATAATTTAAGAATGGCATAATGGGTTTCATAGGCAGAGACACGGTTATTTGACCCTGCTGTGAAGGTCAGGATAGTGGGTGGACAGGGTAGGTGACAGGGTTGACAGGAAGCTTGGTCCAAAGCTTTAACACCATTAAGCACACAACGTAAGACAATGAATGTATCAGCTTAGCAAAATTGTACATATGTGGGGATGTGGGGCCGGGAGGGAAAATCATAAGCAGTCTTGAAAGGGTACTATAATTCCCTTAATCGAAAACCTTAAATGTATTATTAGTATTAATACAAATCTTAATATTCACATTTTTTCTATTGGAGGTTTTAATGTAATAGCTGTTAGAAAGGTCGTGTTGTAAAATAACCTCTTCACAGCGCAAACTGTGGCAGAGTGTTCCATGGGGTGAAGCATAATTTGCTAAACCATCTCATAGATAAGTGGTGACCCCTGTGGTCATTTGGGCATGTGAAATATCAGATGAGCTGCCCAGTCCTCTGGTGCTGTAGCTCCACAGTCTTTCTTTTAGTAAATTGTAATGAGTTTGCAGATCTTACACCTGTTGTGTTCTGTTTCAATAGGACGTTTTTTCCTGGTGGCCTGAAAAAAGTTATGAATGTGCATCAATATAATTTCGATGAATTTGATGAAGCAGAAATCCTATCTCTAAACTGGTGACTGGTCTCAACCTGTTTTCATGTATTTTGTTTAAAATGCAATTTCAAGTGCACCAATTGCCTGAAAATCCATTGTCAAGTAATCCAAATGTTTTCTCATAAATGTAAATGATAAAACGGGGTGCAATTAAGTAAAATCAATTGAATAATTTAAGAGAAAATACTTAAAATCCCTCTATTAACTGTATATCTCACTAGATTGGTGCAAACTAGATTGGTCCTTTTTCATCAATATGAAAAGGGTGAATCTACACAGATCATATGGATATATAAGTAGTTTGACATGGAGGACAAAGAATAGGCTACATTTATTTGCAAGTTAAAATAATCTGTAGATATAAGGACAATTTTGTGACGGAAAGAAAGATAATACCATTACAAAATAAAATTGGGAATAATCAACCATTAGTATTTATTATCCAGCTAATTAATAGATTGATAATCAAGGAAAGTAAATGGAAACAGACTGAGCGTAATAATCAGTTTAAATGTAAGGTTTCTGCCTCCTCAATTTCCTGCTCACCAGCTGCCACGGATGTTCATATTATTAGTGCATTTTATGTTTTTAAGTTTTTTATGTTTTATGTATTTGAGTGTTATGGCCTCTTTATTATGGGCATACTATGCACACTGCTGTACCGGCATCCTTTAAAGCCAGTTTACAGCTGTGTTATTGTCCCCATTGGAGACACCAGTGGTGAATATAGCTAGCCTGGCTGTTGTGTAGGCTTTTTAAAAACCTAAGGAAAAAGAAGGGCTCAGGGTGGTTCTTTAAATAAGAACCTTGTTCCTTGTTTAACCTAGAACCGTCATTCCGGAAAATAATGGGTCAGTCAGAACCAGGTTGGACATATTGAAAAGTACAGCATGGCAACGTTGCTGGATATGGACAGCATTCTACAGGAGGGGGTGCTGGCTGTCAGGATGCTGTGGTGGTGAAGTTTGACACTGTGACTGCCCACATTTGGAGAGGTCCCGCAGATAGGTTTCACACTATTTTCCTGGCCCTGCTGCAGTAGAGGCTAACCTCTGCTCACAGCTTAAATGTTCATTCTAATCTTCTGCTCTTTCTGGTTTCATTCTCGTGGAGTTTTTTTAAGTTCAGTGGGTGGAGTTTTCATGCATACAGACTTGCTGTCCTCATATGCCTCTGTATGGAGGGCAAAACTTTCTTTTTTTGCAGTTTTTTCCCCATTTTTCTCCCAATTTAGTCCGATTTTACCCTCTTTTTCATGTCAATTGTCCCCCTCAAGCTACAGCTCGCTGCTGTAGTCCTGAAAACGGCAGTGACATGCGGCGGAGCACCGCCTCTTCCGAGCCGGAACCTGCCAAGCCGTCACCGTAACTCCGGTATGCACACCGGGCCACTCCCATACGCAGTGAGCTTGTATCGGCTTCCCTCCCCCAACCCTGGGGCAGAAAATTGCCACCCACTAGTGGCACTCCCTGCCAGAGCCAAAACTGGTGCGACCTGGTGGAATCGAACCCTGGTCGCAGTGGGCAGCATCAGATGTTTTTCCGCTACACCACCCGGGAGGCCTGGATCCAATAATCTAACTGACAATTTTTGCAGAGAATCTTGGGAAGGTCAACTTTTTTCACAATGTCAAGATCACTGCACATGATCTGTACATAAATAAGGTGCACCTGCACACAATCTACACCTGTAAGCAGTACATGCCTGTATGCAATGCAAGACATTTATGGCTGGAGTTCTTCCACAAAGTCAAAGAAAACAGTGTACCACAGGAATACCATTATACTGTGCCATGAACAGCACAGTATAATGGTAGTTAGCAAAAGGTTTGAGTCTAGGATGGGGAATTTCCCTTGTTACCTCAATGCTTAATCTGGATCTTTTGATTAAAAAAAACAATAACAATATAATATTTTCACATTTTCATAACAACTTAAATGTTTACCCCATCGCTTCATAGGACTTCAACACCAACCGGCAATTTTTACTCGGTTAAAAAATAAATATTTTAAGTCCTCTTATTTTACAATCAGTGGTGTCTGTCACACTGCTATCATGCACATTTTGCTTTGGGAACTTTGTCACATCCCTTGGTAATTCAGAACTGTGTACAAGTCAGTGTAGTTGTCAGTGATTTTACCTTGTACAACAGGTGGAGGGGGTGAATCGGCAGGGTGCGTTTGTGAAAGCACGTGAGCTGATGTGATGCAGCATGGCGATGATTCCGTGCAGACTCCAGCTGAGTGGAGATTAGTCTTGACAGAACCCCCCCTCACACACACAACCCATACCAGTCAAGTCCAGAATGAATGGATGTTTGAGTGACTGCACATAGCAGTATAAAACATTACCTTAAACAGTTCCCCCAGAGACAGGCATCTACCAATACAGGCAGAAGATTTACATGAAGTATTAAACTAACGGATGTGACCTGTGTTTTTTTCATGTCAGTATGCATTAAAATAAACCCCAAAGATGGGAGAACTAATCTACCTCCTCCTCAGCTATGCTGTCCATACCCCTCCAGCCCTTCTTCAATCCTTTACTACAATGATTACAGTAGGTAGCTGGTTCAGGAATCCTATACAAAATAAAATAAAACATATCCATTATTGAACATTAATCTAGTGACAATCCATTCTAGTTCTCTCTCTCTACTGTCACCAACCGGCTCAAAGGTAGTGACAAAAATGGGAGACAAGCCAAGGGTAAAGTAATTAATGTTTTTATTTAACTAATAAGGTAAAGTATATGATTAAAGTGAGGTATGTTAATCAGTGATATCAGTGGTGTAGGATGTGGATGCGTGAACAGTAGAATGATGCAGTGTTGTAAGTGCAAAACCAAACAGAAGGATAACACATAATGACCACAAACCAGCCGCTCCAACACGGCGTCTCTGGTGTCGAGAGAGAGCGAGAGCCCTCAACAGCACAACCTAAATAAGCTTGACACAGCTGTGCTGCATTATTCCAATCAGGTCTCCTCTCCTCACCGCCGCCCCCCTACAGGACAACCGAGGAGAGGAGACCGTCACACTACCTACCACACTTTAAAAAAAAGAAGCAGAGCAGAGGGGAGTTTGGGCAAGGGGAGGAAGCAGCATGCTCTTGAAAAATGGTCCGTGATGACCAGGATGACAGTGTTGCCCTGGGAGGGCGGAAGCCCCATGGCGTAGTCCATCGCGATGTGCGACCAGGGACGGTGAGGTATGGGAAGGGGGTGGAGCAAACCGTGGGGGTGTGATTGAGGGTTCTTGTGCTGTGCGCAAATGGCACAGGCCGCTACGAAGGCATGCACATCCCTGTCCATAGTCGGCCACCAGAATCGTCGGCGGATGAATTCCAGGGTTCTGGACCCCCCGGGGTGTCCTGTCGACCGCGACGAATGATCCCACTGCAACACGGGTGACCGGACTCGCTGAGACCTTTTTGGGCCTTCATGACTATGGTCTCGATCCGCCATCGAACTGGAGCCACGATCTTGGAGGAGGAGAGAATGGGCTCCGGTGTGGTCTCCTGCTCGGGGGTCTCACACAGTAGGGAGAGAGCATCTGACTTTTGATTCTTGGAGCCTGCACGATACGATAGGATAAAATCAAAGCGGTTAAAAAACAGTGCCCATCTGGCCTGACGGGGGTTAAGGCGTTTGGCTTGTTGGATGTATTCCAGGTTTTATAATCAGTCCACACGATGAATGGGTGGGAAGCCCCCTCCAACCAATGCCGCCACTCCTCCAATGCCAGTTTGACCGCCAGCAACTCGCGATCACCGATGTCATATCTCCCCTCGGTGAGAGTGAGACGGTGGGAGAGGAAGACACAGGGGTGGAGTTTGTGGTCCGAGATCAACCGCTGGGAAATGACCGCCCCGACTCCCACGTCGGATGTGTCCACCTCCACGATGAACGGTAGAGAGCTGTCTGGAATGACCAACACCGGAGCGGATGCGAAGCGCTCCTTGAGCTTGAGGAAAGCTGTCTCTGCTTCTGGGGGTCAGGCGAATTGGGTGGGCCTTCCCCGAGTCAGGGCTGTGAGAGGTGCTGTTACGGTGCCGAATTTACGAATAAAGCGGTGATAGAAGTTTGCAAATCCCAGGAAGCGCTGGACTAGTTTGATGTAGGTGGGGCGTGGCCAGTCTCGGACAGCTTGAGTCTTGGTCGGATCCATTTGGATGTTCCCTTGCTTAATGACGAACCCAAGGAAGGTCACGGTGAAATTCACTTTTTTCCACTTTGATGAACAGTTGGTTTCTCAAGAGGAGTTGGAGCACCTGGCGGACATGCTGGACGTGTTCATGACGGGATTTGGAAAAAATCTAAATGTCGTCCAAGTAAACAAAAACAAACCGGTTGAGGGTGTCCCTGAGCACGTCGTTGATGAGGGTTTGGAACACGGAGAGGCTCTGTTGGACAGACAGAAAGGCATCACCAGGTATTCATAGTGGCCTGTCACGGTGTTGAAGGCTGTCTTCCACTCGTCTCCTTCTCGGATCCGGACCAGGTTGTATGCATTGCAGAGATCAAGTTTGGTGTACACCATCGCTTCCTGGAGCAACTCAAAGGCGGTGGACATCAGTGGAAGGGGATATCGGTTCTTTACCGTGATTTTGTTCAAGGCGCGGTAATCGATGCATGGACGCAGCCCCGCCTCCTTCTTTGCCACAAAGAAGAATCCCGTCCCTGCCGGTGAAGTGGAGGAGCGGATGTGACCCGCCGTTAGCGCATCATGGAGGTAGGCCTCCATGGCGGCCGTTTCGGGCCTGGAGAGAGAGGAGAGCTTGCCCCCGGGAGGACAGGTTCCCGGCAGCAGCTCTATGGCACAGTCGTAGGGCCGATGTGGTGGGAGAACCATGGCGTGGTGTTTGCTGAAGACTTGGACTGAAGTTATGATACTCGGGGGGCACTCGGGAAAACTCAGAAAAGGCAGGGTTGAGGCTTGGGACAATAGGCACATGCTTTGGCAGGGAGTACTCCATTCAATGATGGCACCGGCACTCCAGTCAATGTGGGGGTTGTGTTGTGTCAGCCAGAGGTGGCCAAGGACTAGGGGAAACTCAGGGGAATGGATCAGGTGGAATTCCAGGGATTCGGTGTGTGTATCACCCACGCTTAAACGCAGGGGAATGGTGTTATGTTGAATGCCGAACCTAGGGGTCTGCCGTCGAGCGCGGTGACCGCGAGGGGCGGATTGAGCGTGTTGAGCGGCAGATGGAGTTTCTGGGCTGTAGCAATGTCCACAAAGTTACCGATTGCACCGGAATATACTAGGGCTCGGAGGGTGCGTTGATGGCTGCCCCAGGAGAGAGTGACGGGGGAAAAAAAACCTTGAAGACTCGGGACTGATAGTGCCGCTCGGGATTGCAGTGGGGGGACGAGGGGTTGCCAGGCTTGACTCCGATGCGTGCTGGGGAATCCAGGACTCGGGGCTCAGGAGGGGAGTGGCCATGCGTTCTCTCCTCCGCTCACGGTGCTGGTTGTCCATCCGATTGAGATGTCAATGAGGGTTTCAATGTCCTGCATGGCATCCCGAGTCGCCAGGTCGTCCTTGAGAGCTTCAGCCCGTGGTGGAAGGTGGCGAGCAGGGCCTCCGTGTTCCAGGTGCACTCCGAGGTCAGTGTCCGGAACTTGATGGCGTAGTCCGAAATGCTCCGAGAGCCCTGGCGCAGATGGAGAAGGCGGTGGGACGAACGCTCACCTCATCTCAGCCTCGAAAAGGGGGTAGTCCGAGCAGTTGGGGGTTTGGTGTTCCCACACTGCTGTAGCCCATGCGAGTGCTTTGCCAGTGAGGAGGGATATAATGTATGCTACCTTGGAGCGATGGGTGGGAAAGGTGGATGGCTGTAGCTCGAAAGCGAGGGAGCATTGGGTGATGAACCCCCGACACCCTCCGGGGCTGCCGTCATAGCACGGGTATTCGAGGTAGGGAGAGTGGACTGGTATGGTTGGGGTGAACGGCGTAGGCGCGGCTTGAGGGAACATGGCTTGGTCTCGGTTCTGCACTGCCTGTTCGAGTGCTTGGAGGTTTTCCAGTGCCCGCCGAAGCAAGTCTTCGTGGTGGCCCACTGCTGCCCCCTGGTTAGCCAACGCTGCCCGGAGCTGGCACAGTTCCTGTTCTGGAGTCTGGGTCTCCGCTGGTTCCATTATGGCTTAGTCTTTCTGTCAGGACTGGTGGTGAGCGGAACCATGAGCGGAGACGAAGAACGGGTGTTAATTTTCAAACAAAGTATTATTTTAGTTTTCTTTAAAAAATAAATGAAACGGCTTCCAAAGGCCAGATAACAAAAATGCACAAATAACTAATAACTAAGGAATCTTGAGAGGCTAGACATGACACAGCTACGGCAGGGACATTCACAAAAAGACTAAGCACAGAAACGCAGACAGGCAGAGTTTAAATAATGAGAACATAATGGGGCACAGGTGGAACACAATCAGGAACAACGAGGCACAATTGTAAACACTCATAAAACCATTAATCAATTAAACAATAAGAAATTATTCAGGGAATAATTAAGTGTAGACACAGAGGGAACAACACAGAGTTCAGGTTGTTCTTTGGTGGCCCCTGGTAGAGGAAGCCAGAGGGGCAGACCTGACACATGTTCACTCATGAGTCTTTATAGATGTTATGATGGAAACAGTGTCCCAAATGGGCCGAACAGATTTGTGTTTTTATCAGTTTTTTTATCTGCTTTTTATCTGTTATTTTGCCGCAGTTCTAGAAGCCAGGTTCTAGAACTGTGTCAGTGGTCAGTTGTGTGGTCAAATGAGTGTCCCTCTCAATCCATTGCAATTTTCACATCCTCACACACATACACACCTGCACATGTACCCAGCAATTGGGCCTATATGTTCAGTCGCAGATTAAACATGTAACAGGAAGTCCCAAGGGCTGATTATAGCCACAGGCAATGCTGATGCATTCACACTCTCATGGGCAAGGGGGAGGGGGGGTCTTGCTTCAGATTTGTCACTTCGGATTTGGCCCTTGGCCATTCCTACCTTTTCTCTCTAACAAGAAAAAAAGAATACTATCTGAAAGAAATAGACAAGGTCACATTTTCTCTCCTGGACTGATAAGTGGATGGTATCGCCTGTGGTTATTCACATTGTGATGCCGTGTGTGTGTGTGTGCAAGTGTGTGTATGTGTGTGTATGTGCGTGTGTTTTTGTGTGTGTGTGCGAGTGTGTGCGTGTGCGAGTGTTTGTGTGTGTGTGTGTGCGAGTGTGTGCGTGGGTGTGTGTGCGTGTACGTGTGTGTCTCTCTGTGTGCGTGCATGTGTGTGTGTGTGTGTGTTTGCGTGAGCATGCGTGTGTGTGTGCATGCGTGCGTGTGTGTGTGTGTGTGTGTGTATGTGTGCGTGTGTGTGTCTCTGTGTGTGTGCGTGCGCACGTGTGCATGTGTGTTTTTGCGTGTGTGTGTCTCTGTGTGCATGCGTGTGTGGGTGTGTGTGCGCATGTGTGTGTGTGTGTGTGTGCGAGTGTGTCTGTGCGTGTGTGTGTGTGTTTGTGCATTCATTACTGTCAATCGCCCAAAAATAGATGAGCCAAGTCAAGAGTGCTGACAGCAATGACCACTGAAATATTTGAAGCATGTAATCATCCCGTGGGACCATAATATTTTGTTTGGCAGGCAAGCATATCTGATTAAGCTCAAATCCTATTGTCTATGCAGCCATTGAGGTAAACCTTTTGCACCACAACAGCGTTGGGTATTGAGTGCTGTGCTACTCTATGTACAGTGGTGTAGGGCTCAGTGCTACTGAGAACTAGTGCTGCTAGTGAACTAAGAACAGTGCTACTGAACTGTATCCTGAATGCATGCACATGAAAACACACATGCACACACATACACACATACAGAAACAGACACACACACTCACACACACACACACACACACACACACACACACACACACACACACACACACACACACGCACATATCAATGCAGGCCAATGCCATCTCGCGGTCATTCAGAGGAATCGCGAGGCCACTGAAGCTGATTTCTGCTGAAACAGTTGTGTCTTTGGGAGAAGAAATGTGCCTTTAGGGAGGAGTACTGGAACAGGAGGCAGGGAACCTCCACCATGCTTCAGTCGGCCATGACTTCACTGGTGCTCTGCCTCCTGAGGTATGCACTGGTCCTGCTCACTTTAAGAGAGGCCTTATTCTGGCTCTACTGCACAGCAGGGAAACAGGAGATTATTTTTTTATATTGAAACGTGCCGGCAAGCGTGGGTTGCTCTATACTGAAAAGTGCTATTTATTTATTTATCCTCAGTTTATCCAGGAGAGCAGATGTCACGATGGCTGGCTGTGACTAAGCAAGCCTGTAAGCAGCATCTCTCTCTCTCTCTTTCTCTAACTCACACTGTCACCATCTCTCTTTCTCTCCCTCTGCCTCTCTCTCTCTCTCTCTCTCGTTCTCTCACTCACACACTCATTCTCACAGTCTGGTATTGGCAGACCAGTGTGACACATAGTTGAGGGTAGCGTCACCCAGGGAGGGACTCATTGCATACCAGGAACCCCCAATTGTTACAGTTTTTTTACAATCACTGTGGTGCTAATCTCACAAGTTTGTGCTCAATTTTCAAAACCTTAGACACAACACTCAAACCGGGCCGGCACTTGTGATGCAGCCTGTCCTATGTTCAAAACCTTGCAGTCTGCAATCATATCTTTGAAGAAATCTTGCACTTCAGAATCATTGGTTCAAATAACGAATTTATCATGAAATACTATAGGAACATTAGTTTAGATCACCCACACACAAGATACTGATAGCTTCACTGTTTAGTTGTTTTTACAATCCTTTAATATTGCAGTAAAACATACTTGATACATGTTTAAATATGGTTGTTTTTGTGGTTCTAAATAAAGGGAATAGTAGAGACAGTAAAAGAGACAGTGGAATCATTGAACAAAATCAGAATAAAAAAATACAATTACAACATAGGTTTGTTTGAATCATAGCAGCAAATAATTACATTTGACATTTGACATTTTAAGCATTTAACAGACGCTCCTATCCAGAGTGACTTACAAGATGTGCATTAATACATGGTAGGAACAATCATAGTTCGCTCAAGAGATCAGTGCAGTAATACAGTGATAGACATCATTGCAGGCAGCTGCGTACCATACCTGTAACACTGGGAAGGAAAAGGTTACTCTTTTTATTTTTTAATTTTTTTAATTTTTTTAAATGAGTAGTAAGCAGGGATACAAGTAGGCAGTGGTGATGACAATTAGCTAGATGTACAGAATTCAGTGGTAGTGGAGTCTGAAAAGGTGGGTTTTGAGTTTCTTGCGGAAGATTGCAAGTGATTCCACGGTCCTGACCGATTGCGGAAGGTTGTTCCACCACCGAGGGACCACCACGAGACCGCGAGGAGCAGCTGCCAGGTGCCCGGAGGGATGGGACAGTCAGTTCAATCTGGCTAGGGTGTAGGGTGTGATGAGTGTCGTGACGTGGGTGTACTTCGGTTGATTGATCACCAGACATGCGGCAGCATTCTGGACTAGTTGCAGTGGCTTAATGGCACAGGCCAGTAGGCCTGCCAGCAAGGAATTGCAGTAGTCCAGATGTGAGATCACCAGGGTCTGGACCTGGAGTTGTGTGGCCTCTTGGGTGAGGAATGGTTGGATCCTCCGGATGTGATTCCTCCAGATTCCATGGTGATTGAAGCATCAATCATTGGGGAGCCCTACGCTGGGAGGAAGAGCAGCTCAGTCTCCCCCAGGTTCAGCTTCAGGTGGGTGGACATCCAGGCAGAGATGTCGGCCAGGCATGCAGAGATCAGTGCCGGGACCTGGGTCTCAGATGGAGAGAAGGAGAGTTGAGTGTCATCGGCATAACAGTGATAGGAAAAACCATGAGCAGAGATAACAGAACCAAGTGACTTGGTGTACAGGGAGAATAGGACGGGGCCTAGCACCGAGCCCTGTGGGTAGAGAGGGTGTGCTAGAGAGGGTGTGGGGAGAGGAGAGGGATCCTCTCCAGACCACCTGGTAGGACTGGTCAGCCAGGTGCAGATCCAGGGATTCCCATCTCGACGAGAGATGAGAGCAGGATCTGGTGGTCCAAAGTGTCGAATGCAGCTGACAGGTCGAGGAGGATGGAGCTAAGGGATTGGGACTTAGCCATGTGAAGAGCTTCAGTAACCCCAAGGAGAGCAGTCTCTGTGGAGTGGCCTGCCTTGCCATTGGTTAGGATCAAGCAGGTCATTCTGTAGGAGATGAGCAGACAGTTGGTTATAGACAGCCCGCTCTAGTGTTTTGGAGAGGAATGGGAGGAAAGAGACGGTAGTTGAAAATGACAGCAGGATTCAGAGAGGGTTTTTTGAGGAGGGGGACGACATGGGCACTTTTGAGGGAAGAGGGGACAGAGCCAGAGGAAAGTGAGGAGTTGATAACATTGGAGACAAAGGGGAGAATGTCCATAGCAATAGACTGGAAGAGGGGGGAATGTCATCGACCTTCTCGCGAAAGAAGGATGAGAAGTCATCCACGGTTAGAGAGGAGGGGTGGGGGAGGTGGAGGGGTGAGGAGAGAGGAAAACATAGAGTAGAGTTTTTGAGGGTTAGAAACAGAAGATTGAATCTTGGAAAGGAAAAATGCAGATTTAGCAGAGGAGAGGTTAGAGGAAAAGGTAGCCAGGAGTGTATGGAAGTCAGTCAGAGCCACAGGGGATTTGGATTTTCTTCATTTCCTTTCTGCTGCTCGCAGTTTGAGTTGGTCAGCCCAAATGGAGTCAGTTAGCCAGGGGTTGGGGGGTCGGAGACGAGCAGGTTTAGTGGATAGAGGACAAAGTGAATCAAAGGAGGAGGTAATTATAGCTACAATGTAGCTAGATGTAATTATAGCTACAAAGTGAAAATTTATTTTTTCCTTAACTGCAGTGAAATACAAAACAAAATAATGACATCCATTGGTTAATTACTTCCATAAAGCCTACCTTGTGGATTTTGCCATAAGTTCTCATCCACATCACAGTGGATATTTTCATTTGTTATATATCAGGGAAAAAAACCTTCTGGCGAATCCAGGCTTGACATTAGTCTGCTGTGATGTCATTGCATGCATCATCCCTAGCCTGGAGGAGGGTGGCACATTTGTGAGGGTGCCGATCGTACACCTTCCACCTCCATGCTGAGAAGAATTCCTCAATTGGGTTGAGGAAAGGAGAGTGTAGGGGCAAGTACAGGGTTGTAAACTACGGATGGGTCAGAAACCATGTCTGCACCATTTCAGCATGGTGGAACCTAACATTGTCCCACACTATCACATAAGTCACTCCACCAGCTTGACAGACCTGCTGTAGCTCATCAAGGAAATTCACAAAAAGGGCTGCATTATAGGATCCCATAAGAGGTCTGCGTCCCACCACACCATTCTCTTGCATATATTGCAGCACACATGGTGACATGCCCCCACGTTGTCCAGGTACCTGGATGGTTGCCCGCTGGCCAATGAAGTTCCAACCTCTCCACCTTGTTTTGGCCAGCATGAAGCCTGCCTCGTTCATGAAGAGGAATTTCTGGTGGTTCTCTGTAGCATCCAGCTCCATCACCCTCTAAAAAGAAATTGAAAGAAAATGACCCTACAGAATAATGTAGATCAAACTTGAATATTTCACAACAGGAATCTTGAAACTGAACATACCTCAACATACTCAGTCCACAGTTGCTTCACCCTATCTGCATTTCTTTCAAAAGGCACCAAGTACACTACCGGTCAAAAGTTTTAGAACACCCCCATTTTCCATTTTTTACTGAAATGTAAGCAGTTCAAGTCCAGTGAATAACCTGAAATTGTACAAAGGTAAGTGGTAAACTACCAGCGGTAAAAAAAATACGTTTAGGTTACCAAAAACTGAAAAAAAGGTCCTTTTCAAGTAATGGGTTTGCGTGGGTTAACAGTCACTCTGTGCAAGTGGCCGACTCTGGATCCAGCAAAAGAGCCCCAGACCATCATGCTTCCTCCTCCATGTTTGACAGTTGGTGTCACACACTGAGGAACCATCCTTTTGCCTACTGGACGGCGTACAAAAACCCTGCATGATGAACCGAAGATTTCAAATTTTGATTCATCGGTCCATAAGACCTTCTTCCAGTCTTCAGTAGTCCACTGGCGGTGCTTCATGGCCCAGGCAAGCCTCTTTTTCTTATTTTGCCATCTTAGCAATGGCTCTCTTACTGCCACTCGACCTGTCAAACCTGCAGCTCTAAGTTTTCTCTTCACAGTTGAAACTGAGACTTCCTTACTTCGACCAGTGTTAAGCTGTGCTTGAAGCTGTTGTCCTGTGAGCTGCCTATCACGCAAGCTGTTGACTCTCGGAAACTTGTCTTCTGATTTTGTTGTGGCTTTGGGTCTGCCAGACCTCTTCCTGTCAGAGTTTCCTCCAGTTTCCAAGTACCGCTTACCTTTGTACCATTTCAGGTTATTCACTGGATTTGAACTGCTTAAATTTCAGTAAAAACTGGAAAATGGGGGCATTTGTAGTTGATCAAAGCCTATCTGCATCAAAGCAGTGTGCTACAGCAGTGAAAAAAGCCAACAGGATGCTGGGATACATAGCAAAAAGTATTGAGTATAAATCAAAGGAGGTTATATTAATGTTATATAATGCTTTTGTCAGACCTCACTTAGAATACTGTGTGCAGTTCTGGGCACCGGATTACAAGAAAGATATAGAAGCTCTCGAAAAAGTCCAAAGAAGGGCAACTAAACTGATACCGGATATGAAAGGTAAAAGTTATGATGATAGACTTAAGGCACTCAATCTATTTAAACTTAGCAAACGGAGACTTAGGGGGGATTTGATTGAGGTTTTTAAATTCCTAAAAGGGATTAACAAAGATTTTTTAAAATAAGTGGGGTCAGCAGAACAAGAGGCCACAGGTGGAAATTAGTTAAAGGCAAATTCCGCACAGATATTAGGAAGTTTTTCTTTACACAGAGAGTTGTCAATGCCTGGAACAGCTTACCAGGTCGGGTAGTAGAGGCAGAAACGCTTGGGCTATTCAGGTCCAGGCTAGATGTAGTACTAGATACTCTTTAGATTAGGACTATACGAGCCTAGATGGGCCGAACGGCCTGTTCTTGTCATTATGTATTCTTATGTTCTTATGTTCTTATGTTCTAAAACTTTTGACCGGTAGTGTATGTAAATGTAAAAATGTGCATTTTGATTATCCGTTTTGAGTTTTGTGTCTACAGTTTAGAAAAATGACCTCAAAGTTCTGAAATTAGTGCCAAAGTGATTGTAAAAAAATGTAATCAGGCACCCACTGTCTGCATTAAGTTCCTTCCTCCCACTAATGTCTGTGCAAAATAAACACTGAAATATCACATGGCCATAAGTATTCAGACCCTTTGCTGTGACACTTGTATATTTAACTCAGGTGCTGTCCAATTCTTCTGATCATCCTTGAGATGGGCCTACACCTTCATTGGAGTCCAGCTGTGCTTAATTATATTGATTGGACTTGATTTGGAAAGGCACACACCTGTCTATGTAAGGTCCCACAGTTGACAGTGCATGTCAGAGTAAAAACCAAGCCATGAAGTCCTAGGAACTCTCCATAGACCTCCGAGATAGAATTGTGTTGAGGCATAGATCTGGGGAAGGGTATAAAAACATTGCTAAAGCATTGAAAGCACCCAGGAGAACAGTGGGCTCCATCATTGTGAAATGGAATAAGTTTGAAACCACCACAACTCTTCTTAGAGCTGGCCGTCTGGCCAAACTAAGTAACCGGGCAAGAAGGGACATGGTCAGGGAGGTGACCAAGAACCCAATGGCCACTCTAAGAGAGCTTCAGAGTTCCTCTGCAGCGATGGGAGAACCTGGTAGAAGGACAAACATCTCTGCAGCACTCGGATCAATCAGACCTTTATGGTAGCACTTGGCATTCAGGCCAAAAATTTCAATTTGTGTCTCATCAGACCGGATAATCTTTTTCCTGATGCTCTTAGAGTCCTTTAAGTACCATTTGGCAAACTCCAGGTGGGCTGTCATATGCCTTTCACTCAGAAGTAGATTCCGTCTAGCCACTACCATAAAGGTCTGATTGATGGGAGTGCTGCAGAGATGTTTCGTCAAAAAAAAAAAAACATTTAACCACTATTATATACTACCACACAAACCGATACAATTCAACTGTGTGTGACTTTGACAATTTAGGTTTCTCATAGCAAAGGAGATGAATACTTAATGCTGATAGTGTGTGTGAGTGTTTATAATTTTTAGTAATGTGCTTGGCTGCTTGTATGCGTGTATGTCATGTAATGCTGATTTTGTGTGAGTGTTTATGAAGGAGGTGTGTTTGAAGTTTGGAGTAGTTGGCTTGTGTGTTTATACAGTTCAGTGCTGATTGCACGTGTGTGTGTGTGTGTGTGTGTGTGTGTGTGTGTGTGTGTGTGTGTGTGTGTGTGTGTGTGTGTGTGTGTTTCTCATCTCTTGATGTTAGTGCTTTAATTTGTGTGCTCATTTGACATGTATGAAACAGGACTAAAGTAAAACAGTATGCTTTGGAAGGTGAGGCTGACACATCCTATATGCATGCCCCCCTGCTGTACTCAGGTTTCACATATTTATTTTCATCTGCAAACTCTCTGTGAGCAAATATCACCCTGACCAAGGAATGCAGCCTATTTTTTCCTGCTAATTAGAATTCCTTGTCATTTTCAGCTGCATATCAACTGCTCTGTCAATATTCACTGTGAATGCAGTATTCTATGCCATAGAAAACAATGCTTTTCTTAGGCTCCAATGGCCTTGAGCTCACAGTCATACAGTATATAGGTTATGGGTAATTTGTGTGAATACCCACAGGATGTTATTATGAAAGCCTCCTTTTATCATTTACCTTGGGGATTGATTGGGAAGTGCTATTCTACAGCTTCTGCTATTGATCATACAAGGGTAGTTCTTGAAAAATGAGTGCACACACACACTGTATACTCTATAGTACTACTACTAGTATACTACTAGTACAGTATACATTTCGAATGATTTTGATATTTTTTTCTTTGGCAACAAATGTACTTATTTTGGTTGTTTGCTAATTGAAGCTATATATATATATACAGTACTTTGCAAAAGTTTTAGGCAGGTGTGAAGAAATGCTGTAAAGTAAGAATGCTTTCAAAAATATACATTTTAATTGTTTATTTTTATCAATTTACAAAATGCAAAGTGAGCGAACAGAAGAAAAATCGAAATCAAATCAATATTTGGTGTGACTACCCTTTACCTTCAAACCAGCATCAATTCATATAGGTACACTTACACAAAGTCAGGGATTTTGTAGGATTATAGTCAGGTGTATGATTAACCAATTATACCAAACAGGTGTTAATGATCATCAATTTCATATGTAGGTTGAAACACAGTCATTAACCCCCTGAGGTCCGTGCTTAGCTCAGAGAGGCTTTGTGATTTATCTCAATTTCATCAACTTAACACACACTTACTCCAAAGTGTTTGATATTTTTATTTGAAGGACACTCACAGCTACATTTATATGCCATCAATAGCTTGGTCAGTATCATATGCAGCTTGTAAATAGATCTACAAACACACAAGTTATAAAGAGTACATTTTTCTGCCGTCACAAAAGTTGTGAAAGCACACACTAAACTATAGTGACGAATTGTTTTGCCAATATGCGTTTGTTCATCAAGGTCTTGGTTATGTAAGGATGTCAAAATAGTTTAGCACATCTGAGATCTAAATAGCTAAAAACCTGTTTTTATCAGAACTGGTCAAATTTATTTCAGGCTGTGGGAGGGCTATATGCTAATTTCCTGAATATTCATGATCCACACCTATAAGATATGTCAGATGGGCCAACTCTCTCTCAAAGGCCATCAGACAAAGACAAAAGCCATCAGAGTAAGCATTTATTGTGACCAACAGAAGCCAGTTTGCCAACATCCAGAGTCTGTTTGGCAGTGGGCACGATCAAAAGTAGCCCGTTTTCTGGGTTTAAGATATTTATCTTTAAACATCTGTAGGAAAACGAAAGCAAAATCCGTGTCTGCAAAGACACAGAAAGACATAAACAAGACAAAACAAAATAACCAACGATCATGAACAAACAAAACGTATCCAAAAACTCGGAATAAACTAAACACTGGGAATCTAAACAACAATAAGCACACGAACAAACAAGTTCTCGAGAGGCAAGAAACATTAATCACAATAGGTATTATCAAGCTAAGCTAGATAATGTCCAAGCGCTGAAACAGAGTGCCAGCTGGTTAAATATCCTCCCGTTAATTATTCGCAGCAGTCCGCAATGATTCTGATTGTTTCCGTATAGCGCCACAAGACGCGGAATTCATATATTTTCACGAGTATTTGAAAACATGGGAAATAAAATAAATATCAGCATACAGTCTGTTGCTGGCAGATCGCAACCGTAAACACAGACAAGATGCTAGGCTATATAATGTCGGGACATTGTATTTGTTTACACGGCGATTTCACACATGGCCCCACGCCCCTCCCTGAAACTAGCACCTAGTTACCATGTCAATAGAAGGGGGACGGTACTTCCAGGTAAAACAGAGAGTGAAAGGCAAGGTTTACTTTTGGCCTAATTAACCTAATTTAAAAATCTCATATTATTTGCCAGTGCTCAAATCGGAAAGTCGCGATTCTAAGGTTTCTGTCAATGTTTTTGCCGCGTGTGTATGATAAAATCTTGCGACGTTAGAAATAGTAATATACTTTTATTGCTGCTCGGATCGTCGGCGATCCAGTCGACCTCAGGGGGTTAACTGAAACAGAAACAGCTGTGTAGGAGGCTTAAAACTGGGTGAGGAACAGCCAAACTCTGCTACTAAGGTGAGGTTGTGGAAGACAGTTTCATGTCACAGGTCATACACCATGGCAAGACTGAGCACAGCAACAAGACACAAGGTAGTTATACTGCATCAGCAAGGTCTCTCCCAGGCAGAGATTTCAAAGCAGACTGGGGTTTCAAGATGTGCTGTTCAAGCTCTTTTGGAGAAGCACAAAGAAACGGTCAACGTTGAGGACCGTAGACGCAGTGGTCGGCCAAGGAAACTTAATGCAGCAGATGAAATACACATCATGCTTTCTTCCAACGTTCCCTCTAATTTTTCATGTGTCTGAGCATATGCACAAACTCCCTGAGAATTCCTTGGACCACTGTGAGCAACATCAGACGTGCACACTGTGGCCACACCAATATTACACCTGTCCAAAACCTGAGATCATAACAAGTCACGTAGCTTATTAAAAGAATCAAATTACAGCAGTAATTTCCATTAGATTAGAATAAGAATAAGATTACTTTTAATATAAGTGATTAGGCCCACTAACAATGAAAAAGTCAAAACAGTTTTTCACGAGCTGTGTACTATATTGTATGTCAGGGTGAGGGTCCTGCTCTGGACACATTTCAGAGATCAAATTTTGTTCACATTAAAACATTCACATTTTGCATAATGAAATGTGTGCTGTAGCACAAGCATGTGATACAGTGTAAAATTCTGTAACTCTGTCTGTAAAATATATAATTACAGTTTTTTATGAGCATTTCTACTACTTATAATCTAGTAACAGCATTTAATGATTAATATCCATAAATGAAAATTCTTAATAAATGACACTAGCAATTTGTGCACTGTTATGTCTGTGCTCTCATCCACTATCAGGGTATGCCATGGTGCATTTTTAACATTGCACATTGTCTCATTCTGCACTATTTCATTGATTGAGTTTACAAATTCAAAGGCATAATTTTTGCTTCGCCAGCTTTCTGGAATAATCACATATTTTCCCATGTGATCGTGGATTTGTTGAACCGCCAGCATTGATGCATTCATTTTGATGGCGAGTAGTATATTGTCGATGAGAATTTTAACTTGCTCGGGGTCGGATTTCTTTTTGTGTGACAGCTCGTTCCTCTTCTCTCGATCTTTTGCGCTCTCCTGCAATAATGTACCGATCCCCATTCCCGTCTTGAGTCTCCGTACAATTCCAACAGCATTCAAATGCTGTGTTTCTCACATCTTAAAAGAACCGCATTTATTTTTTATTTTGGCTTGGTGAGTGAACGTGCCACTGCCCGTTCGTTTCGCCATAGCAAGGGATTAGCAGCATTTACCTCTCTGTACTCCGCAGCACCGTTAGCTGTAAGCTAACATGCAAATCAACAGCACGTCACGTACGCATAAAGCGCTATTTATGATATTGATTGGCTGCGTAAGTAAATACGTGTGAACCGCATCATATCATTAGCTGGACACTGTTAGTCACCGCCTGTTGTCACCTGTCACTCACTGAGTTGCATTGCAAAATGGTACAGAATAAATGGTTATGTGTTTATTTTATTTACAGTTCAGGTTTAATTTTATTGTATGCGCTGCATAGATTTGCTGTGCGCGGAGAACGTGGGAGCAGTGCGCGATTGCGCAAGCGCGCAGCTTAGAGGGAACATTGCTTACTTCCCTTCGAAATCTGAAGATGTCCAGCAGTGCCATCAGCTCAGAACTGGCAGAAACCAGTGGGACCCAGGTACACCCATCTACTGTCCGGAGAAGTCTGGCCAGAAGTGGTCTTCATGGAAGAATTGCGGCCAAAAAGCCATACCTCCGACGTGGAAACAAGGCTAAGCGACTCAACTATGCACGAAAACATAGGAACTGGGGTGCATAAAAATGGCAGCAGGTGCTCTGGACTGATGAGTCAAAATGTTAAATATTTGGCTGTAGCAGAAGGCAGTTTGTTCGCCGAAGGGCTGGAGAGCGGTACAATAATGAGTGTCTGCAGGCAACAGTGAAGCATGGTGGAGGTTCCTTGCAAGTTTGGGGCTGCATTTCTGCAAATGGAGTTGGGGATTTGGTCAGGATTAATGGTGTCCTCAATGCTGAGAAATACAGGCAGATACTTATCCATCATGCAATACCATCAGGGAGGCGTCTGATTGGCCTCAAATTTATTCTGCAGCAGGACAACGACCCCAAACATACAGCCAATGTCATTAAGAACTATCTTCAGCGTAAAGAAGAACGAGGAGTCCTGGAAGTGTTGGTTTGGCCCCCACAGAGCCCTGATCTCAACATCATCGAGTCTGTCTGGGATTACATGAAGAGACAGAAGGATTTGAGGCAGCCTACATCCACAGAAGATCTGTGGTTAGTTCTCCAAGATGTTTGGAACAACCTACCTGCCGAGTTCCTTCAAAAACTGTGTGCAAGTGTACCTAGAATAATTTATGCTGTTTTGAAGGCAAAGGGTGGTCACACCAAATATTGATTTGATTTGATTTCTCTTCTGTTCATTCACTTTGCATTTTGTTAATTGATAAAAATAAACTATTAACACTTCTATTTTTGAAAGCATTCTTACTTTACAGCATTTTTTCACACCTGCCTAAAGCTTTTGCACAGTACTCTATATATGTGTATATTTTCACACACACACACACACACACACACACACGTTTACACATGCAGTCACGTATTCAATTCTATAATTGCATTTAATTCTATAAGTGTTTACTGTTCTCTGATATACTTCCCTGCAAGCAGGGCTGGACTGGGAGAAAAAATCGGCCCTGCCATTTCGCGCTCAGACCGGCCCGGCACCCGGTGCGAGCGCCGCATTTTCTATCGACCGGGGGGTGCTGCGAAAAGAAGCTGAGACCAGTTCGTTTATATGCGCGAAAAATTTATTGCGCCTCGGAACACCCGGTCCGTGGTATAATATATATAAAATGATTCACTGCCCTACCGAGGCCCTACCGCCCAAAACTAGATCGCCCACCGGGCATTTGCCCGGTAGACTATATAGCCAGTCCAGCCCTGCCTGCAAGCCAGTGGCCAGTGACAATTTTCCACATTCCAGGACAAACAGTACTACAGGAGAGTAGTATTAGCGGCAATCTGAGAAGAGGCGTATCTCACCGACAACAGCTGGTAACCTGTGGGTACCTGGCCGATTGTAATGCAGCTTTAACCAACATCCTTTTACAGCCGACATCCTTAGTTGTATCTCCTACAATGTCTCCTGTTTCCTCATCCATGTGTTTGGATTCTGGATTCATTTTCAATGATAGCTTTCTTGACAAAGCTGATGACTCTCAGTATAATAAACTAAAGGAGAGATTTGGTTTGTGAGAATGTACATGCTACGTTTCTCGATCAGATCTTCAAACTCACCTTCGTCAAAATTCCCATATTAATTGAGACCAACATTTAATTAAATGTGCAAGGTGTAATTCAGATAATAAAAACAACAACGGGGAAGCTGGGACCTGCCTCTTAGCTAAATCATAAATGAGATTCACAGTGTAGGGAAATTTGATTCTTTAGAGAAAATGTGTTGTTCACCACTCCCCAAATCCTTTCCTTAGTTTTCTTTTTTGTGTTGGGATGATATAAGGTGAGAGAGAGAGATTTGCATCTAAGTTCATGTGCATTTCCACTCCACATTACTGTGCCTTTCATAGTCAGGACAGGGCTAAGAGGGAAAACACAAACTACAGAATGGGGTCATTTGCATTCTTAAAATGTTTATTTAATTTTTTATAGCTCTCTGTACTGGAAAACTACATGTCACAAAGAGTTTGGCACTGCTCCTTCATTTGCTGTAATTGTCTTCCCATTGAAAGCAGACAAATCATGTAGAAGGTCCATCAAAACAAATCCAACGTCAATTACCACCGAGCTCGAGAGGAATATTTCTGAGTTTCTGAAGCCTCTGTAAATCTATACTTTCATCTCCAAGCTTCATCTGTTCTTTGTTGTTTATTTATTCCTATCTATTAAAAAGAAGACTGTCAGTACCTTTGATCCTCTTTATCTTATGTGCTGAAAATACAATCTACCTGACAGACAAACCCCTGTGATGTGCTGGTCCTTTGCCATAAACTTTCATTATCATTTGGAGATGTTGGCATACGCTTCAGTGAATATCATCAATAGTTGTGCCTTTCTCTTTTCCCCACAATATGCATCAGTTGCTTTTTTTATTGGACAATGTGCATTTATTGGAGAATACATATTTTAAGAAATTGTATGCATTCTGGGTAAAATAGGATTCAGCAACTCAACTTGTTCATTGAAAACTATGGCCTTCATACACTAAGGATGACAGTATGCTGTGTTGAGTGTCCATTATTTAGAGTCTTTGATCAAGACCCTAAATATGAATGGCAAATACAGGCCGAAATACTGTGCCTGCCACGGTTTTGTCCAGCTGAATGGGCAAAGCTTATTTCAGTTGAAGGTTAAATTCAATCCTGGTTGTGGAGGGAGGGTTGATGTCTGCAGGCTGTCGTTTCAGCTAGGCACTTAACCTTCTGATTCAACTAATCATTGTCCCGACCAAATTTAATTTGGTTTCCCTCTGCAGGTCTGTGGGTGATGCTGATTTATAGAAAGCTGGGAAAGTGAGGACTATGGACTTCTTGGCCCTTAAACCAAGTGGCAAGAAAAAACTCCCTTGGTCAAAACGATAAGGAGAAACCTTGGGAGGAACCAGATTAAATGGGGGGAGTCTATCCTCTTCTGGCAAGCACAGGGTCCTGTCCGGAAAATACTGTATCATGGTCAAAGACCTTGCAGACACGAACAGAAATCGTCAGATCACAACAGCTGTGATCTCCATACACTCCAGAGCCAGAGAAAAGCTCTAATGATTTATGTGAAATCACACCTGGTTGCAACCCATCGGTTGAACACAAACTGTACTGATAGAGTGTGGTTAACCAAAGCTTGAAACCAAAAGGGTACAGGTTTCATTTGCCAGTAGGGCACTGACATTTTGTCCTTGAAGAAGGATGTCCATCTGTGATGGATTAGAGGTTAAGCTTTGGAAATCTCCCTAGACAAGGGTTTTGTTCGAGTAAATTAACAATGATTAAAAAGCATGATTTAATTATAAATTTGTTTTGAACAATGTCCCCCCTTTTTTTCTCCAGTGTAGAATACATTCCAGAAGAAATAAAAAGCTGAATTATATTTAAAATAAAACAAATAGTAGAAGAGAAAGAAATTAAAGCTTATCAAAATATCCATCAGTTAACTTCATAACTCCAGCCACTATTAGGCTGCACAGATGGCCACCAGTGGGTATGGGTGGATATGCCCCATCCAATAGGGGTGAAGGGGAATAGTGGCCTTCCCTTCCATTCACCATGCCGTCTATGATGGGTGATCCTTTGATACAGGGTGAATGTTGTTCATGGCAAACAATGCGATTATTCATGACTAATTATCGTTCTATAAAATAAAAAGACATGGCATGGCAGATACAATCAGTGTTGTCTTTCCTGAGTCCAGTCTGCACAGGGAGGAGAAAACATGCATATATTGGTATACGTTTATACTTCTACTTACAGTATACGGTTTTCAGTTTTACATTTTACAACAAAGGTTTTACAATTTGAACATGCACTGGAGCTGAACAAGGTTTTTTCCATATACTCTTGGCAGTTGGAGCAGATCAGAGGAAATGGTTGGCTCTGTATTATTTTCCTTCATTAATTTACAGATGAAGATGCTTTTGATTTTAAGTGATTAAAAATGGCATCTGGCAGTGTTACAGCTCACACTTTTAGTGTTATTGTGGTGTTCACAAATCAACTTCATTAATGTCTGCATTAATTGGAGGGAGAGATTAGGTGTTTTTGTGGATTCTCTGTAATAGTGCTTGTCAGTGTAACGTTCGTAGTTGATCTTAAGTTGTTTGCCATCTGTTCTCAGATATGCCTTGCTGTTGAGATGGATTCTGATTTGTGGTTAGCAGCATAATGGAATACGGTGTAGTTTCCTTATGCCAGATAATGCTAAGCACACCTGTCTGCTCACAGGAGATGGAGCTCATATTACAGGTCTCCACTGAAGATTATAATTGCATTCAGACTGCCAAATAAATCCTGTCCATTTAGGGTTAGCAATGAGTTTAAAAATGTATATAAAATGTGTCAAAATGACTTCTTATGTGTGGGCCTGTCAAGATTTAGTTTTTCCTTTGAGGTTAGGGTTAGGTTGAGGGTCAGGTACAAACACAATGCAAATTTCACATACTGAGGGAAACCAGAAGGCATTGTTTTCTATGGAGGCACAAGACCACCATCTATTTTTTCTCCAGGCTGTGGAGAAACAGGAGCATTAGAGCCAGGAGTCTTTACCTGGTCTGGAAACAAAGTGAGTTGTATGTATGCTGCACATGTTATATGGCATGAGCTCTAGCCACAGGCTACAGCTCCACCCTGCAGCCTGAGTCCCTCTCCATTATTCTCTTATTTTTCTAAAAGGCTGTGCACGGACGCCTACCCTCTGAACTGAAAAATCAAATCAGTCTCCCAAATGATGCTCCAGCATCAGCGGTTGTCAGCTAGACTCCGCCACCGCTGCATGGATAGCGCTCACTTCCATCGGTCTGCCATATCTGACAGCACGCTTGTCCCGCAGTTTGACCAAGGGATATTTTTGAAGATTTTTGCAAGACGCCACTCAGATTATCTGTGCTAGATTTTTGCAAGCCACATGCCTGCGAATGGCACACGGTAGCTGCTGCCACGTAGCCCACAGACGGTGGAGACAGACACCACAGTCAAGTGCAGCTGCCAGCAACATAGCCGTCAGCCACCCCTGCCGCAGTTGAGGGAATAAATGGCATAAAATAAGATGATGGATCGCAGACAGGTGCATCAGAGGTTCCTCAGGGGCTGAAGGTAGATAAGTACGTGAAACTCAAAGACCCACTGCAAGTGAATGGAGTCTTCTGGGATATTAAATACGCATTAAGTGTAATTACTCTGCCGCTTTCTAAAGGTTGTCTCAGCAATATCGCCACAGAGGTTTCTGCTTGTCCTTTTATTATTATTTATGAGGATAGCATGCACTTTCATTTCAGATTACATGCAGACTGCAACCGAGGAAATATCTCGTTTGAGAGTAGAGCTTGCCCAAGTGGGTAATATCATCTTCCATAATTCAAGTCTTATTCCACTAGCAACTGTGGGCTCACACTCCCCCTCATTCACTTATTTTTAATTTAAATACAAATTCTATTGCACAACGTTCAAACAGATGTGTGCATGCACGCAAACGCATGGGTGTGCACACACACATTCACAAACACACACACACATCCATAAATACAATCACACACACACACACACACACACACACACATGCAGGCAAACATGCACATACACACTCATAAACAAACATACATGCACATACACAATATAGTTCCATTTTCCACAATAAAGAATATTTGTCAGATACAGACAATGAGGATACCATTTTTAAAACGATAAAATATCAACAGTCTGGAGAGAGAAACAAGCAAATCCCACAAAAGAGGAGGCACATCTGTGAAAGGGAGGTAGACACAGTTGCGATGCACCTGCGGCTTTTCAGTTAATTTCACATTATTTATACTGCATTATTATAAAGAGAAACTTTATTTGTATTCTTGTGCCATATGCCATGGTCATCTCAGTCACCAGATCTCAATCCAATTTAACACTTATGGGAGATTCTGGAGCAGCACCTGAGAAAGCGTTTTCCATCACTATCAACAAAACATCTAACAATGGAATTTCTCATTGAAGAATGGTGTTGCATCTCTCCAATAGTTCCAGACACTTGTAGAATCTATGCCAAGGCACACTGAAGCTGTTCTGGTGGCTCATGGTGGGGGTGGAACCTGAGGGGGATATGAGCTCCATTCGTGTATGTCTGATTGGTTCATTCCCCTGGCATACTTTGACTTTAGAGGATTATGCCAGTTAAATGCACCACACGGGTGCATGGCAGGACATTACACACACGCATACACGGACATGCTTAATTCAATGCTTAATTGCCTGCTCATGGAGGGGTCTCTAATTGGATTGGGCACATGCTGATTTGTGAATGGACCTTCCAGTCTTGTTTTAGCACATTAGGAGGTTAATTTAAAGTAATTAATCTGGACTTCGTTTGATTGTGTTACTGCAGGGGGTGCGGGTTTTGAGCTGTGCTTTCTAGTGTTTCTATGTCATTTTTCTGGGAAATAAACATATTTGCTTTTGTTGGCTTAAATGTAAATGTAATTGTTATATTTCAAGCGTTGATCGTATATTACATTACATTACATTACAGGCATTTAGCAGACGCTCTTATCCAGAGCGACTTACAGTTTACATTTCTTTACAATCCATTTATACAGCTGGATATTGACTGAAGCAATTCAGGTTAAGTATCTTGCTCAAGGGTACAATGGCAGTGTCCCACCTGGGGATTGAACCTGCAATCTTAACGTTACAACCCCAGTTCCCTAACCATTATACCACACTGCCTGCCATATAGCCGTTTTGGTTGGCTGCTACTAGCCCTCTTGCTACAGACAACCGGACCGAAAGTTTTCCAATTAGCTTTGTGTTATTTCCATTTAGAAATTTCTGCACCTGATTGTTCGGAACCACCTCGGTGTATAGTATTTTTATCGACTGTATTTTTTGTGTCTCTGTTTCGGCAGTAATTCGTTCAGTGCAGGGAGAGCAGTAGACATATCTAGGGGCGAAAATGTGGCCACCGGCAGTGCAGTACGAGTGTTGCAGGATGATTGCGTTTCTGGAAGGAGACTTCCAGGAGGGTTTTGTCTGCGACAGATGCCAGCTTGTGAAGCATCTCGAGAGCAAGATTCTTGATCTCGAAGCCCAACTTGCTGGTCTCGACTGCCCTGCAGAATTTGTAGAGTTCCAGGAACTAATTAGTACGCCCTTTAGAGAGTTAGTCTGCACGCCGAAGCGAGGTAGGGGGGAGACTCTAGAGCAGGTAGGGAGAGAGAGTTGGGTGACGGTAGGGCGCCAGCGCAGAAAAGGGCGCGCACATGCAGGGGTGGCATCTCCAGAGATTGTGGTGTCCAACCGATTCCAGCCCTTGCAGGAAGAGGATCTGGCCCAGCCCTCTGTGAGTGGGAGGACTGATGAGCCCCAGGGCACCCTGGCGGCCATGCCACCCAGGAAAAGGGAATTCATTGTAGTGGGGGATTCTATAATTAGAGGTGTAGACAGTATAGTCTGTTCGCGGGAAAAGGAATCTCGCATGGCATGTTGCCTGCCTGGTGCTCAGGTTGGAGATCTCCTGGAACACGCGGGCAAGCTCCTGGCCAGAGCAGGGGTGGATCCAGTGGTCATGGTCCATGTTGGAACCAATGACATAGGTAAGGGTAGGTTTGAGGTTCTGCAGGACAAATTAATAGAATTAGGATCAAAGTTAAGGGGCAGAACCTCCACGATGGTCTTTTCTGGAATTCTGCCAGTACCACGTGCTAGCAAAGGCAAGCAGAATTTGATATGGAGATTTAACACGTGGCTACAAACCTGGTGCAGGAAAGAGGGATACAGGTTTATGGGGCACTGGGACTCCTTTTGGAACAGGGGTGACCTGAACAAGTGGGACGGGTTACACTTGAACTGGAGGGGTACAGATGCATTGGACCAGAGTATGCTTAGGGTAGCGGAGGAATATTTAAACTAGGGACTGGGGGGGCAGGGAGGGAAATTATTATTAGTAGTATTATGGATAGGGAGGTACAGACGGCCCAGATGGAAGATACCAGGGCGGAGTATAATGAATCTGAGGATATAATTAATAAAGATTTTTTAGATCATAATGTGAATAGAGGTGGTTTGGCACACTCATGTGTGGAGGGGAAGGACAACGTAAGTGTGAGTAAGGCTCTGAATTTCATGTGTTTAAATGCGAGAAGCATACAAAATAAATTTTTGGAACTGGAAGCTGTCATGTTGAATGGAGGTTATGACATTGTTGGGATTACTGAGATATGGCTTGGTGCAGCGGATGGGAATGAATATAATTTAGAGGGGTACACATTGTTTAGGAAGGACAGAACTAATATAAGAGGAGGGGGAGTGGCCCTATATGTGAAAGACAATCTTAATGTGCAGGAAATTCCAGGTATAAACTCATTTGCTTCTTGTGAGGACATCTGGATTAGATTACTGGGAGCTCATGAGAAGGGCCTTAATATAGGAGTATGCTATAGACCTCCAGCTTCAGACAGTAACATAAATAGTACGCTCTTTGGTAACATAAAACAAACCTATGCTGAAGGAGAGACGATAATAATGGGAGACTTCAATTACCCCTCTATTAATTGGAAGATAATGACAGGTCAGGGCAAATGTGAAGAGGAGTTTTTAGATATGGTCAATGACTGCTTTTTGGTACAGTCTGTTACTCAGCCTACGAGAGGGAAATCAATACTGGATCTGGTTTTGTGTAACAATCCTGATAGAATTTGCAGCACAGAGGTAGGAGAACCACTAGGGGCAAGTGACCACAGTGCAGTTATTTTTGATATTGTTTGGCAAGTTAAGACTGCCTCCTCTAACACTCGAATTTTTTATTGTAGACGAGCTGACTTTAATAAAATTAGAGAGAATTTAAGTAATATAGATTGGGTAAAACTTCTAGATTGCAGAACTGTGAATGAAAAATTGACTATATTTAAAGGGGTTATTGTAGATGTACAGTGTAAATTCATCCCCAAAGTAAGGAAAAATAGGATGAAAAAACAGTCTCCGCAGTGGATGACTAAAGCTTTACGGGAGATTTTGAGGCAAAAGAAGTGACTGTACAGAGTATATAAAAAGGACAACTCAGAGAGAAACAAGTTAGCCCTCTACTGCATCATTTTTTGTTTTTTGGGGAAAAAATATTAAATATTATTTTTGGGAGATTGGGGGTCCCTGATAATATATCAATCATAAAATTTGTCACCCCCACCCCCCCCCAACCAGATATCGGTTTGTTGCCTGAGGGCAACACCATGCGACAAGGGTAGTAAAACTCCAAGGTCTTTTATAGTACATTTGATACAGTGCAATTATTTGATAAGCAGTATTATCAAAAACGTAAATCATATTCTTGTATTTTATTGCACACAACCAACACACAATGTGTACCAAGACTTTTGATTTCTGTTTCTGTCACACAAAGGCCTTGGTATGAGGAAATTATTTAAAAACGCGATGCAACTTTTTTACGCGATTTTGCGAAAATGAATGACAAAGTCTGCCTAGAAACAGGAGAAAACGTCTTTGAATGGGTACTTCTTATCTACACTATCAATTTTACGATTGGTTTTACGACCCTGAATGGCAGATTTACAGACCAAAGAATGGAAGGACAATGGTTAGTCGCCTCACTTTGAATGCGGAAATCTCTGCTTTGTTTAATAGAGAAATCGCAAAACGCCGAATACCACACGGCGAGAATCTTGGCTTATAAATGCATTTTTCGGATTAAAGATAGGTTTAAAAATGTTTATTTTATAAGCGTTTGAATAAGAGGAGGAGTGCTTTTCGTGGGGCGGCGCTGTTGCGCCTGCGCATATCCGCATATTGACAAATAAAAAGTGGGCTAACCGCACAGTGTTGCCCTGAGGCAACGAACCAAACAAACATTTTTATCGTATATAAATAAAAACAAAATAAGTCTTTAAACAATCAAACATACTTCCTTACATACTCATGAACATGCACATATTTTTTTTGTATGCAGTTATTTCAATTTAAACATGTTAAAAAGTGAAATCTATCTTACTATTTGGCGGTAATGTTTCATTCCGTCCGTCTCAATGGTTTCACTTTCTGAAAGGACTGGTCCACCCCCAACGAAAGGCCACACCAACTTCAACTCACCATTTCATTGGACCGGGACATGTCTCGTGACATTATTTAAAAAAATATGTGAAAAAAACTTTAAAGGGGTAGTGTGAGGTCCAAAAAGGTGGTTTGTTGCCTGAGGGCAACACCATGCGGTAGAGGGTTAGATTATTGTAATATGCGGGCTAAGGCTAATAAGGAAATAAGATCAGCTAAAAGGCGGTTTGAAATTAAAATTTCCCAAGATGCAAAAAGTAATCCTAAGAAGTTTTTTCAATATTGTAGTAGAAAAAGGAAAGTGCATTAAGAATAAGGAAGGAACCTTGGTTTATAATAATAAGGATATTGCTAACACACTAAACAGTTACTTTGTTGAGAGCTTTACCAGAGAAGAGGTTATAAATATGCCTAAATGTATAGACAAGGTACAGAATGTTTTGGAGGACTTTGAGATAAGGGACGTAGAAGTACTACAAAAACTACAAAAACTTAAGACAAATAAGGCAGCAGGCCCGGATGGCATATATCCCAGAGTACTCAAAGAACTTGGGGAAATTATATATAAACCATTAACAGATATTTTCATTCAATCCATAATCACTAGAGAAATACCAGATGACTGGAAGCAGGGTAGTATAATTCCAATATATAAGAAGGGAGGGAACTATAGGCCTGTCAGTTTAACTTGCATCGCATGTAAAATGCTGGAAGGTATTATTAGGGATAAGTTGGAATCATTCTTGAAAAATAATAGTATTTTAAGGGAGAGCCAACATGGTTTTCTCAAAGGAGGCCATGCCTAACAAACCTCCTGGACTTTTCGAAGAGGCTACAAAGTGTGTTGACCTGAACCAGGCTTATGATATTATATATTTGCACTTTCAGAAAGCATTTGACAAGGTACCACATGAGGGGCTCATTGCTAAAATGAATTCAGTAGAAATTGCAGGAGTAGTTTCAGAGTGGGTTCATAATTGGCTGCAAGGGCGAATACAAAGAGTAACAGTAGGTGGGGCCGTATCTGACCTCGGTGCTGTGGGCAGTGGTGTCCCACAGGGATCGGTGCTGGGACCTCTGCTGTTCCTTATTTACATAAATGATCTGGATATGGACGTTAGTAGCAAAATAGTTAAATTTGCAGATGATACTAAACCTGGGGGTTTGGCAAACAGTTTGGAATCGATTAAAGTAATCCAAGATGATTTAAACAAAATCCAAAAATGGGCAGATACATGGCAGATGACATTCAATATTGCTAAATGTAAAGTTATGCATGTGGGAAATAAAAACATTAGACAGGAGTATTTTATGGGAGGAGAAAAGTTAGTAGGTGTTCAATTTGAAGAAGACTTAGGAATTGTAGTTGATCAAAGCCTATCTGCATCAAAGCAGTGTGCTACAGCAGTGAAAAAAGCCAACAGGATGCTGGGATACATAGCAAAAAGTATTGAGTATAAATCAAAGAAGGTTATATTAATGTTATATAATGCCTTTGTCAGACCTCACTTAGAATACTGTGTGCAGTTCTGGGCACTGCACTACAAGAAAGATATAGAAGCTCTTGAAAAAGTCCAAAGAAGGGCAACTAAACTGAAAGGTAAAAGTTATCATGATAGACTTAAGGCACTCAATCTATTTAAACGTAGCAAACGGAGACTTAGGGGGGATTTTATTGAGGTTTGTAAATTCCTAAAAGGGATTAACAAAGTAAAATACCAAAGATTTTTAAAGATAAGTGGGGTCAGCAGATGAAGAGGCCACAGGTGGAAATTAGTTAAAGGCAACTTCCACACAGATATTAGGAAGTTTTTCTTTACACAGAGAGTTGTCAATGCCTGGAACAGCTTACCAGGTCGGGTAGTAGAGGAATAAATGCTTGGGCTATTCAAGTCCAGGCTAGATGTAGTACTAGATACTCTTTAGATTAGGACATGACGAGCCTAGATTGGCCGAATGGCCTGTTCTCGTCATTATGTATTATTTTGTTCTTATGTTCTTATGTTTAGAGCCCTAGACATAATGGAGACATTAGACAATTAATTCTGTCACTTACCAAAATGGTTTTGGGAATTTCTATCAGGAAAGGCTTAACAGCCTTTAAAAAGGTATGTTCTCAGTAGGTAGAGCTGTGGGTTAGATTCCCATAGGAACCACATATACTGAGAAAAATGTATGCATTCATTACTGTAAGTCGCTTTGGATAAAAACGTCTGCTAAATGGCATACATACTACTACTATTATGTTAACATTTTAACATTCAAGACCAAGAAACCTATTTGTCAAAGGTGAAAATGCAGCTTCCAAACACAGTTTCCAAACACAGCAAAATCCCCGCTCATTGTTATATCTTTGCTATTTAGACTGACATACTAGGACTGGGGAAACTGTCCTATTTTTTCAAAGTTAGCGATTTTTTGACCAGTTAATATGGTTGTGTGTGTGTTGTAGCACAACCAAGGGTGTGGGGTTTCCACTCCGCTAATAAATGATAATTTATTCAACGTACAACGCAGATAATGGAGACACGGGAGACAGTTCCAAATAAACACACGTTTATTGTAAGTCCAATGCGGAAGTATTCCGCCTACGGAAATGCCGTTCCGTGGCAGGAAAACCACAGCTGGCACAGAAGGTCGGTAATGAACCCCAAACAAAGTCCACAAACTTCCCTTTCTCAGGATGGTCCGTGATCCTTTTCCGTGGTCGTTGTCCTTTCCAGGGTAATCCGTTGCCGTCGTTGTCGTCCAAGTCCGTAGTTCAGTATCCAAAATATCCGTCCAAAAAGTAATTCAAAAACAAAATCTACCTAGCTAGCTATCTCTCTCTCTCTCTCTCTCTCTCTCTCTCTGACTCTCTCTCTGACTCTCTCTCTCTGACTCTCTCTCTCTCTCTCTCCTACTTGTTCCTACTCCCAACAGCGCCCTTGCGTGAGAGCGCTCTTTTTAAAGTCTGTTCCTTTCGTTGATGCCCGTCAGCTGTTGCATCCGTCACGGGGTTCCCTCAGTGCGGGGGTGGAGCCAGCGTGCAGAAAGGTATCTCCCTCTATGACGACGCCATAGCATGCGCCTACTCGGGCGCTACACACCCCCCCCTCAGCTCCGACCCGGGCGGGGAGCGGCCTGGCACCACAGGGCTTTCTCCGCGAGAGGGCGTCCGCATTGCCGTGCTTGACGCCGGACCTGTGGAGCACATCAAAATTAAAAGGTTGCAAAGATAGAAACCAACGGGTCACTCTTGGGTTAGTCTCGCGATTTCGGGACATCCAGACCAGCGGGGCATGATCCGTGATTAAGGTGAATGTCCTCCCTAGTGCCCATTTGATCGCCAGGCACTCTTTTTCCACGGTCGAGTATCGGGTTTCCCGGTAGCAGCTTCCGGCTGATGTACATCACGGGGTGTTCCTCACCCCCTGTACCTGCGACAGGACCGCCCGATTCCTGTCTCCGATGCATCCGTCTGGACCAGCAGGGGTTTTGGAAGTCCGGAGTGACTAGCACTGGTCCGGAACAGAGCGCAGCCTTGAGGTGTTGGAAGGCGGTTTCCTCCGCCTCAGTCCACTCCACCTGTCGCGCAGCTTTTTCCTGGTCAGGTCTGTCAACGGGCTAGCCAGGGATGCGAAATTTGGAATAAATCGCCTGTAATAACTGGCCAGCCCGATAAACGTACGCACCTGTTTCTGTGTTGTGGGGCGGGGCCAAGTCCGGATGGATTCGATCTTAGCTGCCTGGGGCTTGACCAGCCCTCGGCCGATGGTGTAGCCCAGGTACTCTGCCTCCTGTAGCCCCAGGTGGCACTTCCGGGGTTGGCTGTCAGCCCCGCCCCTCTTAGTGCGTGCAGTACCTCCTGTATCTGTCGGAGATGGGTCCCCAGTCCTCTCCATGGATGACAATGTCGTCCAGATACGCAGCCGCATACTTTTGATGGGGACGCAGTACTCGATCCATCATCCGCTGGAAGGTGGGAGGCGCCCGTGCAACCCGAATGGCAGTTTTTGGTATTGGTAAAGGCCATCCGGGGTAGCGAACGCCGTCTTCTCCCTAGACTCCCGGGTCAGGGGCACCTGCCAGTACCCCTTCGTTAGGTCCAGCGTGCTGATGTACCTGGCGGTCCCGAGCCGGTCGATCAGCTCATCGATCCTAGGCATGGGGTAAGCGTCAAACTTCTCAAAGATCTCATTTAATTTTCTAAAATCGTTACAGAACCTGATGGTTCCATCAGGCTTGGGGACCAGGACTATGGGGCTGCACCACTCACTACGGGATTCTTCTATGACCCCGGCCGCCAACATCTCCTGTACTTCCCCGCCACCGCTTCCCGCCGTGCCTCTGGGATGCGGTACGGACGCTGGGTTACCTTGACTCCCGGGGGAGTGACGATGTGGTGTTTAATGACATCGGTCTCCCCCGGGTCGACGGAGAAGACATCCCGATGGCGGCCCACGAGTTCCCGTAGTTCCTGTCGTTGGGTTACGCTTAGTTGCTCCCCTAGCGGCACCTCGTCGGTCTGGCTGGCTGAAAAACACGGCTGTGGTCCACCCTCTGGGACCGGGTCACTGGCATGCCACCTTTTTAACAGGTTAATGTGGTACAGCTGTGTTTTCTTGCGCCGGTCGGGTTGGCTTACCTTATAATTCACCTCACCCACTTTTTCTAGGACCTCGTAGGGACCTTTCCAGCGGGCGAGGAACTTGCATTCGGAGGTGGGGACCAGCGTGTACCTGATCCCCGGGCTGGAACTCCCGAGCTGCGCTCCGCGATTGTAGACGCGCTGTTGCGCTTCCTGGGCCTCCAGCATGTGTTCCCGAACTATGGGCCACAGGGTGGCCATCCGCTCTCTCATTTCTTGCACGTGCTCTACTATAGTTCGGTGGGGGGACGGCTGGGCCTCCCAAGTCTCTTTGGCCAGGTCCAGCATGCATCGTGGCTGTCGGCCATACAGCAGCTCGAAGGGGGAGAAGCCTGTCGAAGCCTGCGGTACCTCTCGGACCGAAAACATCAGAAAAGGGAGGAGCTGGTCCCAATTCCGTCCATCCGCCTCCATCACCTTCCTCAACATACTTTTCAGGGTGCGGTTAAACCTTTCCACCAGTCCGTCAGTCTGGGGGTGGTACACCGACGTACGTATCTGCCTGATGGTAAGGAACTGGCATAAGTCCCGCATTACCTTACTCATAAAAGGCGTTCCCTGGTCTGTCAGGATCTCATCTGGGAAGCCGACCCGGGAGAACAGCAGCATCAGTTCACGGGCGATGCCCTTGGTGGCCATCGTACGCAGAGGAATGGCTTCGGGGTACCGGGTGGCATAGTCCAATATGACCAGGATATATTGGAACCCCCTGCGGCTCTTTGGGAGGGGCCCGACGAGATCCAACGCGATCCTACTGAAAGGAACGGAGATTATCGGCAAAGGGATTAACGGGCTCTTGTACTTGGGTTTTGGCGCCACCCTCTGGCACTCCCGGCACTCTCGGCAGAACTTGTCCACTGCACGTTTTATCCCCGGCCAATAAAACCGCGCCCTGATCCGTTCGGAGGTCTTCTCAACCCCCAAGTGTGCCCCCAGCACGTGTGCATGCGCCAACTGCAACACAGTGTTCACCATGGAGTGGGGCACTAACAGTTGCTCTATCTCACACCCCTCATTCCTAACTACCTGGTATAGAAGTTGGTTTTTTATGGCAAAGTGAGGGAAATAAATTTCGCTTACCCCCTCCATGAGAGTCCCATCGACCACGGTGACGTGTTGGAAGGCGTGCCTTAGATTCTGGTCCTCCAGTTGGGCAGTCCCGAACCGACCAGTCAGGGGCGGGGATGCTGGCGCCTCCTCGTGTCCTATCGGGAACATCTCCTCCCATGTCGGTTCTTCCTCCCCGGGGTTTTCCTCGGCAGTGCCGTCCTCTGACGGCCCTTCTGCTGATGGTTGTGGGTCAGCTCCCTGCAAACCGCACAATCTGGCGGCCTCGACCACCTCAGACTCGGACCCCACCTCCGATGAGAGCGGCAACTCTACCTCTGGGCCTTCTCCACGGGAGGAAACTTGGGTTGCCCTTGCTGCCTCCCCTTTCTGGCCACCTCTCCTTTTCTTTCTCCTTCCTTCTTCCCCCCGCATGCCTGTCCAGAGCTGCGGAAATATCGGGCAATCCCGACCCAGGAGCACCGGAACCGGCAGGTTCTCTACGACCCGGCTTTCCCACGTACTGCCCTTGGTCGTCTGCAGCTTTAATACGGTTACGGGTAATCCTTGCTCTCCCCATGAATACATGAAATGGCCATTTTCTCTGGTTGCAGTTCCGTCCGGGCGTATTCGGGCGGACCAGGGTCACCATGCTCCCGGAATCGAGCAGGGCGGTGGTGTCCTTGCCGTTGGCCCTCACCGGCGTCAGGGGCGACGGGCACCCCTTGGTGGCCCAGCACGACAGCAGCAGCCCGCAGGGTTTTGCGTGCGGAGTGTCTGTGGTGGAAGCAGTCCGCATCACCACGTCCCGTCTGGGACAATTCCAGGAGAGGTGTCCCACCTCTCCACAGTCATAACACCCACGGCGGTCTTCTGTCATGAAGGGCGTCTTCTTGGAGGGCTGGGCGGTGCCGGGTTCCTTCTCTGGACCTTGCCCGGTTCTGCCAGAGGCTTCGGGTTTCTCCTGTTCGGATCGGGTGGGTCGGCTGCTACGCAGGACCTCCACAGCGGCTTGGTACCCCTCCACCAGCGCCACCAGTTCATCGGCGCTCCGGGGGTTCGCCTGGCTTGCCAGTTTCTTGGCTTCGAAAGGTAAGGAGCGCAAAAATGTGTTAATGACAAACCTTTCCATGGGCGTCAGGGCCGTGGGTTCCGTGGTCATCCAGTTCTTGGCCCGGCGTATCAGGTCGTGCATCTGGGCTCGGGGTGGTAAGGCAGCGTCGAAGGTCCAGTTATGAAACTTTTGTGCCTGCCCGATGAGGCTGTGTCCGGCGCGACGCAGAATTTCCCTTTTCAGGATGGTGTAGTCCGCAGCCTGGATCTCATCTAAGTCCTGGCACGTGTGCTGGGCCACCCCGGACAGGAATGGAGCGAGCAGTCCGGCCCATTGCTCTGGAGCCCACCCCTCTCGGGTCGCTGTACGCTCGAATGTTTGGAGGTATGCCTCGATGTCATCCTCCGCGGTCATTTTTACCAGAAATGCACTGGGGTTTGGTCGGCGTGGAGTTGCGGTAGCTGACAGCCGTGCTACCTCCAGTCTTAATAGCGTTGTCTGCTGTCGATGCTCATCTATCACCGCTGCGTTGTGCGCCAGCTGCGCAGCATGAGTTTTCTCCAGCTGTTTAATTAGTAGTGACTCCATATCTGTTTTGTACCGAATAAATTCTTTTTTATTTAGCGTTATAGTTGCCCGCATTCTCCACCATATGTAGCACAACCAAGGGTGTGGGGTTTCCACTCCGCTAATAAATGATAATTTATTCAACGTACAACGCAGATAATGGAGACACGGGAGACAGTTCCAAATAAACACACGTTTATTGTAAGTCCAATGCGGAAGTATTCCGCCTACGGAAATGCCGTTCCCGTGGCAGGGAAACCACAGCTGGCACAGAAGGTCCCGGTAATGAACCCCAAACAAAGTCCACAAACTTCCCTTTCTCAGGATGGTCCGTGATCCTTTTCCGTGGTCGTTGTCCTTTCCAGGGTAATCCGTTGCCGTCGTTGTCGTCCAAGTCCGTAGTTCAGTATCCAAAAATATCCGTCCAAAAAGTAATTCAAAAACAAAATCTACCTAGCTAGCTATCTCTCTCTCTCTCTCTCTCTCTCTCTGACTCTCTCTCTGACTCTCTCTCTCTGACTCTCTCTCTCTCTCTCTCTCCTACTTCGTTCCTACTCCCAACAGCGCCCTTGCGTGAGAGCGCTCTTTTTAAAGTCTGTTCCTTTCGTTGATGCCCGTCAGCTGTTGCATCCGTCACGGGGTTCCCTCAGTGCGCGGGGGTGGAGCCAGCGTGCAGAAAGGTATCTCCCCTCTATGACGACGCCATAGCATGCGCCTACTCGGGCGCTACAGTGTGTATGTGTGTGCATGCGTACCTGTGTTTAGGGAGAAAAAAACAAACATTTTTTATTAGATCCGAGTCACAGTAATTGTATGTTTCCTCCCTAAAACCAAGCATAATAATACTTTTTTAAATGAACTTAATTTAGGTGAAACAGCTCATTCGTATGCTGTTTAGCCCTTTGGCAGATATGCTAAATTCTAACTGTAACAGTGGTTATCTCTGGCTAAATTCCGTTGTGTTCTTCTTGTCAGGAATGTGATCTGTGAGATGCTCTTGTCCTTGTGTGAGAGTCATCTGTTATCAGTCTCTGCTGTGCTGTCAGTGCACCATGATCAGCAAGCTACCAGCTGTCTCCTGTGTGTTACCACTTTGAGCAGTATCTCGGACACTTCTTTTCATTTAATTTCAAATGAAGATAACAGTTTTATTTATAGTGTTATTTTAGCCAGCATTTATTTGTGCTGGATTTTTCAGTGCTAATTGTTTATTCTGCCATGCCACTGTATTATAGTTGTCTCACTGCTTCTGTGAAATGGTTGAATAATGGGTGCCTGCCTGTTTAAGTATTGCAGTGCATGCCGCTGGTACTGTAACTACAGCAGTCCATCAGTTGAAGAAGACCAATGGGTTTGAATTCATCAGACCCTCCAGATTCCTGGTGACTTGTGGAGGGTCAGCTTCTCCATCAAGCCACATATTGTAGAGGACATGACAGCAGCTGTAGTGAAACATGTCATCTACGAAATGTGGGCTGCATTGTGGAGTTTGGTGCCTGGGCTTATTACCCAGAGGTTGCAGGTTGCAGATTGTCAAGTGCTGTTGTATTCTGCAGTGTGGCGCTCAACCTGAATCAGCGAATATCTGCCAGCAGAGAACAGAGAAAATGATAAATGGGAGCTGTTGGCGAATACAGATATACTGTAGCATGTTTGTTTGAACAGATCATTAGGTGAGTTTTTGTGTAAATAGCCTGCAAGCTAAGCTTTGATCAAGGGATTCCACCATCTGTCCGCTGGCTTCAAGTCTCCCTTCAAGAACTGATTCAATGGTCACACTGAGCACATTCTTAATTGGAGAGCCATCACATCTGCATCCTAAAAAAATGCCTTGTTCATGGGACTGCAAAATTAGAAGAATCATGTTTTGTTTTTGGGAGGAGAAGGAATGCTATACAGGGACAACACAACAGTATAAAATATCATCAGAAAAAGAAAGACGTACACACTCCGAAGTTTATCTGTTAAGAAAGTAAATATTATAACACATAATGAGGAGGGCGTGGTAAAACTCCAACAGTGAGGCTCCTCTGGTTTGGCAGCAACCACACACTTTTCACACACCAATGCAGTTTTGCTGTTGTTCCAATTAACAAATTAATTAATTAATTTTGTATTTATCCATTTATACAGTGGATAGTAAGTGAAATGTAACCTTGGATAATAGTCCTCTGAGGAGATAAATCCCATGACATAAGTCCATTGGCAGTATCTTGGTTTAAGAAAGTTCCTTTGCCTTTGTGCAGTTTATGAAAGACTTCACAATGAATGGCTGGGCTCTTCTGTTCAGTTAGTGCTGCAGCTGTCCCTTTGTAAACAAAAGAAACTGGAAATCATTTGCGTTCCCTCTTCTCCCAGATTCATTATACCAACCGTCTGTCAGGGATTTCAGCTGGAGCATGACATTTTTTTTTATTGTGACAGAAACCTGAATTTGTCTTTAATTGGATGGAAAGTATACATTTTGTTCTCTATTTATTGGAAGGATTGAAGCACTTCCCTCACAAACCAGTTTGAGTTGTAAATGAATGAATGAAATTCAGCTGTCAGATGGGACACAATATTCCCCCCAGATTAGCAGACACAAGATCATCAATTTGTGGTTCCCGGAGAGAATGCTACTCATCTTATGTTGTTATTCTGTTTATCTCAGAGTATTCCCAGCATGGCTGAAGTAATCATTTTTAACACTTTACTTTCTCTCACACACACACACACACACACACACACACACACACATACTATACATACACACACACCGATACACACACGCGCATGCACGCACGCACGCACGCACACACGCACACACGCACACACACACACACACACACACACACACACACACACACACACACACACACATGCACACACGCACACAGAGATACAGTACGTGCACATTCATTTTAGTTCATTTCCTCAGACATACAGATAGATAGATAGGCAGAAAGTAGTATAAAAAGGAAAGCTCCCCCATTTCTTAAAAACTGGGAAATGACTACATTTTAAATATTTAATCGCACTAATTCTGTATTATTTTTCCTCCTACCCGCCAAAGATGAGCCAGCAGTGCCAGCCAGCATGTTTAATCAAGCACTGCCACTGTAACCAATGTGTTTACAGCGAGAACAGAGATTGGTATCTGGGTGTGTATTATTCTGAGCCCTTTTAGCTTTAATGGATAATTTCAGCATGGCACTGGTGTGTTATATCTAAAATATATATATTTTATTCTAGGGATGGCTGTTATTTGTAGTTGCATATTCATATTCATTGTATTCATACAACTATTAAAGGTCACCAGAGAATGAAATGAATCAAAATGAATAATTTTTTTCAAAAAACACTGTGGGGTCATTATGGTATTGCAGTTATGCTAATCCTGCAGTGTACATTGTGCTTTTTAAAGATAGATTGTGTTGTGAGACCTGCCATCATGTTGATAACACAACATTAAGGTAACCCAAAAAACACATTTAAATTGGAATGCCAGAGAGGCAGTGCGGACCAGAAAATTAACTCTGAGTAAGTCTGTTTGTAGCATCTTGTCTGTACCTTCTATATATATGTATATATATATAAATACATCTAGCATTTAAATAAAAGTGTGTGCATGAACACTTTCTGATATAATTGACAAATATCGAGACATAATATGAATGTAGTTGTACATTTTAGGTTTCTTGTAGATGGTTATCAAATTAAGGTTTACATTTTTAAGTGAGAAAATATTCATACGTTTAGATTAGCTTCCCAGCATTTTAATGTCTTAAAATTAACTTGCACCAGAAAGCTCAGCTCAAGGGGAAACCTTTATTCAACAAAATTTGAATGACTGAAAAGAGAGGAGGTCATACAAGAACAACATGTTGTCATTTTCCTTCCTCTAGAAAGTCAGTCAGGAATAAAGAGACGGATGAAAAAAAAGAGGGGGTGACCTGAATTACTGTGCTTTAGTGTGGAAGTGTCTTTCTTTGCCCTTTAAGCTCTGTTGGAAGAGCACAACTACATTGTTAACACACTGGACAGCTGTTAACAGTGGTAATAAAACAGTGAGCAGAATGTGAAATGATTCCTCTCTCCTGCTCCATCTCTCTTTCTCTCTTAAATTCAAATTTAAGATGCTTAATTGAGAGGAAATACATTGGTTGTATGCTTTGTATTTGGTACGTATGTAGCAACATAAATATTGTCAAAGCATACAGCCATAAATTTAAACATGAACACACATTAATAATAGTGCAGTCTTTCCTCAGTTTTCTCCTCTCTCCATCCTTACTCATAATTGATTTGTTCTTCCCCTCTTTCCTATACACCCTCTCATCCCCACTCCCTTACTTCTCTGTCAATGTTTCTGTCCCTATTTCTCTTTTTCTGTCACTTCCCTGTTCCAGCTTACACACACGCACACGCACGCACACACACACGCACACGCACTTGTTCTGTCCATCTTACACTCTCTCTTTCTCTCTCAGTTGACAGATTGAAGCCTGGTCCATGTTTGAGCTGAGCAGTTTGTGTTTTCCTAGCACGTCTGCAAGGGTGGTCTGCCCTAAACAGAGTGGCACTGTTCAAGCTCTGAGAGGAAGCAGAGAAGTCTGCTCGGAAAATCAGACCAATTATAAACAGAGAAAATATGACTGGGCGAGAGAGATAGGCGGAGCTCTGAGTGAGATGGATGGTTTAATACAAAGCAAAGACAAACCAAAAACAAACAGACATACAGGTATTGATATAAATCAAGACACTGAAATCAGGAGGGTATGAAAATGGTTTAATTGAATTCACTGATCCTGTTGAGGCAGAAAAGATAGATGATGGATTTCGGTGGGTGGGGGGGACATTGGAATGTTGTTCTAAAACCAACTAAAGCCATTGCTCAAATCTGAAACAACTTCAATAACCGAGAATATAAATGCATCTGTTACACGTACACTACCGGCAGGGGCGTCGTAGCGGGGGTAAAAGGGGGACTGACTACCCAGGGCCCCAAGCGGGGGAGGGCCCTTGAAAAGCCTGAATGAAAAAAAAAAAAATGTTGGCAATTTTTAATTTCTAAGTAATTAGTGTCATTACTAAATTATATTGGCTGAATAAATAGCTTGAGAGACTGAACTTTGTATCCATAAAAATATTGGAGGCTCTCTGGGCCCCCTCCCATCTTGAAAAGCGCAAATAGTTTAGTCCGTCCCCCTGCAGTAAGTAGGTGTGTTACAATTCCCGTGCGCAGCGACAGTCTAGATGTGCCTGTGTCCCTGTGCGAGCGATTACGAGAGTCTATGGCCGTACCCCAAAAATGCAGGCTTTTTAAGGGCTGTCGGCGTTTTTTTCCACCATATGTCTGCGATATAACGTAGTTGAAAACTCGATCCTCCATCTTGTTTCCGAAATTTCATTAAACATTGCTCGGTTTGGTCATACGCTACACTTCAGAGATAGACTCGTGTTCAGTGCTTTCAAAATGACATATCGCAAGTTCAGGACTAAGTAAAAGGTATCCAGGACGTTAAGTTAACATTTAATCTTGTTTCTGGTGAAATTTAATTGAAATCTGTTGATGCGAAATGTGATATTTTTGACCCGGAATGTGAGATATCTTTGCCCAAATGCTCACTGCCTGCCGTGGGTTTTGCCGTGTCGCGGCGTGTGCGCAACATGTAATTATGTGATTAATTGATTATGTAATGTAATTTCAGATCATTCAAATTAAGATATATCTTTTTTAGAATGCTTCAATCTGTAATTACTGAAAATGTCATGCAATTATCTTTATTTTTAAGAAAGTTATGGGCATTTATGTTATTGAATCACAGCTTTTGTTTCAAGATTTCCAAGGGGTCAATATGGAAATTTCTGAGTGTAAAGATTACCATAACTTCCTTTTTTTGTAACATACCTACAATAAGATTCGTCCCCAAATACGGCTAATCACGCTGACTGGCGCTGATGCTGGAGCCCGCAAGTTTCAGTCAATCATGTCTTTCCAGAAGAAAGTGAAGTCGGGGTATCAAAAAATAAAAGAAAGAGAAAAAAGGCAAACTGAGGGAAAACAACTGCTCACTAATTTCTTTTCAAAAGAAAGGTAAGCAACTTGCTAACACTGTTTAAGAGTGGTTTAAGCTAATATTGGTACATTGTTTCGATTGAACTAGGACTGTCAACGTTAACACGTTAACGCATGCGATTAATTTCAAATGGATAACGCGTTCATTTTTTTAAAATCGCGATTAATCTCATTTCTGTTTCACTCTCGCTACTGGCTGAAAGCAATCGCAAATGCGGTCAAACATACTACTGGTGATGGTGAAATGCATTGAAACGTTGTTTTTGAAGACTCATTTGATCCAGTTCTATAACAAGACAAGCTAACGTAGCTAGCTACATTATGATAGTTAGCTGGTAAATTAAGCAGAATCTATCCTGTAGCCTGTTTCATTGTATATTATAAGCAGGTTAAGAGGCTAATAGCAATCCTGTATGCTTCATGCTTGTAGAAGGGCCTGTCCTTGTAGCAGAGAGTGAGCAGGAAGAAAATGTGATCGAGGCAGAGAGTGAGCAGGAAGAAGAGGCAGAGAGTAGCAGTAGGGCTAGTGAAGAGGATGGTGGAGGTGAAGAGAGCAAGGAAAATGAAGGTTGCTCTGAGGGTAGTGAGAAGGATGAGGAAAAGACAGGAGGAAGTGGAAAAAAGTGAGGGGAATGCAGAAGGGTATTTGCCAGAGGACCCAGAGAATCTTACTAATCTTACTAATTATTTGTTTAAATGTGGTATAAGCAGTCAATTAGCGATTACCCTAATAACCACTACAGATTCATGTGTATAGTTGTTGATTCAATCAAAAAAAAATCTAAAGATGCGTGAGAGTCATGGATCAAGAGGGGAAGGGGGCCCACAAGACTGCATATGTATAGGGCCCAGAATTGTGTGCTACGCCCCTGACTACCGGTCACCAGTTTTAAAACTGTTTTTAGTTTTTACTTAAATTTAAGCAGTTCAAGTCCAGTGAATAACCTGAAATGGTACAAAGGTAAGCCGCAACAAGTAATGGGTTAACGTGGGTTAACAGTCACTCTGTGCAAGTTGCCGACTCTGGATCCAGCAAAAGAGCCCCAGACCATCACGCTTCCTCCTCCTTGTTTGACAGCTGGTGTCACACACTGAGGAACCATCCTTTCACCTACTCGACGGACTACAAAAACCTTTCAAAATTTTATGATTTCAAATTTTGATTCATAAGACCTTCTTCCAGTCTTCAGTAGTCCACTGGCGGTGCTTCATGGCCCAGGCAAGCCTCTTTTTCTTATTTTGCCATCTTAGCAATGGCTTTCTTACTGCCACTCGACCTGTCAAACCTGCAGCTCAAAGTTTTCTCTTCACAGTTGAAACTGAGACTTCCTTACTTCGACCAGTGTTAACCCCCTGAGGTCGGCTGGATCGGCGCCGATCCAAGCAGCAATACAAGTATATTACTATTTCTAACTTCGCGATATTTTATCATACACACGCGGCAAAAACATTGACAGAAACCTTAGAATCGCGACTTTCCGATTTGAGCACTGGCAAATCAAATGGGATTTTTAAAATTAGCTTAATTAGACCAAAAGTAAACCTTGCTTTTTACTCTGTTTTTTACCTTTTAGTAACGTCCCCTTCTATTGACATGTTAACGAGGTGCTAATTTCGGGAGGTGCGTCGATCGGGCCATGTGTGAAAACGCCGGCATAAACAACACAAACTGAAGAGGACAGTCTATGCTGATATTTATTTTATTTCGCTTGTTTTCAAATACTCGTGAAAATATATATAAATTCCGCGTCTTGTGACTACATATTCCGCATGTCGCAATGTAACAAATTGCAATAGGCACAGAAAATACTTTTCAAACAGCCTAAAATGTTATAAAATATATCGTATGTCTGTGTTTACGCTTGCAATCTGCCAGCAACAGTATATTCACGAGTATATTTTCAAATACTCGTGAAAATATATGAATTCCGCGCCTTGTGACTACATATTCCGCATGTCGCAATGTAACAAATTGCAATAGGCACACAAAATACTTTTCAAACAGCGTAAAATGTTATAAAATATATCGTATGTCTGTGTTTACGCTTGCAATCTGCCAGCAACAGTCTATGCTATTGATTTTATTTCGCTTGTTTTTTTATTTTTTTACATCTTGTCTGTGTTTACGCTTGCAATCTGCCAGCAACAGTCTATGCTGATATTAATTTTATTTCGCTTGTTTTCAAATACTCGTGAAAATATAGCCTATGAATATCGCGTGTTGTGACGCCAAACATTCCGCGTGTTGCAACGTAACAAAGAGCCAAAATGAATATTCAGGTATTTAGCATTTAGCCCTCCCACAGCCTGAAATAAATGTGACCAGTTCTGATAAAAACAGGTTTTTAGCTATTTAGATCTCAGATGTGCTAAACTATTTTCACACCCTTACATAACCAAGACCTTGGTGAACAAACGCACATTGGCAAAACAATTCGTCACTATAGTTTAGTGTGTGCTTTCACATCTTTTGTGACAGCAGAAAAATTTACTATTTTTAACTTGTGTGTTTGTAGATCTATTTACAAGCTGCATATGATACTGACCAAACTATTGATGGCATACAAATGTAGCTGTGATTGTCCTTCAAATAAAAATATCAAACACTTTGGAGTAAGTGTGTGTTAAATTGATGAAATTGAGATAAATATCAGACCATGCCAAAATCTAAAAACATTAAAAGCTTAGCACGGACCTCAGGGGGTTAAGCTGTGCTTGAAGCTGTTGTCCTGTGAGCCGCCTATCACGCAAGCTGTTGACTCTCCGAAACTTGTCTTCTGATTTTGTTGTGGCATTGGGTCTGCCAGACCTCTTCGTGTCAGAGTTTCCTCCAGTTTCCAAGTGCCTTTTGATGGTGTAGGAAACTACTCACTGCCCAAAAATTTACATTATTTTACAGTTACATTTCAGTAAAAACTGGAAAATGGGGGTGTTCTAACATTTTTGACCGGTAGTGTATCCCAAACTAAAGTTCCCCATGTCAGAACTTTTTCATGGTAGCAACTGCCACATTGCATTTCCATACGAGAATCACATAGCGCATGCCATTTTGGGCAGGTCAGTGGATTTGCAAGGATGCTGATGGATTTTTACCCTCCCAGGGTATAAATCACAGTGTGACATTACAGAAATCAAACCAAGCTGTGCGATCACTCAGAAAGTCACATAGCAACAGTGGCGGTGATGTAGAAGACACTATATATGGGCTATAAAGGAATGTGACTATTTTATTGACCCACTAAAAATCCCACATTGGTGTGAAAGTTATTATTCCCTGTGAGTATTGTATACAAAGTGCTCTGATATGTCAAGTAGTTTAGAAGGAAACATTGAAATAACATTTTTAAACAAATACAAAATGGTGACCAATTCAAAATAGTGGTTACCCATAGGCCACATAATATATTCCTAAGGGGAAAAAAAGCACCAGTGAATTTAAGTGAGTGGCAGAAAATCCAATAGGGCTGACTATGTGGATCCTTGAGGCAAATGTATTCTTTGTGTGGAGAGGGATCTGTGGACGTTGCTATTGTGTTTCTAGGTCAAACATGGTTGTTTATTTAAACATTAAATATTGCAATTTCAATTGACTGACTCCCAGCATCACAGGTGCACACAGCAGGTCTCAGAACTCCGAACTTCCTACCATGTATTAATGTACATATTGTAAGTCGCTCTGGATAAGAGCGTATGCTAAATGCTTAAAATGTAAATGTAATGTAAAATGTATTCGGAAATCTAACAGCGCCAACATGTCGTCTGCTGCCTAATTGTTTCCTCATTATTATTATTATTAGTAGTAGTAGTATTACCAGATTGAACACATTGCTTAGGCTATACGTAATGGTTTGCACAATAAATGTATTAATAAATTAAAACAACATAAGCTAGGCTACTTGTGGAAAACAAAACAAAAACGCACATTGGTTTTCCAAAACTACCCCTATTAGCATAATTGACACATCCTTGAAATGTAATTAATACATATTATGGTTCCACGCGTGTAAAACATTTCGGTCAATCTGTAGGCTATAAAATGTCCAATAATGCAGTGGTATGTAAGAGGAAGAATGGCTTCGCTTCTCGAAGATATTGCCAACCGCGCAGTAAGAAGGGAACGAGTTATTAGAGATTTTGACCTCAGTTTTAAATCAGACCACTTTTTCTTTACGTCCTTCAGGGACCTTTGCTGCCCCCCATTCACAGCCTGGGCTACAGACTGCCAGGCCACGTACTTGGTTTTACTGGTAAAGCCACTGGAAAGGCTCCCAAACAGCGTCCCTGCACGCATCTGCGCCTCCGCCAACAGGACCTCGATTTCGGCCTCGCTAAAATTATTTTTCTTGCAGCTCGCCAATATCAAGTAGAGGATTTGTTTCGAGCTCCTTTATATGCTAATGATATTAATTAGGGGGCGTTTACAAGGCGGAGATCTAAAACCATTCACCTGCGCACAATTTCAAGATCATTTGCGATTTATAGATTTCACATCTGGGGACTGGCGACGCACGTTTTTTTGTGCGTACGTTCAGTTTCTCTGAATCACACTTACACACATTTCAGAAATGATCTTAGATCAAATATAAGATGGTTTCTACGCAACTTTTTAAAACGTACTTACGCACAGATTTGATCTTAGAACGTGCGTACGCTCAAATCCACGCCAAAGTTCAGATTTATAAAAACGGTCTTTGACGTGGAAAAGTACTCAGCTCGTCAGGTCAGGTTTCAACTTGGCGACGACGTTTCCGTGTGGCAATGTTGGAGTACTGCAGGTATTCGCGGTCTCGTCTCTTCTCTGTCCTGACCCCTCGCTGGTGGAACTATCTTCCGCAATCGGTCAGGACCGCGGAATCACTTGCGATCTTCTGCGAGAGACTCAAAACCCACTACCACTGAATTCTGTACATCTAGCTAATTGTCATCACCACTGCCTACTTGCTCAACACTATATACCCCTGCTTACTCCATTAAAAAAAAATTATTGACTAACCTTTTCCTTCCCAGTGTTACAGGTATGGTACGCAGCTGCCTGCAATGGTTTATTGCTGTATTACTGCACTGATCTCTTGCGCGTACTATGATTGTTCCTACCATGTATTAATGTACATATTGTAAGTCGCTCTGGATAAGAGTGTATGCTAAATGCTTAAAATGTAAATGTAATGTAAAATGTATTCGGAAATCTAACAGCGCCAACATGTCGTCTGCTGCCTAATTGTTTCCTCATTATTATTATTAGTAGTAGTAGTAGTAGTAGTAGTAGTAGTAGTAGTATTACCAGATTGAACACATTGCTTAGGCTATACGTAATGGTTTGCATAATAAATGTATTAATAAATTAAAACAACATAAGCTAGGGTACTTATGGAAAACAAAACAAAAACACACATTGGTTTTTCCAAAACTACCCCTATTAGCATAATTGACACATCCTTGAAATGTATTTAATACATATTATGGTTCCACGCGTGTAAAACATTTCGGTCAATCTGTAGGCTATAAAATTTCCAATAATGCAGTGGTTTTCAAGAGGAATGGCAGCATTGTCACTTCTCGAAGATATCGCTAACCGCGCAATAAGAAGGGAATTAGTTATTAGAGATTTTGACCTCAGTTTTAAATCAGACCACTTTTTCTTTACATCCTTCAGGGACCTTTGCTGCCCCCGCACCTCGTTCACAGCCTGGGCTACAGACTAACATGCCACGTACTTGGTTTTACTGGTAAAGCTACTGGAAAGGCTCCCAAACAGCGTCCCTGCACGCATCTGCACCTCCGCCAACAGGACTCGCCATTATCAAGTAGAGGATTTGTGTTTGGATTCGAGCTCCTTTATATGCTAATGATATTAATTAGGGGGCGTTTACAAGGCGGAGATCTAAAACCATTCACCTGCGCACAATTTCAAGATCATTTGCGATTTATAGATTTCACATCTGGGGGACTGGCGTACGCACATTTTTTTGTGCGTACGTTCAGTTTCTCTGAATCACACTTACGCACATTTCAGAAATGATCTTAGATCAAATATAGGATGGTTTCTACGCAACTTTTTATAAATGAGGCCCCAGAATCCCATTTATAACACTTTGGTTTAACAGTTCTAAATAGTTTTACCTTGATTCATTTTAGGTGGGATGTGTTGTTCTTTATATAGCAATGGTCTCACCTTCTTGCCAAATCCATCTAATCACTGTTTATGTTTTAGATGAACAAGAGCATTTGCTCACTATTAAAGCACATTTACACATGTTCACCCAAAGTAATGGGCTTTGAATATTTTCAGTCCCAGGCAGACCGACAGTCTCACTCCTTTATTCCCAACAGCATTGGAATATTTCCCTTGTGTGCAGTGGGAAGTAAAGTAGACAAAGACTAATATCACACAGGCGGCAGTGCGGCACACTGTTTGGGAAATTGAGGTCATACCCAGAAGGCTGTGGGTTTACATCCCAAGTGAACACTGCTGTTCTACCCTTGAGCAAGATTCTTAACCTGCCATTCTTAATGCAGTGAATATCCAGCTTTATAAAGGTAATATACAGGTGGCCAAAAAGGTAGAAACACCAATATGATATAACTTTGGTATAAAGGTAAAATGTGTAAATTCCTGAAGAACAGTATCATCACTAAAATACCCTTCAACAAATCAAACTACTTCCCCCTGCCTTTCTCACAGAAACCAGTGTCTCATGTACACATCCCTACGATTTTTTTGGGGAAAATAAAGAAACTATTTATACTAGTTTTTAAGAGAGGAGGCACCCAGGGTTGGACCACTGGCAGTCACTGCAGGCAGGTTGGTAAATTCAGCTGCTTTAACAGAACAAAGAGGGAAAGGGAGGGGAGCTGCGGGCCAAAGCTTCACTGCCCCAGTTATTACATGTCCTCCCACCTCCCATAGATGTCTCTCTCTTGCTCTCTCTCTGTCTCCCCCCCTTTAGTTCTCTCATTAATCCCTCTCCTCTCTGTCACTCCCCTCTCACTCTCTCCCCTCGGTCTCTTTCTCTCTCTTACTCATCCTTTCTTCTTATCACTTGTATCTCTTCTACTCCCTCTCTCTTTTCTCATCGAAGTTTGCTTGGGTGACAGTAAATCATGTGGTCCTGATGCAGCAGTCACTTTGTTGGGCCTGAGTGTGTGTAATCCACCTCCTGTTCACTTTGGCATCACTGCTGTAAGAGCTACATTCAGAAACAAATGGCAACTAGTTTATTACAGTTTTATTGTTTTTACTGTGCATTTGTAAAAAACACAAATAACTCAGATAAAGTGATTCATGCAATAGTGGGAAATAGTGAAATTCTATTTATTTTATGTAAATTAGTTTTTAATACATTTTGGAATTACAACTCTGGAAAACTGAAACAATTATATCTACTTTCCTTTCATTCTTAAATCAAGCACCTTGTCAAGTGCGTGGAGACATATGTGGGCCATGTTTCTCATATAAATGTAATGGTTATTTTAAATGCACAGTAAAATCCTTAAATATTTCAGCACATAAGTGTAAAGTTGCATTTTTAATTGCTTTCCTCTACATTTCACATGCCATCAAAATGTATGGTGACAATCATCTTTTATAGGTATACGTTCAGTCATTTAGGGCTTGGAAACTATTTGGACACACAGCACAAAATAATTGTCACCTGGGACTGGTATTTCACAGTACATTTGTAAGTGGAACCTCCCAGAAGACTGAATTCTCTATCGTTTGGTCTATGCCTCATGAATCTTTTATGAAGAATGTCAGATTTGCTTACTTAGAAGGAAGGAAGAAGAGAATAGGAAAAGCACATAACAAAGGTACAGAAGACTTGCTTCATGGACGGGGTTAGTGACATAACCCTGGTGGTGTAGACCGCATGGTCAGTGCCATTGTTATTCATAGATAATGTATGAATACAGTTGACTTGGAAGGCATTTGCGAATGAAATTGAAATGGAACATGAGTGTCAGAGTAATCCCTCCCCTGTTCTGTGGAATATTGCACACCAATCAAAGAACTCTTGCTGTGTACCTGGCAGCTTTACAAATGATTAGCCCTTTAAACAAAAATTTACAGTAATTGAAGTCTGCAAAATATTAATTGTACTGCAATCAACATATGGGTGAAGATAATTATCCATTTCCCTCTGTAATAGGTTTTGTAAAATGTTTTGGAATCTTACTTAAAACAGCCTCAGTTTAAACTTCACTGTGAAATACCTGATAAATGGAAACTTTGTTCTCCTGCTTTCAAAGGAAAGATGTCATTGCCTCTTTGTCCTTTGATGTTGCTGTCAGCGGCAAATGAAATGTCTTCTGATGTATGCTGTGCGATTTTACAGACTGTATCGTACGTCAGCATGCTTTAATGTGTCAAGATATCTCAGTGAGTCACAGTGAGGGATTTGCACCTGCAGACGTTTTTATTCACACCCTTGATAAAGATGAACAAAAGAGATACAAGTAATGAGCTTTATTTTATGCTCACAAAATGCAGAAAATTATAGTCTTTAATAATAATGCATTGGCACGAACCACAATCAAACGGTTCACAAATTATAATTTTTTTCCCAGAAAATTCAAGAATCACAAATACTGGATTCAGGTCTGGAGACTGAGATGGCCACGTCAGGGCATTGATCTTGTGCTCTGTCAACCACTTCTTAGTTGCTTTGGACATATGTTTGGGATCGTTGTCTTGTTGGAAGGTCCATCTGTGGCCAAGGTGTAGCTTCCTGGCAGAGGGAACAAGGTTTTTGGACAAAATGCATGGTTCCATATATTTTAATAAGGGCCCCAGAGCCTGTGGGTGCAAAACAACCTCAAAGCATTAAAATTCCACCACCATGTTTCACCATAGGCATGAGGTGCTTTTCAACATTACTTGCATTCTTTGGACTCCAAACATAACGTTGATGTGCATGCCCAAAAAACTCAATTTTGTTTCATCTGATCACAACACACACATTTGTGTTCCAATAGTACTTCAGATGTAGTTTGGCAAATTATAGACGCCTTTTTTGTTGAATTGTCTTCAAAAGAGCTTCCTTCTTGCAACTCCTTGCTATAAAGAATATTGTCATGTAGGCATCATCGAATGGTAGCTTTAAGAAGTAACTCCAAGAACTGTGCCCCTTGGACTTCTTTTGGCTCTCGAACCATTCGTCTCACTACATGTGGGGGGAAGATAGACTTGCATCTTCTACCTGGCACGTTAGCCACTGTTCCAGTGGCCTTAAACGTCCTAATAATTGACACAACAGTGGAAAGTGGTATCTTTAACTTCTTAGTGATTTTTTTGTACCCATCTCCTGATCTGTAGAGGTCAATAACCTTTTGTCTGATGCTTTCAGGGAGTGATTTGCCTTTCACCATGATGACGGCTGACCGCAGTATGTCAAATGTGTATTCACTCCTTTTTATACCCTAGGGAAACAGGAAACCATTGTAGGCCACTGTATAGTTCCATAACCTTCCAATTCACTTAAAATAAGTTGTATATTTATGAAGATTTGTTTTTGTTGAATTCAATTTAAAATAATAGTTTGGGGTGTGAATATTTGTGATCTAGATGTTTTCTGGAGAGAAAAAAAAATCTTAATAAAACAAAATATGTTTTTCTGAACAATTGTATTAGTATTGTAGGTTTGGAATTTTCTGCATTAATTGAGCATAAAATATACATCAGTACTTTATTTTATACAATCTCCTTTGTTCATCTTTGTCAAGGGTGTTAAAAAAACTGAGTATACTGTATATACCTGCTGTATTTATCTGTGAAAATAGTATACCAACAGTAGTATAATGTTGTCAATGAATAATTTAGTAAAAATATATTTAGTCATTCTGCCATTTAGTGTCATTTCTGCTGGTGATTGTATAGATTTTAGGCGTACTCAGTGTATTAACATTCATATAACGTGTGCATTGATTGTTAAAATGGAATTGGAAAAGCAGTGAACGTGTGTGTTTTTAATTACTCTGCTTTTTTTCACACTTCTGACTCCTTTGTTAAAGTTCTACTGAACAATGAATTGTCCTTTGGTGACAGAAATGCTGTTGAACACACATAAATGAGGCTTCTCCTTGTGTTTCATTCTCATGAATGCTTGGAAATGGACTCAATACTGAGGGTACTTGCAGTTACCTCATCTCTTCCCTCATGTTCTTTCTGCTTAAAACCCCTTCACTCAGCACAAAATACATGACAGCTTAATAAGCATAATTATTATTCATTTTTTTAAAGCCTGGGGCCTCATTTATAAAAAGTTGCGTAGAAACCATCCTATATTTGATCTAAGATAATTTCTGAAATGTGCGTAAGTGTGATTCAGAGAAACTGAACGTACAAAAAAACAAAAAAACATGCGTACGCCAGTCCCCCAGATGTGAAATCTATAAATCGCAAATGATCTTGAAATTGTGCGCAGGTGAATGGTTTTAGATCTCCGCCTGTAAACGCCCCCTAATTAATATCATTAGCATATAAAGGAGCTCGAATCCAAACACTGAAAAATAATTTTAGCGAGGCCGAAATCAAGGTCCTGTTGGCGGAGGTGCAGATGCATGCAGGGACGCTGTTTGGGAGCCTTTCCAGTAGCTTTACCAGTAGCTTTACCAGTAAAACCAAGTACGTGGCATGTTAGTCTGTAGCCCAGGCTGTGAACGAGGTGCGGGGGCAGCAAAGGTCCCTGAAGGACGTAAAGAAAATGTTGTCTGATTTAAAGGTCAAAATCTCTAATAACTCGTTCCCTTCTTATTGCGCGGTTGGCACTTCGAGAAGTGAAAATGCCCATTCTTCCTCTTCCTTTTTTTAATGGAGTAAGCAGGGGTATATAGTGTTGAGCAAGTAGGCAGTGGTGATGACAATTAGCTAGATGTACAGAATTCAGTGGTAGTGGAGTCTGAAAAGGTGGGTTTTGAGTCTCTTGCGGAAGATTGCAAGTGATTCCGCGGTCCTGACCGATTGCGGAAGGACAGAGAAGAGACGAGACCGCGAATACCTCCAGAAACGTGCGTACGCCAAGTTGAAAACTGACATGGAGGTAAGTACTTTTCCACGTCAAAGACCGTTTTTATAAATCTGAACTTTGATGTGGATTTGAGCGTATGCACGTTCTAAGATCAAATCTGTGCGTAAGTACGTTTTATAAATGAGGCCCCTGGTGTGTGATCTAGAAGACAAATCGCCTCACACAGTCAGTTAATCTAACGCCATTCAAACTTGTCTCTCAGTGAATATTCACACAGCAACACAGACTAATTAAACAATGTCCAATATAGTTTAGGAGACTCAGTTAAAGAATGATTCATCATTTTAAACTTACTTGGAAAATAGTCAATTTGTAATTCATAACTCTCTGGGTAACTAGTTATCCACAGAGTTAATGCACTAAAGGCTGCTCACTGTGGAAGCGGCTCTGGCTAGTTGCTGATGAAAGACAATAAAATAAAGAATGATGGATAAAATAAGACTTTTCTGTAAGTGGCCTTGGATAAAATTGTCTGCTAAATGACTAAATGACAAAGCCACAGTGAACATTGTCCTCTCACTAGAAGGAAAGACTCAGGAATTATAGTTGATCAAAGTCTGTAGCAAAATGTATTGAGTATAAATCAAAGGAGGTTATCTTAATGTTATATAATGCCTTTTGTCAGACCTAACTACACTACACCACACTACAAGAAAGATATAGAAGCTCTTGAAAAAGTTAAAAGGGCAACAAAATTGGTACCTGTTATGAAAGGTAAAACAATAGACTTAAGGCACTCAATGTTTTTAAGCGTAGCAAACTGAGACTTTGAGGGGATTTGATTGAGGTTTCTAAATTCCTAAAATTCAATTTGCAGAACAAGAGGCTATAGGTGGAAATTAGTTTTCCGCACGGATATTAGAAGGTTTTTTTTTACTCTTGCTCTGGAATCCAGGGACCATCAGCCAGTTAACTAGAAATGTCCTTCACGTAAGGATGTACCAGAATAGTTCACTATTGAGGGATTCAACCATGGGGGCACTAATGGAAATTAATCAATTTTGTTTGTAACTTTAAAAAAAGACAACCATTTATTGCATCTTCTATTTGAGTAACTTGAAATGATCATCATCATGGAACAAAGAGTCAGCACAGTAACTGTTATTCAACTTCAGTATTTATTATTTAGCAGGTAAATTGAGCCCTAGCAGTGCAAGCCCAAGAGGTCATTCTTAAATTTAGATGCATCGATTGTGATGCAGTGATTCGCTTGTTTGCTCTGAGACTGGGCTCTGAGCTTCTTTTTTGTATCTTGTTAAGCAATTTATTCATTGTAATTAGCAGTTTTAATGTACTGTGCTGTGGTCTGGCTAGTGCTGCTCTTCAGTAAATGAATATTCTACATGTTTTAATGTCTGCAGTCATATTAATATCTTTATTACTGATGTGCTGGTTGAGTGAATATGATAAGCAGGATTCCCACGCGTCATAGAAAAACCATGGAAAGTCATGGATATTTCTGAATCCATGTAACGTTATACATTTTTTACTTCTTTTCAAATACCTTACCGCAAAATGTCTGTTCCCCTGCCACCGTTGTCCATTTTTGCACCAGTCGCAAAACATTTTTAATCGAGAACCTTAAATTTGTCATGGAAATGTCATGGAAATGTCATAGAAACTGGAAATTTGATTTGAGTGGGAACCCTGGATGAGGTGCATCCATCACATCTGTCTTTGACTGAATACTTTCTCTCATGATGGAGAGGTCACCAGGGCCCGTATTCACAAATAATTTTAAGGGTAAAAGTTGGTCGTAACTCCGGAATTTAGGAGCAAGTCCGAAAAATAATGGGCGTGTCACTCATAAATTTAGGAGTCCTACATTTTTGGGATAAGAGTATTTCACAAAGGGTTTGAGAGCTAAAAACAGCTCCTATGTCCAGGAGAAGTTTGAAGCAGGCAAGAGGACTTCTAAGTCGCTAAAGACCTACTCACAAAAATCTGCTGCTGGCGGCAATCGTTGTCGCAATCGCGTCAAGGCTGGAGATATTGAATGATACAGAGCTCATAAAAAGGTACCGCCTCAATTGCGAGGGTATTATATATATTATATTATATATATTATATATAGATACCCGCTGATTTTTTGCGAGATGCAGACATGTAACCAATTGACTAGTCAGTATTCTTGGTTTCATGTTAAATCAGTGACACGTAGCCTACATTTGTATTTTAGAATCTTTATTAGAATATAATAGGGGTGCAACGGATCATTTTTCGGATCAGCAAAAAAAATAATAACGGGACCAAAGGCGCGTTTCCACCAAATATTACCAGTAACTATTCTCAAGGAATTGAATGAATGATAATTTCAGTTTTTCAATGTAAGATATTTCACTAAATCTTTATTCCAAAATTTCACAAAATACATTTTTAGATTCAGTATGCCTTAGGCGATGTAACTAGGGTGGTCTTATGCCTGAATTAATTTAATAAAAAAATAAAAGATCGCTAATGTTTCAATTCTATTTAATTCGGTCGCGCTTTCTAAAAACATGCCTCCCAGAAAGGCATTTAGTATGAAAAACAAAGCAAACCAAAACATATATGGTTTATATAACAGCGGCTGTATTTGTATTTCTCTATGATGGTTCAATTTAGCTATTAATCCGCGGATCATATGCGTGCCGAACCGTGGGGTTGTTCCGTACGCGGGAGAGACCCATCCCCTATATCAGCCAATCACTGTGGGCATTCTGAGTAAGCTCGTTCATGAGAAACAACGTCATCCCTAGCAACGACGTCAACCCCGCCCTCACTCTTAGCTTGACAATATTAGGAATTCCTTAGTATGAGTTGGTCTTTGGAGCTTTGTGAATAGGTTTTAAGGTGGGACTCCTAACTAAAAGGTTTTAGTACGATTTAGAAGTACTCCTAGTGGTAAGATAAAATGCTTTGTGAATACGGGCCCAGAACTCTAGTCCACCCCTTCTATCTCTCTCTCTGTCATCTTGTCATCAGATGGAGCAAAAATGAAATTTCATCAATTCTTGGTCACGCTGCTGGTGATTTTGTTTTTACTATAATTTTTCCCAGGAGGCTTCTCTGCCTCTCCAAGGTCTGATTGATGGAGTGCTGCAGAGATGTTTGTCCTTCTACCAGGTCCTCCCATCGCTGCAGAGAAACTCTGAAGCTCTCTTAGAGTGGCCATTGGGTTCTTGGTCACCTCCCTGACCATGGCCTTTCTTGCCCGGTTACTGAGTTTGGCCAGACGGCCAGCTCTAAGAAGAGTTGTGGTGGTTCCAAACTTCTTCCATTTCACAATGATGGAGCCCACTGTTCTCCTGGGTGCTTTCAATGCTTTAGCAATGTTTTTATACCCTTCCCCAGATCTATGCTTCAACACAGTTCTATCTCGGAGGTCTATGGAGAGTTCCTAGGACTTCATGGCTTGGTTTTTACTCTGACATGCACTGTGGGACCTTATATAGACAGGAGTGTGCCTTTCCAAATCATGTCCAATCAATTGAATTTACCACAGGTGGACTAGAATCAAGTTATAGAAACATCTCAAGCACTATCAGTGGAAACAAAATGCACCTCAGCTCACTTTTGGGTGTCATATCAAAGGGTCTGCGCACATATGATATTTTACATTTTGGTTTTTAATAAATTAGCACAAATGTCTAAAAACCTGTTTTCACTTTGTCATTATGGGCTATTTTGTGTAGAATTCTGAGACAAAAAATGAACTTAATCTATTGCAGAATAAGTCTGTAACGCAATGAAACATGGAGAGGGTGAAAGGGGTGTGCAGACTTTCCGGCTTGACTGTATATATATATATATATATTCTTATTAGATGAGTGCATTACAGATCAATAGATAATTAAATAAAAAGTGCTTGATACATTTTTGTGTACTAGATTCATATATTGGTGTGCTAGATTAATTTATGCAATTTATATATGTTTGCTACATTAATGCATTCATGTTCTGAATTATCATATATTAATATTGTGAGGAACGGGATAAGGACCCAGACGCAGACCAGGATCAGGCAAAAAGGGACGTTTAATTCAGGCAGGGGTCAAAACCAGTAGACAGAGTAGCGAAGATACAAAATTGAAATCCAGAGAGTAGTCAACAAACAATCCAAAAAGTCAAAACCAAGAAATCAGAATAGGCAAACAAAACAGAATCGGCAGGCAAACTCGAAGTGAAAACAGAAGGGGTCTCTGGAAAATGCAACAGACTCTGGCTTACTAACAATCGGCACAGGGAATGATGATCAACGTTCTGACAAGGAGTGAACATAAACACGGAACTTATATACAAGCAGGGAAGGGAAACACAATAGGAATCAGGTGTGACTGGGAGGAGAGAAGGGCAGGAACACAGGTGAAAACGATGGGATTCGCTAATACAATAACGAGGGGAAACGAAAGACACGGACTGGGAATCACACAGACACATAGACAATATGTAGCCTGCAAGAGCAGGCAGACACGTGCACAGTTCGAAGGGGAGGAATGCATAGAGAGAATCTGCGTGTAAATGAAGCGAAACGTGAGAAGCGTACAGGGATAGAGAGAGAGAGAATGATAGCGATAGATAGAAGCGTGAGATAATTAGTAATTAGTAATGTTAGTAACTAAATCTAAATCCCTAATGTTAGTAGATTAGTAGGTTAGTACTATATACATCTAACTAATATATACAAAGTGTTATAGGAAGTAAAACGAGATAAGAAACTAAGACAGAAAACCCGTAAAGTTACATTTCCCGAAGTGCATGACAAAGACAAGGAGTGGATCTCGAACAACAAGGAACAATGACAGACGGGGAACAGAACGTGAATGAAACGTGAATGGATGATGAATGAATAAACAAAGTACAAAAACAAACCGAACAGATGATGCAAAACATAACAGTACCCCTAAGAAACGCCGCTTGGCGTTTTAACAGGAGGCGCAGGTCTAACAATATGAAAATCTTTTATCAAGTCCTTGTCTAGGATAAAGCGGGAGGGGATCCAACTTCTTTCCTCGGGACCGTAACCCTCCCAATCCACGAGGTATTGGAGGTCACGGCCCCGATGACGAACTTCCAACAGTTTACTAACTGTAAAAGCCTCTCCACCATCAATGAGACGGGGGGGTGGGGGTGGCTTAGGGGCAGGACACAAAGGGTGGGTGACAAGAGGCTTGAGGCGTGAAACATGGAAAGTGGGGTGAATACGTTTCATGGTGGGAGGTAATTTTAATCGAACTGCAGTGGGACTGATGATTTTTATGATGGGGAAAGGTCCAATAAAACGGGGGCAAGCTTACGGTGGTCCATTTTGAGGGGAATGTCCCTGGTGGTCAACCAGACACGTTGTCCCACACGATAACGGGGAGCCTCGGAGCGTCTCTTGTCAGCAATCTCCTTCATACGTGAACTGGCTCGGAGTAGATTGCGGCGTGTTAACCTCCAGGTGCGACGACACCGGCGGATGAAGGCCTCAGCAGAGGGGACTCCCACCTCCTTCTCCTGGCTAGGGAATAAAGGCGGTTGGTAACCAAGGCAACATTCAAAGGGGGATATCTGGGAAGAAGAAGAAGTCTGGGAGTTGATCGCATATTCTGCCCAGGGTAGCTGTTGACTCCATGAAGTGGGATTCTGAGAACACAGGCAGCGGAGAACAGTCTTGATAGTTTGATTAGCCCGCTCTGTCTGGCCGTTAGATTGGGGATGAAAACCTGATGATAAACTAACAGATGAACCAAAACGTGAACAGAAAGCTTTCCAGAACCTAGCAGTAAACTGGGGACCTCTGTCAGAAACAATATCAGTGGGGATACCGTGTAATCTGAAAATGTGCTGGATGATGAGAGTGGCGGTTTCTTTAGCTGAAGGGAGTTTAGGTAAAGGAATAAAGTGAACAGCTTTAGAAAAACGATCAATAACTGTCAAAATAGTGGTGTTGCTGTTGGAGGGGGGTAAACCAGTGATGAAATCTAAGGCTATGTGAGACCAAGGGCGGTGTGGAATAGGTAGGGGTTGTAACAGACCAGAGGGATGCTGATGAGGTGTTTTGTTCTGGGCGCAGACAGAGCAGGCAGAGACAAAATCCTTGATGTCCTTAGTCATGGCTGGCCACCAGAAACGTTTCTTAATGAAGGTAATAGTTCTGTTGATACCAGGGTGACAGGACAGAAGAGAAGAGTGGCCCCACTGCAGTACTTGTGGACGAACAGAATCCGGAACAAAAAGACGGTTAGTAGGACAGCGACTGGGGCCAACCTCCCCTTCCAGAGCAGAGCGAACAGTGGTTTTGATGTCCAGTAGAAGAGAGTTGATACAGCATTGAGGTAAAATGGTTTCAGGATCAGAAGAATTGGAAGGAAGGTCAAATCGGCAGGAGAGGGCATCAGGCTTGGTGTTCTTGGAACCGGGTCGATAAGAAAGAGTACAATTTAATCTCGCGAAAAACAGGGACCAACGAGCCTGACGGGAATTAAGTCTCTTGGCGGTTTGTAAATACTCTAAGTTTTTATGGTCGGTCCAAACAAGGAAAGGAACTTGAGCGCCCTCCAGCCAATGCCTCCACTCCTCCAAGGCGAGTTTAACGGCAAGTAGCTCTCGATTGCCAATGTCATAATTCTGTTCAGTGGGGCTGAGCCGGTGGGAATAAAAGGCGCATGGGTGTACCTTGTTATCTATGTTATAGGTACGGGATAAGGACCCAGACGCAGACCAGGATCAGGCAAAAAGGGACATTTAATTCAGGCAGGGGTCAAAACCAGTAGACAGAGTAGCGAAGATACAAAATCGAAATCCAGAGAGTAGTCAACAAACAATCCAAAAAGTCAAAACCAAGAAATCAGAATAGGTAAACAAAACAGAATCGGCAGGCAAACTCGAAGTGAAAACAGAAGGGGTGTCTCTGGAAAATGCAACAGACTCTGGCTTACTAACAATCGGCACAGGGAATGATGATCAACGTTCTGACAAGGAGTGAACATAAACACGGAACTTTTATACAAGCAGGGAAGGGAAACACAATAGGAATCAGGTGTGACTGGGAGGAGAGAAGGGCAGGAACACAGGTGAAAACGATGGGATTCGCTAATACAATAACGAGGGGAAACAAAAGACACGGACTGGGAATCACACAGACACTTAGACAATATACGACCTGGAAGAGCAGGCAGACACGTGCACAGTTCGAAGGGGAGGAACGCATAGAGAGAATCTGTGTGCAAATGAAGCGAAACGTGAGAAGCGTACAGGGATAGGACAACGAGAGAGAGAATGATAGCGATAGATAGAAGCGTGAGATAATTAGTAATTAGTAATGTTAGTAACTAAATCTAAATCCCTAATGTTAGTAGATGAGTAGGTTACTACTATATACATCTAACTAATATATACAAACTGTTATAGGAAGAAAGAAGGAAGTAAAACGAGATAAGAAACTAAGACAGAAAACCAATAAAGTTAAATTTCCCGAAGTGCATAACAAGGAGTGGATCTCGAACAACAAGGAACAATGACAGACGGGGAACAGAACGTGAATGAAACGTGAATGAATGATGAATGAATAAACAAAGTACAAAAACAAACCGAACAGATGACGCAAAACATAACAAATATATAATATACAGTCAGGTCCATAAGTATTTGGACAGTGACACAATTTATCATTTTGGTTCTGTACGCCAGCACAATGGATTTGAAATGAAACAATCAAGATATGCTTTAAGTGTAGACTTTCAGCTTTAATTTAAGGGTTTTGTCAAAAATATTGTATGAACCATAACAACCATTTTTATACATAGCCCCCCCAATTTTTGGGGCTCAAACGTAATTGGACAAACTAACAATCATAAATTAAATTGTCATTTTTAATACTTGGTTGCAAATCCTTTGCAGTCAATGACTGCCTGAAGTCTGGAACCCATAGACATCACCAGACGCTGGGTTTCTTCCCTGGTGATGCTCTGCCAGGCCTTTACTGCAGCTGTGTTCAGTTCCTGCTTGTTCTTGGGGCGTTTTGCCTTCAGCAAGTGAAATGCATGCTCAATTGGATTCAGGTCAAGTGATTGACTTGGCCATTGCAGAACATTCTACTTCTTTGCCTTAAAAAAGTATTTGGTTGCTTTCGCAGTATGCTTCCGGTCATTGTCCATCTGCAGTGAGAAGCACCGTCCAATGAGTTTTGAAGCATTTGGCTGAATCTGAGCAGGTAATATAGCCCTATACACTTCAGAATTCATCCTGCTGCTTTTGTCAGCAGTCACATCAATAAATACCAGTTCCATTGGCAGCCTTACATGCCCACGCCATAACACTACCTCCACCATGCTTTGCAGATGAGGTGGTATGCTTCGGATCATGAGCAGTTCCTTCCCTTCTCCATACTCTTCTCTTCCCATCAATCTGGTACTGTCAGGGTTGGTGGTGAGCGGAACCATAAGCAGAGACAGACCGAGAACAGGTGGTAGTTTTCAAAACAAAGGTTTTTTTTAACTTTCTTTCCAACGGCTTCCAAAGGTCAGATAACAAAAGTGCACAAAACACAACTAACAGAGGAACCTCGAGAGGCTAGCAATTATTTTATTTTTATTTTTATTAAAGTATCTGTGGGGTTCTGGGGCGTTTTTACAAAGCAAAGCCATTCTCGGTACAATACAGAAAACATACAAACCCAACACAATATTCTGACACAAGACACAAGTAAATTCAACTAAGACAAAACTACGCAATACAGAAAAATACATATAAAAAATGATCTATGTTACAGTGCACACCCTTCAACAGAACAAAACACAATCAAAAAAACATACATCAAAACAACCGGCCCAAAGGCCCCCAACGCTCCCACACCCAACCCTTCCCATGTGTCCATTCTTACCCTTTCCCCAACCCTCCCCCTAAACTTGTGGAACAGTTGGGCAGGAGTTAACACTCTCACCCTCCTGCCCACTGCCGACATCCTGTCTTCCCACAGTACCCACTTGGCGTATCCCAGGGCATCCCAGAGCACGCCAGTGGATACCGTGGGAACCACCCCCAACCCACGTCTAAAAACAACCCCATCCCCGGATAAAACAAACCCTGGCTCGACCCTCCGCAGAAGGCCGAGCACCAAACCCCAAAACTCCCCTGCGAAGGGGCATTCCCAGAAGGCGCGGGCCACCGTTTCCAGGGCCCCACACCCCCTGGGGCACAGAGAGCTCGCAGAACAGCCGTGTCGGTGCAAGACCTCTCGCACCGGCAGATACCCCAGAGCACATTGCCAGTGGAGGTCGCGCACCGCTGCCGGTGCACCACCTCCACTCACCCCAGCGGTACTCGCGCGACACCCCTCCCTCCCCCCGCCACCGGAGCATACATCAGCTCCTGGCTCACGTACTTGTACCTGCCGCCCCACAAGAAACGGAACACCGCTCTTGTTAGGGCGAGCTTAGCACGAGCCGGAACCGGGAAGACATACACCAGGTGGAGGAGCATCGGAATGAGCACCGACCTAACCACCATCACCTTTCCCATCAGCGACAGCCGCCAGCATGACCACACACCCAGTCTGCTGCGCACGAGGGCCAGACGGGCCTCCCAGTTCTGAGCCACGCTTCCGCGGGCCCAGAACCGGACGCCCAAGATTTTAAGTCCGCCCTCGCGCACAGCAAACCCTCCAGAGTCGCCTATGTCCTCTGTTCATCTGCCACAAAAAATGACAGAGGACTTAGCCATGTTCACTCTGGGGCCTGTTCCCGCCCCAAAAAGGTCGGTCAGGGTCCGGATGCGACCCAGCGACCGGACAAATGACACAAACAGCGTTGTGTCGTCCGCATATTGCTGGATCTTCAGGATTTCACTCGCCGCCCCCGGGAGCCGAATACCGTCGATACCCGGGTCCCGGCGCACCAGCCTAGCAAAAGGCCCCATGAACAGGACGTAGAGCAGCGGGGAGAGTGGGCATCCCTGCCGCACCCCCCCCAGCCTGCTCCACCGCCCCGCTCAGGAACCCGTTCACCCGGACGCAGCTGTACTCGCCAGCGGTCGAAAGCCTTCTCCTGGTCAATGCTGATTAGGGCCAAAGGCAGATTGCGTTCTTCGACCCAGTCCAACATGTCCCGGAGGAGGATGAGGTTCCAGGAGCAGGAACGCCCCAGAACCCCACAGATCTGGTCCTGACTAACCAGCCCACCCATAGCCCGCTGCAGATGGGCGGTCACCACCTTAGCCAACACCTTACAGTCGGTGGTTAGCAAGGTGAGTGGCCGCCAGTTTCCCAACTCTGTCCGGTCACCCCCCTTTTACAGGAGTACGAGGATGCCCCTTCGCATGGAGGCTGACAGGGCCCCCCTCTCCAGAAGGACCCTGTAGACTCCAAGAGGTCAGGCCCCAGGAGGTGCCAGAAGGCGGCATAGAAATCCTTAGGGAGCCCGTCGTGCCCAGGGGCACAGCAACACCTCCCGCACCTCCTCCAGGGTCATGTCAGCCTCCATGGACCGCACCTCCTCGCCCCCCGAGACGCAGTCTAGGAGGTGCACCTCCGCCGCAGGGTCGCAGGCCTGCCGACTGAAGAGCTCGGCGTAGTACAATTCTGCCACAGCCAACATCGCTGGCCCTTCAGCCAGGGTGCCATCTGCCCTACTCAACCCCCGCGATGGCAGAGGCACCCCGATGTGCCCTGGAGGCCTGGAAGAAATAGGCCGTGGGCCTCTCTCCCTCCTCCAGCTCACGGAGCTGAGCCTGGAAAGCCAGGCCTTCGCCCCCTGAGCCGCTCCTTGGTGCCCTCATACATGACCCAGTCCACTGGCTCCCCACGGTTGAAGCGTCCATGGAGATAGGCCAGAGATGCCGTCCACTTAGCCACCCCTGCCCTATCTCATTGGCACGCCGCAACCGTGTATCGCCGGCAGACGGTGTCGAAACGGCTCTTCGCCACCTCCCACCATTCCGCCACCAAAGTGAACAAAGGCTATAATGTCCAGACAGAGCCATAAAAACCTGTGAAAGCTTTTACAAAGGCGTCGGAACCCAGCAGTGACGTGTTCAAACGCCAGAAACCCGATACCCACTTTGGCCTGTCCATGGGAAGGGAGACCCGCAGCATGTTGTGGTCTGACGCCCACGAGGGGAGAAGCACGCACGACATACCACTTATCCCCCCGCCCACAAAGATGTAATCCAGGCGGCTCGTGGCCCCCCTGTAGTTATGCCACGTGAAGCCAGCATCGTACGGGTGCAACGCCCTGAAAGCGTCCACCAGGGAGAAGTCCTTCACGACCTCTGTGAGCGCTCTGGTAGAGTAATCAATGCCGCCTTCGCCCACCCCATCCCTCCCGTCCAAACAAGCGTTAAAATCCCTGCCAAGTATCAGGGACCACGTGGTTGAGAGGCCTCCGAGTAGGTCCCTGAAAACCTCCAACCTGCGACCCCTTTGGGTGGGTCCATAAACACATGAATTACTGCCACCTCCTCGCCACCAACGCCGTCCTCTTCAGCAGGCGCCGAAACCAGGGGGGAGTCCGAAGCAGGGGCTGGAGTGGGGGCCCGGGCCCTTCCTCGGCCAAAAACGAAGCGCCCTGGGCCCGCTGAAGAAAGGGGACAGGGGCGGGGGTAGGGGTAGAGGCAGGGGCAGGGGCCGGGGTAGGGGCAGAAGCAGGAACCGGAGCCGATGATACTCTCGGGGCAGGGACGGGAACCAGAGCCTGATCTTCCTCCGGAGCTGGAGCTGGAGGTGGTGCCGGATCGGGCATGGGAACGGGAGCGGGAGCAGGACCAGGAGCTGGGGTGGTTGTGGTGGTGATGGAGGTGGTGATGAGGGGGGCTGAGGAAAGGATGGGTATCGGGTCTGAAACTGAGGCCGATAGCTGGGCCTCAGCAGCAGTCGTGCCTGGGGCGAAGACCTGAGCAGCAGGTGTTGTCTGCCCGGGCCCTGGAGCCTTCCTGGGAGTGATCCTGGGAGCGCCTTCCATTCCAGGTCTTCCTCCCGGGGCTAGAGCTGGCAATGCCACCTCCGAGCCACCAGAGGGCGCTGCACCCCCAGGAGGCACCAGGTGCCTGATCGCATGGTCGTTAAGGGCCCTCCGCCCCGCACAAACTGGTTTTAGGGGCCACACAGTCCCTCGTTACGTGGTCAGCCAAAGCACAAAACTTGCAGGTATTGTCGGCCTGACATACCTCCTTGGTGTGCTCCAATTGACTGCACTTTCTGCAGTACTCCGGCTGACCCGAGTAGAACAGGTAGCCCCTGTCAGACCCGATGGAGAAACTCCCTTGGGGGTGAGCAAGGATAGTACCACCGCCTCCCGTTCCAGAACCTGTGCTTATCAAGGAGCTTCACCACCTTCACCCTGACCTCTAAAAATGTCCTCTTGCCTCACAAAGGGGTTATACAAGTGAACGGTGAGAGGCCTCCACACCTGTGCATGGAGGAGCTCCACATCTCACTGCCTCCAGCACAGGTGTGTTCTGGTTTTCAGTGTACTTGTGATACAGTTCCAGTGATACTGCTTCCGTGTGAAAAGTTAAATAAAAAAACCCACGCGCTGCAAAATCTTGTAAACACAAAATCTTCTAAATCGGTTTGACCCCAAAAAACCCTTTCACCACATTTATCACAAAAAACTTCTTACGCATCTCCAGGTCTGCTCCTGCGTCGAACCATACTGTGTTCTTTAACCACGCCCGATAGGCCGGCACTCCACCTTCTTTCGAAGTGGTTGTGGTCATCGTTATCTCTCAATTTTGGGCTTAGCCAAAAGGCCGAGAGGCGATCCTCGAGAGACTAGCAATGACCCAGCTACGGCATGGCCATTCACAAAAAGACTAAGCACAGAAACACAGACAGGCAGAGTTTAAATAATGAGAACATAATGGGGCACAGGTGGAACACAATCAGGGACAATGAAACACAAGTGGAAACACTCAAGACAATCAAACCATTAATCAATTAAACAATGAGACAATCCGGGCAGCGAGGGAACAACAAAAAGTTCAGGTGGTTCTTTGGCGGCCCCTGGTGGAGGAAGCCGGAGGGGCAAACCTGACAGGTACAAGTTGATCTTTGTCTTATCTGTCCGTAGGATGTTGTTCCAGAATGGTACAGGCTTTTTTAGGTGTTTTAACTCTAATCTGGTCTTCCTGTTTTTGAGGCTTACCAATGGTTTACATCTTGTGGTAAACCCTCTGTATTTACTCTGGTGAAGTCTTCTCTTGATTGTTGACTTTGACACAGATACACCTACTTCCTGGAGGGTGTTCTTGATCTGGCCAACTGTTGTGAAGAAGTTGTTCTTCACCAGGGAAATAATTCTTCTGTCATCCACCACAGTTGTTTTCCGTGGTCTTCTGGGCCTTTTGGTGTTCCTGAGCTCACCGGTGCGTTCTTTCTTTTTAAGAATGTACCAAATAGTTGATTTGGCCACACCTAATGTTTTTACTATCTCTCTGATGGGTTTGTTTAGATTTTTCTGCCTAATTGGTAGTGACAGCTCTTTGGACTTCATATTGAGAGTTAACAGCAACAGACTCCAAATGCAAATGGCACACTTGAAATCAACTCTAATCAACTCTAGACCTTTTATCTACTTACTTGTAAATTAAATAATGAGAGAATAACACACACCTGGCCATGGAACAGCTGAGCAGCCAATTGTCCAATTACTTTACGTCCCTTAAAAAGGGGGGGACCACATATATAAAAAGTGCTGTAATTCCTACACCGTTTACCCGATTTGGATGTAAATACCCTCATATTCATTATTTAATTCAACTCCAATATGCTGTGGTAGACAGCTAAAATAGCAATAACTTTGTCAATGTCCAAATATTTATGGATATTGTTGTAGCAATATATTTTAATTCTCATGTCCAGAGCTCGTAATTGTGAGATACAGATAGATAGATAGATTTGGGGTTGCACTCCTGTTGCTGGAGGAAACAGAGCAGGATCGTTATCTGAAAGAGGATATTTCAGCATTCCACTAATTCAGTGCTCTTCCACCTGCATCCAGAGACTCACAACGACAGTAAATAACCACTGATTGGCCAATCAGGGTGCTCTGCTGGCAGCGTGCTACCTTCTAACCCCAACCTAACCATGAGCTATCATCAGCGTGTCCGCCATGCCTGACAAATGGCTTTCCATTATCTTGAAAGAGCACGCCACTGTTAGCTTTTGTGGGCGAAGAGCAGAGATGCTTATCAGTTGAAATTAACAACAGGCCGAAGAGCTTTCAGAGGAGGTAATTGATTTGACAATCCATGGTGGACTGAAATGAACAAGAGATGGGGCTGGGAAACTGGAAACCTTGGGGTCAGGAGAAGTCCCCAGTGTATGTGTTTATGTACATTAGTGTGAGCATCTGTCTTTTGTCCTTGTGAGAGCTTGATTGCATGCATATGGAGATTGTGTGTGTATGTGTGTTTGCATATGTTGATTCTATGCGCAATCGTGTGCCACTCTGTGGGGCTTCTTGCCCCAGTTGGCACTAGCAGGATTTGATATCACATCGTGGGGTACATCCACTCACTGGAACCCATCTTAAAAGGGTGAGCTACTCAATAAAACCTGGATTTTTAACTGGAAACATATGAGGTGCCATTGCCACACTGAAGGGTACAGGTTTTAACCTCATAACTGTCACCAGGCCACCACCGGACCCACATCACATGGCACATTCTCCTAAATATCACGGTTAAATGTACAGAAAATATGGCCATGTGTTATATGCACAGATCGGGTGGAATCTCAATCACGTCAAATGTGATGTTGCAAAATAAACCCTGTCCCGATTCAAGGTAGGGTACTCTAGAAGAATAGCTGCTCCTTACATTTGGTGAATGTTTTCATTGTCACACCCCCTATTGCGCTGCCCAACCCATAGTCGCGCAAACACCTTCACTGCACACCACGAAACTGCACTGCACTGCAATTCACCAAACTCGGCGGACACAGGAAATATTCTGTTTGCGACAGACGAAACTGGCAATTTGTCTGCTCTAGGGCATAACGCCGCTCAGCGCCAGCACGAAAATAGGGCCCCCTGTCTGTATCTGGGTAGCAAATGTAGGTCATAGTGATCAGATCGAGTAGTGGGCGGCATTTAGAGATGTACGCACTAGGCACGTTCCTGAACCACAAATCCAATATCGGTTTAATCTAGTCGGAGATTACACGTACTGCTCCAAATTGGGGAGCAGTTTTGTTACATCGCAGTTGTTCAAGTCTCCCAGCAGAAAAACTGCTCATCTGCTGATCTAGCAAGGGCTTTCGAGTAACTTTCTGCGATATGTTCAGCAGCACTAGAGTAATCGGGACCAGGAACATAAACGAGAATGATTGTAATTTGACCAAATTCACGAGGGAGGTAGTGTGGTCTGAAAGACATTTCATGATGCTTTGAACTGTCAGTTTCTCGAACAGTGAATTTCGTGGCCAAGTTATTGTTGACGGCTATACAAAGTCCACCTCCAATTTGTTTCCGTGTTTTCAGGGACGTCAAAAGGTATCAATGTATGTCCATCTAGACTCAAATCAGTTCCTTCAGAGAGCCACGTCTCGGTGAAACAAAACAGGCTTGTGCGCCGATAATGTCCGTAAAATTTAGCCAAAGCCAAAAGTTCATTCATTTTGTTCTGTAAAGAGCGAACGTTTGAGAGAGTGAGAGCGGGCAGTGGAAGCCTACTTCCTCTTCTTTTGATTCTGTTGAGTGCCAACGCCGTGGATATGTTGAGCAACCAGGCGTTGTTAGAAGTCCATAAAGAAGCACGCAGTCCAGAACATTGCAAAGTGTTTTGCTAACATGGTAGACAATCATCTAGCAGTCAATCGCGACATTGATTACTTACTAGAGGAGTTTACAAACAGATAAACAAACAAAAAAACAAGAGCTATGAGCCTAGGGTCGACCCTGGTGTTCAACCAGATTTAGTCCGTTTTCCCATATTAATTACTTTTTAAAATATAATGTCTCTCCTCTCAGATGTACTATCTTCTAATTATTCCTGGTTTTTTTTGCTTGTCAGTGTCATTCATGATAAAGTTTTTTTTTCTTCCATGGCAGGAATAGAAAGGCAACCTCTTAATAGGGTCATTTACTATCAAAGCTGGAAAGGATAGTGCTTTGACCTCATTAGTCATAGGCTGTGTACCCTCTACCCGATCTAGGGGACAGAGAAGTGTGGGTCAGGTGACATGGGACCCAGATGGGACAGGACAGTACAGGATTCTTGATCCCGTGTCCCATGTGCTCTGCAGCTTATCAAGCGGCTAGAGAAACTGCTCCCCCTTATCTCCAGACACTCATCACACCCTACACCCCATCTTCCGCACTCGGTCAGGACCGCAGAATCACTTGCGATCTTCCAAAGGAGACTCAAGATCCACCTTTTCAGACTCCACTACCACTGAATTCATCCAATTGTCATCACCACTGCCTACATGTTTATTACTGCTTTTGTATATGTATACCTGTTTAAAAAAGGTGTGACAGGTACAGTATGCAGCTGCCAACAATGATGTCTGTCGCTGTATTACTGCACTGATCTCTTACGCGAACAATGATTGATCATACCAACCCTCCCGTTGTCCTCGGATCAAAATGACCCGCCACTGTGTTTAACAGCAGAGAAAAATCCCCTAAATGATATTTTTTCAACTTGAAATTTCATGACTTTTCCTAGATTGACCCCAACATTAGAAAAATGAAATGTTGCCTTTATTCATATTTCCATGTAAGCTGTACAAAAAAATGTACTACTATTGTCTTCGGGTCAAAATGACCAGACAGTCAAATTGAGTTGAAATCACAGTCACAGATTCAGTTATACACCACAAACATGGCACTATAGATGAGGCAAGGCAATGCCCAGCTGGGGCAAGTAAGAGGAAGAGGTGTCAGTTCTGCCCGTCAAAGAAGGACTGTAAAACTCGCTCCTGGCTGGTCTTCCCGCATCTGCCATCAGACCCCTGCAACTCATCCAGAACGCTGCAGCCCGTCTGGTCTACAACCTTCCTAGACACTCCCATGTCACCCCCCTGCTCACTACCCTCCACTGGCTGCCTGTTATAGCTCGCATACAATTCAAGACATTGGTCCTAGCATACCAGGCAGTCAAGGGATCAGCCCCAACATACCTCCTCAAGATATTCAAACCCTACACACCTGCCAGACCACTCCGTTCTGCTACCTCAGGACGCCTAGCACCTCCCCCCCTCCACACCTGCGCTTCCCGGTCACGTCTCCTGTCGGTTCTGGCTCCACGATGGTGGAATGACCTTCCTGTGGAAGTCAGAACAGCTGAGACCCTGGCCACCTTCAAGTGACGACTGAAGACTCACCTCTTCAGGGTGCACCTCTCCCCGTAGTCCGTTTTTTTGTTAACTTAGGGACATAGTTGCTTAGTTTTACACGTCTACTTGTTTATGTATTGTATTAGGCTTAGGCATTATTTTCTACATTGATTGCTTTATTGCTACCTTTGAATTGTGGCTACAGACTTACCTACAGGGTCCTAGTTTAACTATGTGGTTGCTCCTAGCACCCAGGAATTGTACTTCCCACTAGGGTGGCTTTCAGCTAAACTGTTCTTGACTACGGTTAACACTTTGTTGTACGTCACTCTGGATAAGAGCGTCTGCAAAATGCCTGTAATGTAATGTAATGTAAAACACATACTGTGTGCTGCAGGTGTAAGAAATATATCTGCAAAGGCTGTGCACTTGCATACTGCCCTACATGTGCTAATTAGTTGACTGAGTTATGTTGTTTGGTTCACATGTTCACATTTTTGTTTTGTATATTTTATTACATTGTTCACTGGCAAAAAAAACTTTTAAAAAAAACTGACTGGATTCAAAACTTTTTGCACATTGCTGCTACTTTCTTAAGCTATAGAAATACTATACAAATATTGCTTACTACCTATACAGTAAAAAATAATACAATTGACAGTGTCATAGAAACGAGTGGTGTCTCCTGAATAAATGCAGTCTTTCTACCATGTGAAGAGGGAAAACTCAATACTCAATATTCAGGTATTCACACAATTTGTAGTGAATGACAAGTTGTTTCTTCAGGCAAAATAGATTTGGTGTTTAAAATTCAATTAAGCTGCTTTATATTGGGGGTTTAGTGAAGGCGGGTCATTTTGACCCGGAGGACACGGGGTTTATACAGAATATGAGGACATCACGAGGGTTTTAATGCACATCTTGTAAGTCGCTCTCGATAAGAGCGTCTGCTAAATGCTTAAAATGTAAAAATGTAATATAATGCATGGGACTGAGGTCGTTTCAGTCAGTGTGACGCAGAGGACAAAAATATATGTGTATTATAGAACATGAAAGACATTGGAAAGAAAAAGAAAGAGATTGTAAACTGTGCAACGCTATGCTAGACATGCTCTCTCTTTTTGTATAACTTTTTTTGGGTTGGTTTCCTTTTCTTTGTCTCTTTTTTACCCTTAAGGGTGGTTATCTTTATTTTCTGTTTCTCTTATTTTATCCTGGTTCAGGATTATACAAACTATGCTCTTAACTAACAAATATTGCATAAAGAGCTTTTAAGTCCCTCTTTCTCTCACTGAAAGTGAACTTGTGTGATCAACCTAAGAAGGGAACCGTGAGAAGGCTACAGAAATCAAATGATTAATCAATAACAGTGAAAGCAAATGGGAAAGACACCACAGCTCTCCTAGACTCAGGCAGCATGGTGACGCTGATAAGACCAGAGTTTGCCAGAGACCAGACTACAACCAATGCTGTGGACATCACCTGCATCCACGGGGAAACCAAAAAGTATACTGTTAAACTTACAGACAACGAAGGGACAACACGTGGGGCGAGCTGGGGTTGTACCAAATCTGCCGGTGCCGGTTCTGATTGGGAGAGACTCCCCGATGTTCACCCGATTGTGGTCCAGCATGTCAGGGGAAACAGAAAAACAAAGTCACCAAAAGGGAAAAGGAGCCAAGAGATGGGTGAGAGTCACCAGCGAAGGGGAAACTAAACTGTGTGGTTATCAGGAGGTAGACCCCAATGCCTCTACCAAACCCCTATCTGAAGGGGATCAGGTCGAAGAGCGACTGGGGGAAGATTAAATGTATATGGTGGATTTATTTCCTATGGACTACAAGAGGGAGCTCGAGCCCACCTTAACAGGCAGATTTGGGACAGCTCAATTGGAGGATCCCAACCTAGTCAGCGCTCTCCAGCAGGTGACTGTCATCGATGGGAAATCCCTTGAGGGGGTAAGTCAAATCATATTCCCCCACTTTGCTATAGAAAAACAATTATTATATCAAGTAATCAAAAGGAATACTGAATGCCTTGAGTTGCTGTTGGTGCCCAAACTGTTTGTACAATCTGTTCTTCACCTTGGACTGACCATGATATGGTCTTTTTTGGACACACCCTGTGCCGGCCAGAAGAGCATGGGCTCCCCCCCCTTTTAGTCTGGTTCCTCCCAAGGAAACAAAGCTGTTTCCACTGGCCTGGAATAAAGAGAGCCGTTGAAGACTTTTGCAGACATTGTTCCGGGTGCCAACAGGTGGCGCCCAGACCATACTTCCGCAGTCCAATAATTCCACTCCCAATAATCTCAGTTCCGTTCACTCGGTTGTTGTTATTGTTTTCCAGAATGTGCATACCAGAACAAATATTAAATGATCAAGAAACACTGTTTATGTCTAGAATTATGAAAGACCTGTGTAAAATGATGCAAATAACCCAACTATGCACCTCAGTTTACTACCCCCAAGCAGATGGACTAGTGGAGAGGTTAAATCGCACCTTGAAACAGATGTTAAAGAAAGTGATGGAGGCGAACAGTAAGAACTGGGATCAGCTGCTCCCCTTTCTATCCGAGAAGTGCCCCAGGCTTCAACCAGATCTTCGCCTTTTGAGTTACTGTTTGGGAGATGACCCCGCGGACTGCTAGATGTGGCCAAAGAGGCGTGGGAACAACAACCTTCACCCCATCGCACTCTGGTGGAGCACGTACAGGAAATGAAGGACAGAATGACAATCCTATTGCCCATTGTGCAAGAACACATGCAAGAAGCACAAAATGCCCAAGCCCATGTGTATAACAGAGGAACGCAGCAATTGGAATTTCAGGCAGGGGACAAAGTGTTGGTGTATTAATTCTCACTTCGGAATGTACGTTTGGTGGGTGAAGTGAATTACAGGGTTTGACAGCCGGGATGCCGAATGTAACACATTTGTATCATGTAAATCTGTTGAAACGGTGGCATGAACGTGAAGCACTGTATATGTTTTCCCCCAAGATATCTGTTACGGAAAACATAACAGATATCTTCTTGTTAAGTAACAGATATCGTGCCTCCAGTGGCACGCCTGTGGAGGTGCTACTGGGGGAGCAACTGAGCCAGGTCCAGAAACAAGACATGAGGGAGTTGGTTAACAGTAACCAAGACAAACTTTCTTGTGAAAACAAATTTTCCAGTGAACCAGGACAAACCTGATACAGCACAACATCATCACCATGCCAAGTGAAAAGGTGAAGTTACGTCCCTATCGCATACCCGAAGTAAGGAGAGAAGCCATTAGGGTGGAGGTACAGATCATGCTGTATGCCGGGATAATTGAGTCACATAGTGAATGGTGTAGCCCAATGGTATAGTACTGGTACCAAAACCAGACGGCACATCTACGATATAATAATTCAGGGAACGACTGTAAATCGCATATTGACCGGATATGTACAGTATTGAATGCATTACGGGGGCGGGAATGATGGCGAATCCAAAGAAATGACGGCTTGGCCTGCAGGAGGCGGAATACCTGGGATGCACTATCGGAAGAGGGTGTATCAAGCCTCAGGCGACAAAAGTAGAAGAAATTCAGGACTGGCCCCACCCCCTGACCAAAAAGCAAGTACGCACCTTTGTGGGGCTAACCAGTTAGACAGATCTGACATGGAGCCGTCTGCCAGACCGAGTGGAGTGGACGGAGCAGACAGAGGAGGCGGTTCAGGAACTGAAGAGGTCACTGTGTTTGGGACCCGTACTAGTGACGCCGGATTTCTCAAACAGATTAATTGGAAACCGGGGTTGGGTTCCTATCCCAACTACAAGGAGAGGAGGAACACCCAATTGTAAACATCAGTTGAAAACTGTTACCTCTGGAACAGAAATATTCAACAGTAGAGAAAGAATGTTTAGCAATCAAGTGGGCACTTAACCCTCTGAGGTCCGTGCTAAGCTTTTAGATGTTTTTTGATTTTGTCATGGTCTGATATTTATCTCAATTTCATCAATTTAACACACACTTACTCCAAAGTGTTTGATATTTTAATTTGAAGGACAATCACAGCTACATTTGTATGCCATCAATAGTTTGGTCAGTATCATATGCAGCTTGTAAATAGATCTACAAACACACAAGTTAAAAATAGTAAATTTTTCTGCTGTCACAAAAGTTGTGAAAGCACACACTAAACTATAGTGACGAATTGTTTTGCCAATGTGCGTTTGTTCATCAAGGTCTTGGTTATGTAAGGGTGTGAAAACAGTTTAGCACATCTGAGATCTAAATAGCTAAAAACCTGTTTTTATCAGAACTGGTCACATTTATTTCAGGCTGTGGGAGGGCTAAATGCTAAATACCTGAATATTCATTATTCATTGTCCACACCTCTAAGATCTGTCAGATGGGCCATCTCACTGGGCCATCAGTGTTATATTCTGAGTTCCTGTTCTGTTGTTTTTTGGTCTTTGTTTATTTTTCATTCAGTCCTTATTAATTATTCTTTATCCAGTATTGCATTTTCCCTGTTCTGTCACGTTCTGCTCCCTGTCTGTCCTTGTTCCGTTTATTTCGAGATCCACTCCTTGTCTTGTCATGTACTTCGGGAGTTTATACTTTTCGGGTTTTTTACGCCTTCGCTTATTATCTCGTTTTCTTCCTTCTTACTTTCTAGATTGCACTTTGTATATATTAGGTAGATGTGTATAGTACTAACCAACTAATCTACTAACGTTAGGGATTTAGATTAAGTTACTAACACGCGGAATATGTTTGGCGTCACAAGACGCGGAATTCATATATTTTCAGTATATGAAGTATTTGAAAACAAGCGAAATAAATAACATTTTAGGCTGTTTGAAAAGTATTCTTCCATAGATCTTGTGTGCATATTGCAATTTGTTACGTTGCAACACGCGGAATATGTAGTCACAAGACGCGGAATTCATATATTGAATATATATACGAGTATTTGATAACATGGCAAATCAAATATAGTTACTTACTCTTCGTCAGTTATTGTCTTCGTCGCTTTTCATCAATACTCTCAAACACTGAAGCGCAGAAAATCTTTCCATCTTGAATAAAATTGTATGTCTGTATAAAATCTTGCTTCAAATTGTCGGGACAGTTTATGTGTTTACGCCGGCGTTTTCACACATGGCCCCACGCCCCCGCCCCACCCCCCACACCTCCCGAAACTCGCACCTAGTTACCATGTCAATAGAAGGGGACGTTACTACCAGGTAAAAAAGAGAGTAAAAGGCAAGGTTTACTTTTGGTCTAATTAACCTAATTTAAAAAATCCCATTTGAGTTGCCAGTGCTCAAATCGGAAAGTCGCGATTCTAAGGTTTCTGTCAATGTTTTTGTCGCGTGTGTATGATAAAATATCGCGATGTTAGAAATAGTAATATACTTTTATTGCTGCTGGGAGCGGCGCCGCTCCCGTCGACCTCAGGGGGTTAATGTTGCAATATGTTAAAATATTATCTGTTGGGACGACATTTCACTCTGGTGACGAACCATGCCCCGCTAGTCTGGATGGCCAGAAACAAAGGCAGTAATGCCCGGGTCACTCGTGGTTCCTATCATTGCAACCGTATGCTTTCTCTGTCCTACACAGATCCAGTGCTTCACATGGGAATGCAGAAGCCCTCTCCAGGACTGACTCGTTATGGTGTCAGGCCGCCTCTCCCTTGCGGTAGGAGCTGAGGAAGAGGGTGTGTGGTTGACAGCCGGGGGAGGTACGGGAAGTGATCATAGAAGGGAGATACATGATGACACACTAGCTCCACCCCCGAGCCTTAAATGGAGTTCTGGGTAAAATAAGACGCACCGGGAAATCCTTAGGTAATGAAGACACAGAGTTAAAAGAGAGGGTCAATGATCTGTCTGGTTGCAGAGTACCGTATGGGAAAAGCTCTTGGAGAGGAAGTGAGAAAGAGAGAGTAAGATAGTATTGTTGGATTTATCGTTTTGACCCGAACTGACTGATTACCCTGATTGTTAACAAACGGTTTTGTATGAGAACCTGGATGTGTATGGAAACTTGGACAATGGACAAAGACTACGAGTATACAGATCACATTGTGAGTTTTCCCTAATAAACTCCTATTATTTCCAGTTGAGCCTCTTGTGTTGTGTTTTGTTATTGAACTTGGTCACGTGGAAACCCTGTGTTCCATGGGTAACTGACTAAATAAAGGTAACACTTAAATAAATTAGGGATACTGTCAGCTCTAACTGGCGGTTATGGTGTGGGGTGCATTTACTTGGCATAGTTTAGGTCCACACCAATGGCAATACATGCAAAGCCATTTTGAGGGATCACTTCCATCCTATAGTGAAGCATTTCTATCTTTCTTCTATGATGACAATGCCCCATCCACAGGGTATGAGTGGTCACTGAATGGTTTGATAAGCATGAAAACGATGTAAACCATATGCCATTGTCATCTCAGTCACGATCTCAACCTAATTGAACACTTATGGGAGACTCTGGAGTGGTGCCTGAGACAGCGTTTTCCACAACCATCAACAAAATACCAAATGATTGAATTTCTTGTGCAATAATAATGCATCCCTCCAGTATAGTTCTAGACACATGTAGAATCTATGCCAATGTAAATTCAAGCTGTTCTGGTTGCTCATGGTGACCCAATACCCTAGGTTGGAGAGCTCCTCTAACATGTGGAATCCTGGCCAGAGCGGGGATGGATCCAGATTTAATAGGTGGAGATTGTGGCTACAAACCTGGTGTACGAAAGAGGAGTACGGGTTTATGAGGTACTGGGACTCCTTTTGGAACAGGGGTGATCTGTAGAAGCAGGGCGGGCTACACCTGAACCGGAGGAGTACAACTGCTTTGAGCCAGTGAGCCAGTATGCTTATGGTAGCAGAGGTATATTTAAACTAGGGACTGGGGGCAGGGAGGGAAATTAGTAGTAGTATTAATGTAATGGCCACATTAATCCAATGGGTAACTGGAGCTGCAGCCATGTAAGACACATTGGGGTACTTGGTATGCATCCGTAGCCTACCATGCTCAGTACATCGACATTTACAGCAGCTTTGTAAAAGATGAATTAAACATCTCACCTAATACAGCTGCATTGACAGAAATTATGGCATTGCTGGGGGACAGAAAAGGAACAGCTGTCTCTTATTTCTAAACACAGCAAAAATCTGAATGACCTTATTAAATGGTTTGAGAGTTGAAAAATCTGAATTCACCAAATTTACAATAAAATTGAGGATCTGGTCAACGAATTCCAAACATTGGCACAGCAGGTGCACAGCAAAAATGGATCAATAAACAAACATTGCCCAAAAACACTCAGTCAAGTCGCCGTCAAACTCAACGCATACTTCAACCCCGAACAGTTAAAACAGAAACCAAGATTTGTTCAACTGGCTCTTAAATTTCTCAAGGCTGTGCAGCTTCTCTTAGAATATATTCCCGGCTTTGAGGATGGCTGTGAATCAGAGATGATAAAATACATACATAACGCAAAGAATAGCGACGGTCGTGAGATGTATGTACTTGAAATAAGCCAATCACTTTCCAATCTGACACGAATGGCAAACCGATATTTATCAGTTGTAAACAAATCTGTTGACGCGGAGAGGAGTGTTTCACTTAGTTTTTACACCTCTACGACATGAAGTCATGAAAGTGGAAACAACAAATTAATTTAATGGCCATTTAGACAGCCCAATTCATCTTATTTTGCCTCTGTACTTTGCTACTCACCTAAAAGACTATCATAATTCTCTTTCAACAACCTGAAAAAATGTAATGTCCCTGATGAAATCAAGATTTTGATAAAAATCGAATTCTGTACCATTGAAAAGCATTCGCCCCTTCGTCTTTTGTTGCTAGGGGAGTTCCATGCCTCACAGCAAGATCAATGACTTGTATTCAAAGGTCTTCAAAGTCTTTTCAGGACCTTTCTGCTGATTGAGAGCTGGGTGCAGCCGTGGTGAGTCTTACCATAAACAAAAGACGGTGCTTATGTCAAAGGCTGTAGTAGAGGATGAAGCATTGTTGTGTGTTGTGTGCGAACAATGCACTGCATATTTGTTTTAAACATTGAATGAGTGGCACTGAAGGTTAGCAATGAAATAAGGCCTGAGTACAGAACAATGACCTGTTCAGCCTGGGATATTACTTTTATCAATATAAGGATAGAGGCCCTGAGTGGCCCAGCAAGTGTGTGCGTATTTACACAGTTCATTGTGAATCATCCTTTCTCTTTCTCTTAAGGTTTTCATATGTCAACACCAACATGGACATCATTTATCACAATCCCTACCCTCTATTCATGTTGTAAATAGAAAAAAAATACTTGATTTCCTTGCAGTTTTGCCTTGACCCAGTTTGCCACCAGTGAATTTTTGTTGCATATTTCAAAAACATACCATTTTAAAATATTTGATTAGAGAAGTGATGTAGGTTGAGTCTTGGAAGTATGGGTGGGCCTTTGGTTCTTGGAATATTGCTATGTGCCTTTCTCCTCCCTCTCCTCCTTCTCCGCCTTCTCCTCCCTCTCTTCCCTCTCCTCCCTCTCCTCCTCCTCCACCCTCAGGTCTCCTGGTCCCCCTGGTCCAACGGCAGCTTTCTGCACTCCAATCAGTTCAAACTCAAGCACAATTTTTTGGTTTTCGGACTATCATTGAGAGCTGGGGGTTTGCCGACACTTACGCATTCACTGCACAACCTACCTTTCCTGCCTCTCATCTTATGTATACGTTTAGCATGCTTTCAAAGATTCAGGCCTGCACTCACTGCAGGCAGCATGATGGGATTGATGTTGGGGGAGGAAGTGAGAGGAGATGGAGTGAGCTGATACACACCTCTCCTTTCACCCTTGGTGTCTCTCCTCCGCAACTCACTCATGGGTGAAATTAAGAAGCACTCACAGCTCAGTCAGAGCAGTCCAGATCCACAGATGAATTCTGGCTGGAAGTTATACACAAGTGGGCAGCTTCTCATTCACTGCCAGGAGGTTAGGGGAAGGTTACTGAAGCTTGCATGGTGCTCATTTAGCCTAGAAGTAGTCACACAATCTTATATATAGGAATTTATTGAACATCCCTAAATATGGGAGGATACATTAGGCCCACCTAGCCTCATTTCCAGGCTTTGATCCGTATGCTCAACAAAGGCTGGTCAATGCCATTTGAATGAGTTACAAGTATAGGAAAAAAAAATCTTCCAGGGAGGGTATCATGGAGGAGGGGTCCAAAATGGAGGCAGGGAATTCAACAGCAAAATGTGTCCTAGTAAATATTGCCTGGCGGAAACATTTCTGGTCGTACCGAACAGATGGTGGTTGAGAAATTTTACAAAACATAAACCATAAACAAAACAAACAAAACCTACCAGCATATTCATTATAGACAGCAACTTGCCAGCTGGCAACTGGTGCAGAATCGAACTTTGCTATTGCTAAAACCAGCTACTGTATAGCTCTGACCTGAAGCTAACCACTGACAGCCACTCTGTATAGCTACATCACTGGATTTTTGCATCTGTATAAAAAAATACTGCACACAAATTGATCATCAAAGGTACTGAAATCTTAAATAGTCAACCTTGCATTTTACATTGTTGATGCAAGCCTCAGAAATAGCAAACGTACGAACATAAGAACGTGAGAATACATAACGACAAGAATGGGCTATTCAGCCCATCTAGGCTCGTCACGTCCTAATCTAAAGAGTATCTAGTACTACATCTAGCCTGGACTTGAATAGCCCAAGTGTTTCTGCCTCTACTACCTGACCTGGCAAACTGTTCAAGGCATTGACAGCTGTCTGTGTAAAGAAAAACGTCCTAATATCCGTGCGGAATTTGCCTTTAACTAATTTCCACCTGTGGCCTCTTGTTCTGCTAACCAAACTTGTCTTAAAATCTTGTGTAAAAATCTTTGGTACTTGACTTTGTTAATCCCTTTTACGAATTTAAAATCCTCAATGAAATCCCCCCTAAGTCTCTGTTTGCTAAGCTTAAATAGATTGAGTGCCTTAGGTTTATCCTCATAACTTGTACCTTTCATACCAGGTACTAATTTAGTTTCCCTTCTTTTAACTTTTTCAAGAGCTTCTATATCTTTCTTGTGGTGTGGTGCCCAGAACTGCACACAGTACTCTAAGTGAGGTCTGACAAAGGCTTTACATAACATTAAAATAACCTCCTTAGATTTATACTCAATATTTTTTTGCTATGTATCCCAGCATTCTGTTGCCAATTGTCACTGCTGTAGCACACTGCTTAAATGCAGATAGACTTTGATCAACTACAATTGCTAAGTTTTTTTCAAATTAAACACCTACTATTTTATTTCCGACATTCATAACTTCACATTTAGCAATATTGAATGTCATATGCCACATTTCTACCCATTCTTGTATTTTGTTTAAATCATCTTGGATTACTTTAGTCGATTCCAAAATGTTTGCCAAACCCCCAAGTTTAGTATCGTCTGCATATTTAATTATTTTGTTACTAACGTCCCTATCAAGATCATTTATGTAAATAAGGAAGAGCAGAGGTCCCAGTACTGCAGAACTCCACTGCCCACAACACCTAGGTCAGATGCGACCCCACCTGCTCTTACTCTTTGTGTTTGCCCTTGCAGCCAATTATGAACCCACTCTGAAACAACTCCTGAAATTCCTACTGAATTCATTTTAACAATAAGCCTCTCATGTGGTGCCTTGTCAAATGCTTTTTGAAAGTCCAAATATATAATATCATAAGCCTGGATCAGGTCAAGACACTTTGTATCCTCTTCAAAAAAGTCCAGGAGGTTTGTTAGGCATGACCTCCCCTTGACTTGAGAAAACCATGTTGGCTCTCCTTTAAAATACAGTTTTTTTTCAAGAATGATTCCAACTTGTCCCTAATAATACATTCCAGTAGTTTAGGTTAAACTGACAGGCCTATAGTTCCCTGGGTCAGTACGGTCCGCCTTCTTATATATTGGAATTATACTACCTTGCTTCCAGTCATCCGGTATTTCTCCAGTGTTTATGGATTGTATAACAATATCTGCCAATGGTTTATATATAATTTCCCCAAGTTCTTTGAGTACTCTTGGATATATGCGATCAAGGCCTGCTGCCTTATTTGTCTTAAGTTTTTGTAGTACTTCTACGCCATCCTCCCTACATCCCCTCCTCTAAAACATTCTGTACATTGGCTATACATTTAGGCATATTTATAACCTCTTCTCTAGTAAAACTATCAACAAAGTAACTGTTTAGTGTGTTAGCAATATCCTTATTATAAATTAAAGTTCCTTCCTCATTCCTAATGCACTTAACCTCATCATTAGCTTTCCTTTTTCTACTACAATATTGAAAAAACTCCTTAGTATTACTTTTTGCATCTTGGGAAATTTTAATTTCAAACCACCTTTTAGCTGCTGTTATTTATTTTTTTGCCTTAGTCTGCATATTACAATAATCAAACTTTTTCTCTCTGAGTTATCCTTTTTATATACTCTGTACAGTCACTTCTTTTGCCTCAAAATCTCCCGTAAAGATTTTGTCATCCACTGCAGAGACAGTTTTTTCATCCTATTTTTCCTTACTTTTGGGATTAATTTACACCGTACATCTACAATAACCCATTTTTCATTCACAGTTCTACAATCTAGAAGTTTTACACAATCTATTGTGGTGTCCCCAGGGGTTAGGCGACACGCACGGACCTTGCAGAGGGCGTAGGCAAGTTTAAGAACACAGAGGAGGCAGTATTCAAAACAATACAAAGATTTATTAAACTATTACTTGACAACACAAAACAAAGGGTGGGGTCTTCGGGGGAATACAAACTCAAAGTCCGCAATCCTTAGCTCGTTGTCAATGTCCAATCCAATTCCAAAATCCAGTTCAGTTCCGTAATCCAGTCCATAGTCAATCCAAAGGGGGTCCTCCAAACAATCCAATTTCATACACAGAACACTCCAACAATCACTCTCTCTCCAAATACTGGCTGGTCAAATAGACTTCACAGTACTCACTCTTACAAACACACAGCAACTCCTTCCCACACACGTTCCTACTCCTCTCCCAGTGTGATGGGCCTTCAGCTGGTCGTTAGCTCCATTGCTTGACTCGGCTCAGGTGTAACTGTGGCCTGCTGGGAAATGTAGTGTTTCCTGGCTCCCATGTGTTGTAGGCCAGGCAGCCATTTCCTTGTGCAGCCCCTTGGGCTGCCACACTATATTCCTTAAATTCTCTCTCATTTTATTAAAGTCAGCTTGTCTGAAATTATGAATTCTAGAGTTAGAGGAGGCTGTCTTAACTTGCCAAAAAATATCAAAAATAACTGCACTGTGATCACTTGTCCCGAGTGGTTCTATTACCTCTGTGCTGCAAATTCTGTCAGGGTTGTTACACAAAACCAGATCCAGCATTGATTTCCCACTCGTAGGCTGAGTAACAAACTGTACCAAAAAGCAGTCATTGACCACATCTAAAAACTGCTCTTCACATTTACCCTGACCAATTAATAGAGGGGTAATTGAAGTCACCTATTATTAACAGGTCTATAGCATACTCCTATATTAAGGCCCTTCTCATGATCTCCCAGTAATCTAATCCAGATGTTCTCACAAGGAGTTAATACCTGGAATTGCCTGCACATTAAGATCATCTTTCACATAAAGGGCCACTCCCCCTCCTCTTTTATTAGTTCTATCCTTCCTAAACAATTTGTACCCCTCCACATTATATTCATCCCCACGTGAACTTCAGAGCCTTACTCACACTTCTAGGGACGTGAAGGAGTTCCCTTTTAATCCTAGGTGTTTTATTGGTCCACATAAATGATGTAATCAATGAATACACTCTTTTAAAAAAGGCTTGTGGTATTGTTATTGGGATTGTTGAAAATATATATAGGAACTTAGGCAACCATATCATTTGGAACAAGTTAATTCTCCCTATTATATTTATTGGTAAATCTGTCCATTTATTTAGACTCGTTTTTAAATTTTTAGTTAGAGGTAAATAATTGTCTTTATACAGTTGTGATTTTTCTGGGCTAATAACGCATCCTAAATATTTAATGCCTTTAGTTATCCACTTAAATTGTTCTAACTCGACTGGTATGTTCTGCATTCTAGTAGTTGTTAAAATGTCAGTTTTTTCAATATTTATTTCATAACCCGATATTTCGGAATACTGTTGTATAGTTAATAATACTTGCGTAATTGATGTTTTAATGTTGGTAGTATAACACATGAGATTGTCTGAGCTAGTGGTTCTATTGCAACTGCAAACAAAGAAGGTGATAGTGGGCAACCTTGTCTAGTTACTCTTGTTAGGTAAAATGGTTTAGATAACACGCCATTTGAGAGAATTTGAGCGGTTGGGCTTTTATAAAGTATTTTTATAACGTTAATAAATTCTGTAAAAGCTTTAATAAACTTTTAAATAAAAGTTAACACGGTTAACACTTTGTTGTACGTCGCTCTGGATAAGAGCGTCTGTCAAATGCCTGTAATGTAATGTAATGTAAAAATAAGGCCACTTGACCCGGTCAAATGCCTTTTCGGTGTCTACCGACATGAGTGCTAGATCGATACCATATTTCTTTGCATATTGGATGGTTGCTAAACATGTTCTTGTATTGGTCCGCAGGTTTCTATTTTGAATAAATCCAGCTTGGTCTGGGTGAATTATATCTGGTTGTACCTTTGCAATTCTGTTATTTATAACTTTGTTATTATTTTATTGTCACAATTAATTAAGCTAATTGGTCTGTAGTCTGCAGGTGTATAGCCTTTCCTTCCTGGTTGTAGTATGACCACAATTACTGTTTGGTACAGGTCTTTGGTAAGGATGCACTCACTTTCATATAACCTCCTGAGACCCAGGGAAAAAAAAGTATTTTAATCTTGATTTTTTTTAAATAAATTAAGTGTTGGGGTGGTAAAAAACACATTGCAAAGTTTTTTTTTTTTAAACGTAACTTTATTAACATTTTACAACATGTGCACTGTAGTGTACAACAGCACTTCATTAATGTCGATTGTGCCTCTGTCATAGAGCTGTCTACTAAAAAAATTGAAATATTGATATGATTATGATATGATAACATAAGTACAAAGTTGGCAAGGCAACACCCCCCCACATGTGATATCATGTATATGATAAAATCTTGCGACGTTAGAAATAGTAATATACTTTTATTGCTGCTCGGATCGTCGGCGATCCAGTCGACCTCAGGGGGTTAAAGACCCACAAAGTAAAGAACCAATATATAACAATCTAATGATTAATGATCAGTTTAAACTGTATTATGAACAATTATATCAATCGGAGATAAAACAACAGGAGTATGATCCCCGACTATTCTTCAACTCAATAGATTTAAAACAAATCAATACTGAACAGAAAGAGAACCTGACAAATGACATAACTCCAGAAGAAGTACTGGAAGCAATCAAGAAGTTTCCTAACAGAAAAGTACCAGGATTAGATGGATTCCCCATTGAGTTCTACACATATATATATTGGTTCTTTACTTTGTGGGTCTTTAACCCCTGAGGTTGACTGGATCGCCGACGATCCGAGCAGCAATAAAAGTATATTACTATTTCTAATGTCGCGAGATTTTATCATACACACGCGGCAAAAACATTGACAGAAACCTTAGAAGTGCAACTTTCCGATTTAAGCACTGGCAAATAATATGCGATTTTTTAAATTAGGTTAATTAGACCAAAAGTAAACCTTGCCTTTCACACTCTGTTTTACCTGGAAGTACTGTCCCCCTTCTATTGACATGGTAACTAGGTGCTAGTCTTGGGGAGGGGCGTGGGGCCACGTGTTGCAAACTGCTGCAAATAATTAACGGGAGGATATTTAACCAGCTGGCATTCTCTGTTTCGGCGCTTGGACATTATCTAGCTTAGCTTGATAGTACCTATTGTGATTAATGTTTCTTGCCTCTCGAGAACTTGTTTGTTCGTGTGCTTAATGTTGTTTAGATTCCCAGCGTTTAGTTTATTCTCCGTTTTTGGATACGTTTTGGATTTACCGTTTTACTTGCTTTTTTTGTTCCTGATTGTTGGTTATTTTGGTTTGTTTTGTTTATGTCTTTCCGTGTCTCCGCAGACACAGATTTTGCTTTCGTTTTCCTACAGACGTTTAACGATAAAAAAATATCTTAAACCCAGAAAACTGGCTACTTTTGATCATGTGCCTGTGCCCACTGCCAAACAGATTCTGGATGTTGGCAAACTGGCTTCTGTTGGTCGCAAGAAATGCGTACTCTGCAAAATGTCGGGGAAACAACAGTGCACTCCATGGGAGTGCAAGGTTTGTGACGTTCCCTTGTGTCTACAGTTGACCAGAAACTGTTTTGAGAAGTGGCACCAAAGACTGTGAAAGAACAGATTGTCTCACCATGTTTTAATTTGGAATTTGTGTTTATAGTTTGTGTGATGTTTTCAATGAATCTTCCCAAATGAAGAAAACTTATTTTTTTTCTGTCTTGCTTACTCTGATGGCTTTTGTCTTTGTCTGATGGCCTTTGAGAGAGATATGGCCCATCTGACATATCTTACAGGTGTGGACAACCCTCAGGTGTGGATCATGAATATTCAGGAAATTAGCATATAGCCCTCCCACAGCTGAAATAAATTTGACCAGTTCTGATAAAAACAGGTTTTTAGCTATTTAGATCTCAGATGTGCTAAACTATTTTGACATCCTTACATAACCAAGACCTTGATGAACAAACGCATATTGGCAAAACAATTCGTCACTATAGTTTAGTGTGTGCTTTCACAACTTTTGTGACGGCAGAAAAATGTACTCTTTATAACTTGTGTGTTTGTAGATCTATGTACAAGCTGCATATGATACTGACCAAACTATTGATGGCATATAAATGTAGCTGTGATTGTCCTTCAAATAAAAATATCAAACACTTTGGAGTAAGTGATGAAATTGAGATAAATATCAGACCATGCCAAAATCACAAAGCTTCTCTGAGCTAAGCACAGACCTCAGGGGGTTAACACACAACAGTGTGTTTCCTAATATACCACAGTGCTACAGAGCCTCTGAAAGTATGGTCAGAAAATATTACTTCAGCCACCCCGGCAACATCAGTTCTCTTACCCTACGTTCTAACAGGGAGCGATTCGGCAACGAGTTGTGGGAAATGCATTGATTCTCTATGAGAGTGTGCGACTTCCGGCGACTGTGGCCAACAGGTCCTATTTCCCGATTAATCGGCGTTTCGGTGTCCCAGAAAAGTTCAAATTTCTGAACTTTCCGGGAAAGTTGCCCGGTAAGAGCCAATCAAATTAATGTCTTGCTGTTTTTACCTTCCACGTGGAAACCAACACAAAACCGACATCGTTCCGACACTTCAACATGGAGGAGAAACTGATAGCAGCGGTCTGCAATACTCCCATACTGTACAATGTTTCCCTGCAGGAGTACAGGGACAAAAAAAAAAAAATGACGCTTGGACAGCGGTGGCAGCAGTTGTTTGTTTCCCTGGTCAGTTTTCAATTCAAGTCAATTCCTTTTTATTAATTGGTAACGTTATAGATGCGGCTATAGAGGCATACGCGAGTGACGGAGGGTCTTGTAATTAGCCAAAACCATTGCAGCAACGTGTTTGGAATAGATTGTATGATAGTAAAACGTTATTTATTTTATTTATTTAACCTTTATTTAGCCAGGCAAAAGTTATGCACAGTTTATTCCGTCGCACATGGTTTTGGATATCATATACCAGCGCAGCTAAGCTAGCTAGCACCCATATTACAATAACGATGTGTTAATAATTATATACCATAACTGAGCTATGTAGATTTATCAAATTAGCTAGCTAGCTACTTGTGATTAAAACAAAAGAAACAGAAAAAGAAAAGACGTAGACATGGTAGGCTAGGTAGAAAATATTTAATATAAAGACAGCTGATCATACAGTGTAACAAATCAGCCTGCGCTAGCTAGCTGCTTTCCCTTTCCCTCAATGCATTTCAGTACAGTGTAACGCCATAATCCCCTCTTCTCTCTATGACATGTTGATCTGATATTCTGAGGCTGGAAACAGAGATGTGTATTTGGAATGGTCTATAAATGGTTGTGTTTTACATTGCAAAACAATAAAGACTTTTTTTTAAAGTTTCAAGTCATCCTATTTATTATATAATATTGGGGACATGGGTCAACTAGTTGTTGCTATACAGTGGCTGTATGTGACATTTGAATAGGGATGGTTCTAAATATGAATATTGTAAGAAATATGGCAGCGCTCTGATCTTGATGAAGGTTTTATTTCGTTAGCGACAGTGACAAAGTAAATGACGGGTAATACAAGAATATCAGCAAGCACTCTGGACTCAGCCGAGTTCGTCTGAATGTATTTCTCCCAACTCAATGGCTCTAGAATACTCTAGTGTGTGATTTATTCACTCTATTGTATTGCTAATGTCTCTTCGTGCTGCCGGCGGGTCTGCAAAATTCTGTGGACCCACACACGGGACCTCCGGCGTTTGCAGCGCAAGTACAAAGCCGCAATTACTAAAAGCCTTCTGCGTTTCAGTTTATCGTTCATAATTGAAGGAAACAATACTGCTAGCCAACTACTATTTCCAATACAGATTCTCAAAACCGATGATGAACTATTCGTTTACGATGCCAAAAAATTGTAAGCACGTCGGAAGCATTTTTGAGGACGCCAGTCAAGCGCGGTGAACGCCCACTGGGCAATTTATTCGCCTAGCATCGCCTAGCATCGCTCCCTGTTAGAACGTAGGGTTAGGCTACATTTACCGTCTGATAAAACAGACCCAATTAATTTTTTGCTCACATGTGGCACATATGAGATATGCATTATGAACGTGTAAACAGGAAAAAAGCACATGGAATTGGATATTTTCAGATCCGTTTTAGGTACTTATTAGGTACTTATTGTGGGATGCTTCTGTGAGAAGAGTAAAAAAAAGTTCAGTTCAATTTTAATAAAATCCCTGCTGCAACATTTAGACACAAAGCTTCCAGGTTTCATCATAAAAGAAAACATTGAAGGCCTGTTTCTATCCCAGGTCTCGATTGAACTTGATTGTTGTTGTTAATCTGCTCCTTTATTCATCCAGATAATGGATAGATCTGAAAAATGAGAAAATTTAAATAGAAAAGATTTGAATAAATGTACATTTTTTCCCTGTTTCGTACTGAAGAAATGCTTGCTTTCCTGTGTGAAAAGCGTCCATTTCAAATATATAGACACCCTGCTGGATGAATTATTGGGAACAGCAGTTGGTTGCTCAGGTGACAGCTCTGTTATTACCCGAAAATGATCACTCCAATAGAGAGGAAATGATTACAGGAAGTGCTAGGGGGACATTCTCCAAGATGCTTAAATGCTTTAATTGAAAACAAACAGTGCAAATGACATGTTTAATTAAGCATGCAATTTATCACTGGTCGAGTTCAGTAGAAATCTGATACATGTTGTTTACCTTGTTGACTGGTCCATATGATGCAAGACTGAAGACATGTTATTCCTGTAATGCCTGATTATGTTTTCTTACGATTGCAGTTTCACTTGTCAATCAGGATGCACAGATGACGTTTAAAATACCTGGCAAGTGTACCAGCAAACTATATCACATTCAAAGCAAAATTGCATCAAGCCTACCATTTTGAAAATGTCATGAATCAAAGACAAAAATGGAAAACAGTATTGCAGTAAAATATACAATGAAAACACATGATACTCTAGATATTTAAGAATATATATTTTCTTTATATTTAATATTTATTCATATATACATTTTGTTTAAAAAAGGTCAGAACTTTGACTGGGTCACTCAAGGACATTCACCTTTTTATTCTTGAGCCACTCCAATGTAGCCTTCGCCCTGTGCTTTGGATCGTTGTCCTGCTGAAAGGTGAATTTTTGCTCCAGCTTCAGGTTTTTGGGAGACTGAAATATATTTTCTTGCAGTATCAGGCTGGACTTTGCTCTGTCCATTATTCCTTCTCTTCTGGCAAGTTTCCCAGTCCCTGCTGAAGATAAGCATCCCCATAGCATGATACTGCCATCACCATGCTTCAATGTAGGGATGGTGTTACGTGGGGCATAGGTAGTGTTAGGTTTGCGCCATACATAACGCTTTGCATTTTGGCCAAAAGGCTCTATTTTAGTCTCATCTGACCACAAGACCTTTTCCCATATTTTAGCTTGATCACTCACACACCTTCTAGCAAACTTTGAGATGTTTTGTTGTAAGTAATGGCTTTTTTCTTTCCACCCTGCCATATAGGCCAGTATTATGCAGTGCTCTTGATATTGTTGACTGATGCAACATTACTCCATTCTCAGCCACTGAACTCTGTAGCTCTTTTAGAGTCATTGTTGGCCTCACAGAGGCTTCCTTCACAAGTCTCCTTGTTTGTTCACTGAGTTTGGAGGGACAGCCTTTTATACACTACCTGTCAAAATGTTTAGAACACCCCCATTTTCCAGTTTTTACTGAAAATTAAGCAGTTCAAGTCCAGTGAATAACCTGAAATGGTACAAAGGTAAGCGGTAAACTGCCAGAGGTTAAAAAAAGAAGTTTAGGTCACCAAAAACTAAAAAATAATGTAAATTTCACAGTTATAAAAAAGGTCCTTTTCAGGGAACAAGTAATGGGTTAACGTGGGTTAACAGTCACTCTGTGCAAGTCGCCGACTCTGGATCCAGCAAAAGAGCCCCAGACCATCACGCTTCACAGTTGGCGTAACACACTGAGGAACCATCCTTTCGCCTACTCGACAGCCTACAAAAACCTTTCAAAATGTAAAGATTTCAAATTTTGATTCATTGGTCCATAAGACCTTCTTCTAGTCTTCAGTAGTCCACTGATGGTGCTTCATGGCCCAGGCAAGCCTCTTTTTCTTATTTTGCCATCTTAGCAATGGCTTTCTTACTGCCACTCGACCTGTCAAACCTGCAGCTCGAAGTCTTCTCTTCACAGTTGAAACTGAGACTTCCTTACTTCAACCAGTGTTAGCAAGCTGTTGACTCTCCGAAACTTGTCTTCTGATTTTGTTGTGGCTTTGGGTCTGCCAGACCTCTTCCTGTCAGGGTTTCCTCCAGTTTCCAAGTGCCTTTTTATGGTGTAGGAAACTACTCACTGCCAAAAAATTAAAATTATTTTTCTGTTTTTGGTAACCTAAACTTGTACCACCTTGTACCATTTCAGGTTATTCACTGGACTTGAACTGCTTAAATTTAAAATGGGGGTGTTCTGAAACTTTTGACCAATAGTGTATGTAGGGTCTCGGCGGTATGATGCAGCTTTAATTTCTTGATTATTGAGCCAACAGTAATCACTGGGATATCCAAACCCTTAGATATATATATATTTTTTAATCCTTTTCCTAATCTATGCCTTTTGATACCCATATCCCTGGCTTCCTGAGAAAGATCTTTGGTCTTCATTGTTGTCTCTCTCCTTCAAATTCATTACCCGACCCATGATCCTCACAAAGACAGGTGTTTTTAATCCTGAAATCATGACAATCACTGTTATGACACACAGATAGAGGTCAATCAACTCATCGTGTGGCTTGATAAGGTAATGTTTTGCACCTGAATTAACTTACAGCCGTCAGAGCACAGGGTTTTAATACTTTTGCAATCAACATTTTTCCATTTTTATTTAATTTTAAGTGTTGATACAGTTCACTTGTTTTTTTTGTTTTTTTTTTACAAATGGGTGGAGTAGGTTGTATTTATAACAGATATTAGTTCTTAAATGTAAGTGCTATAAATAAAAGCTACCAAATGTGAAAATTGTACAAGGGTCTGAGTACTTTTACAGCAAGGCACTGTATTTCCTCTCTGTTGGAGCAGTAAGTACATTTTATTTCCCCTGCATGAGATCATCCGACAAACAAAGTAATGCTTGAGTTATTTTAAAAATCTTTATATATAAGCATTTTTACCCAACAGAAAGCATTGCATATCCTCTCCAAAATAAGAGGTAGAGCTTACAGTTTTGTTGAAGTGTGCATTGGTTTCCTCCTTTCTTTATATCCCAACTGTCTGCAGTGATAATAGCATGTTGCCTTCTCTGTCATAGTGAGTGGTATTTTTCAAATACTGCTGAAAGCAGAAATAAATGCTGTAGATTCAGTACCTCCCCTTCCTTCTGGAATCCAATGGTAATGATGGATAGCAATGGCCGAACGCTTGGCTAACTGAATCCCTAACCATGTCTCTCCTTCTGCACACCCGCTCTGATGCACCCCTGTGTGACAGCATAATATTAATATAATTATATATTAAACTGTGATTATGCCCCAGGGGTAGAGTGAACATTTACTGCACAAAACTTTTTTATCTTATTATAGGGGATACATAATAGGCTACGTAATTCACACACACATAAGACACATAGGTTTTGAGGTGATGTTCCTTTAAGAGATGACGGCGCAGCGGATGACGTTAGTACGCTACGCCCTTTGTAACGAGGAAGTTGGTGAAAGATGAGTAAAGACGGCTGCAGCCGAAAGTTGTCTGTTACAACAAGCTGCCTCCTTGTTGTTATTTAGCATGCGCTAAACTGGTGACCCCGACGTTCTAAAAGAGAAGCTAATTGAGCAAAAATGTCGATGAACGCCGTTTCTCTGAAGCTGCCCGAATTCTGGGAACAACATGCAGCAGTGTGGTTCGCCCAAGCAGAGGCTCAATTCGCCTTACGGGATATCTCTGCCGACACAACCAAATATTATTACGTTGTTGCAGCCCTCAATAGCTCCACGGCAACGCGAGCAATCAGTATACTGGAAAGTCCCCCAGCTCAAGATAAGTACGCTACATTGAAGGCTTATCTTTTAAGAACGTTTGGACTGTCGGAGACTGAGAGAGCTCGCCGTTTGCTTTCTCTTCCCGGTCTTCGTCCCGGAGTTTGCATCTCTCTTCAATAACTCGAGGCAGCAAACACTTATTCAGAGGCAATGTGGGTGGTAGAAGTGGCCATGCATATTTGACAACTTTAAGCCACTTGCATTGTCTTAAGAAATTTGATTTTTTTTCACTTGGTAATTCAAATGAATAAAAGGCTTCTTTGAGAATCTAAAGTCTAACTGTGAGAACTGGCCTGCTCCATGACTTCTCTCTACAGCATACAGTCATGTCCAGAAGTATTGGCACCCTTGATGAAAATGAGCAAAAAAATACTGTAGAAAACAAATGATATCATTACTGAGATATACTGTAATCTTCCAACATATGGAAATATTTTATTTTATTAATTAAATGGAATTACACAATTATTGGTTGGTGCAACCTCCCCTAGCAAGGATAACAGCACTGAGCCTATTTCTATTCTGTTAAAAATGTTGGAGAACACATCTGGAGGGATCTTGGACCATTCTTACATGCAGAACCTTTCAATATCCTTGATATTCTTAGTTTTGCACTTATGGACTGCCCTCTTCAATTCAGACCACATGTTTTCGATAGGGCTTAAGTCCGGACAATGAGATGGCCATTGCAACAGTCATTTTGTTTTCACATAACCATTTCTGTGTTGATTTTGAGGTATGTTTGGGGTTATTGTCTTGTTGGAAGGTCCACTTATGGCCACGTCTCAGCTTCCTGGCAGAGGCAACCAGGATTTATGCTAAAATGTCCTGGTACTTGGTGAAATCTATTATGCCATTGATCTTAAGAAGAGCTCCTGGACCACTGGCAGGAAAAAAGCCCCAAAGCATCAATGAAACGAGACTTTCACTCTTTTATTTTGGTGCACTGAACCACTCAATTTACCTCAGTGTGAGGTAAAACACAGAACATCCAAAAAGCAGTGTTATGTTATGGGAGATTTCTCGCATGTCTGCCCTATCTGTACATATGTGTGCATTAATAATGTCAACAAACTAACACATAATGGCAGAGTTTGAGTTAAGAGGTGGTTACTGACACCCCCCCCTTTGCGCCGTCCAACCCCTGTTGATGTAAACACCTTTATTGCTGACCATGAGACTACCAAACAGAAATATTCTGTGTTTGTGACAGGCGAAACTAGCAATTACAATACCATCCAGGTGTGTTTTCATTATAGCCTTCCCCGAACTAGAGCCTTCAGAGTGGAAAATATTCAATAAGAATTGTTGTGCCCTTTCCCCTCTTCTTGACTTGTTCAACAAGTACCCTTGACTTAGACAGATTTAGTTGTGGGTCATTAGTAAGGATATTTTTTGAGCCAAAAAACTACAGATAGCTACACATCCAAGAGAGCGCAGCAGATTTACATTTACATTTACATTTTGGCATTTAGCAGACGTTCTTATCCAGAGCGACTTACAAGATGTGCATTAATATATAGTAAGATCAATCATAGTCTGCGCAAAAGATCAGTGTCGTAGTGCAGTAATAGACATAATCGCTAGCAGCTGCCTACCGTACCTGTAACACAGGGAAGGAAAAGTTGAGTAGATACATAGACACATATTACAAAATGCAGTATTAAACATGAAATCAGTGGTTATGACAATTAGTAAAAATGTACAGAGTCAGTGGGAGTCTGAAGAGGTGGGTTTTGAGTCTCTTGTGGAAGATGGCCAGTGATTCCGCGGTCCTGACCAAGTGGGGCAGATCATTCAGTCAGGGCAGAGAAGAGGCGAAACCGCGAGGAGCGGCTGCCGGGCGCCCGAAGGGAAGGGATAGTTAGTCTGCCAGAGGAGGCAGAGCGGAGGGGCCTGGCTGGGGTGTAGGGTGTGATGAGTGACTGGAGGTAGGAGTGAGCAGTTCCTCTAGCAGCTTGATAAGCCAGCACCAGTGATTTAAATTTGATGCGTGCTGCGATAGGGAGCCAGTACAGAGAGGTAAGTAGAGGGGTGACGTGTGAACTTGGGTTGGCTGAACACCAGATGTGTGGCAGCATTTTGGACCAGTTGCAGTGGCTTAATGGCACAGGTCGGTAGGCCTGCCAGCAAGGAATTGTAATAATCCAGGCGTGAGATCACCAGGGCCTGGACCAGGAGTTGTGTGGCCTCTTGGGTGAGGAACAGTCGGATCCTCTGGATGTTATGGAGGGAGAGGTCCGGGTGATTGCTGCTATATGGCCCGAGAAGCACAGCTGGTCATCCAGGGTCACTCCCAGGCTCCTGGCAGACTGGGACGGAGACACTATGGAGCCTTCCACCTTAATTGAAGCATCGGGGAGCCCTTCGCAGGGAGGAAGCGCAGCTCTGTCTTCTCCAGGTTCAGCTTCAGGTGGTGTGTGGACATCCAGGCAGAGATGCCTGCCAGACATGCAGAGATATGCACCGGGACCTGGGTCTCAGAAGGAGAGAATGACAGAAAGAATTGTATCATCAGCATAACAGTGAAATTAAAAACCATGAGCAGAGAAGACCAAGTGATGAAGTGGTAGAGTCTTTGTTGTCCTTTCCAGAGTATTGCCTGTGTGTTTGAGTTCCAGTCCAATTTTGAGTTAATGATGGTGCCCAGGTATATTCCTGTACCATTTATATTACAGCTGTGTTAATATTGACAGGCCTTAGATCATTAGTCTTTATCCGAAAGTCAATGATCACTTCCTTTGTTTTATTGGTGTTGAGTTGCAGTGAGTGATTGTTGCTCCATTTTGTAAATCTGTTTGTTTCCATCCTGTAGTTGTCTTCATTGTTTCCAGAGATAAGTCCAACTATGGCTGTGTCATCTCCAAATTTGATGGTGTGGCAGGCTTGTGACAGACTTGTACAGTTATTGGTGTACAGTGTGAACAGAACAGGAGATATGACACTGCCTTGTGGTACTCCTGTGTTGTTGGAAATGAATGGTGATAGAATGGGGTTGACCTGAACCCTTTGGCTGTGGTCATTCACAAAACTGTCTACCCAATGTATGATGGTGCTGATAACCCCCATGTCCAACAGTTTTTGTAACGGGAGATGTGGCTTAATCTCACCCCACCCATTGAGCATTTATTAAAGATATGGTGTATTAAGGTGGAGACATGAATAGTAGTCAGTAAGTAATTTCCTCTCGAGTTTGTCTGTCCCTACAGACAAATGCTATCCCGTCAGGCAAAGCAGTAGCAAAGATCAGCAGCAATCATGGAAGTTGGAAAATACTATCTCACGGCTACTTGCGCAGCTAATTAGCTCTTGTTTGTTTTTAGTTTTTTCATTTTTTTGAAAGATTCACTTTTAGCATTGTGCTTTCTCATTTAAGTCTTAATTTCCCTTCTTATTTTTTCCTAGCTGTTATACCAGCTACTAACTATATAGATTATATCAAGCGTATTCTTTACCTGTGAACGCGGCTCTTGTCGCCGCGGCTTCCCTGAAATCTGCATGGCTGCCATTGAGCTCTCCGAGATCAGATCTGAGCTGCTGTCAATTGAGAAACTGATAGAGGCGCTCCTACATCGACAGTACAAGCGAACCTCCCGGAGCCTGTTGACAACCGGATTCCCTTTGCTATGAAGCCGCCGAATATTGGAACTGGCTCTGCTGATCCTCCAAACACCTCTCCCACCTGGGCGTCAGTGGTAAGGGGTAAGAGAAGGGTTTCCATCTCCCTTTTCCCCGATCCTCTGGAGGATGAAGATACTCTACCCCTGTCAACTTTCTTTGATCCGCTGGTGGAGTTGGAGGTAGGCGCGCCTCCCCCCAGCTCTGTCTCCCCTCAGCTCGCCAACTTCAGTGACCGAGATACACCATCAACTCCCCCGGACAGTGCAAGGCATGCTAGCGCTACTAGGGCTGCGTTAGCTTACAAGTTAGCCCAACCCAAACTTGCCGTATACAACGGGGCTGTACTGATGTTCAGCCTGAAATCCTGTTAATAGGAGACTATCGTCAGGTTTGCAGAACTCCCTGGTTGTATCACGTACTGTTTCTCCGGTTTTAAGGTTGCTGATATGATGGAACAGACCCCTGTGATTATTGAACTGCATCCCTCTGTCCACACTGTGATTGTCCACGTGGGTACAAATGATGTCATGTTAAGGCAATCATTGAAACTTCATGATGAATTGGAGACACTAACCATGACCGTAGAAAGCCTTGGAAAAAATGCTTTCTATCCGGCCCAATCCCGAACCTGAAGAAGGGTTCTGAACGTTTCAGCCGCCTCTACAGCCTGCACCTCTGGCTGCAGAATTTCTGCAGTGCCACAGGATATGGATTTATTAACCATTTCGATTCCTTCTGGGATAGAGCGGATTTATACCGAAGGGATGGTATTCACCCTAATGGTAACGGAGTAAAGCATCTTACTTCTAAGATTAAGCGGCATGGTGGTGCAGTGGATAGCACTGTCGCCTCACAGCAAGAAGGTCCCGGGTTCGAATCCCGGCCGGGGCCTTTCTGTGTGGAGTTTGCATGTTCTCCCCATGTCCGCGTGGGTTTCCTCTGGGTACTCCGGTTTCCTCCCACAGTCCAAAGACATGCACGTTAGGCTAATTGGAGAGTCTAAATTGCCCTGTAGGTGTGAGTGTGTGAGTGAATGGTGTATGTACCCAGGTATGTACCAAGGGCGCCATTGTAAATAAGAACTTGTTCTTAATGGCTTGCCTGGTTAAATAAAGGTTAAATTAAAAATTTGCCCATTTTTATTTACTTATTCTTACTTATGCTCATGCTGGACTTGCACCCCAGCATGGCCTCATACAAGATAGCCCCTCTGTTCAAAATGGTCCCAGTCACAATCTTCGTACTGTAGCTACTACATGCAAAAAAGGTAATGCATTTGATTTTAAAATTAAATCTATAATTACAACTCATATTCATCCGCCCTTCAGACCTGGGAGCTGTAACCCGCAGAACCTTACCTCAGTACACCCTCCAACTTACCTTTACAGATTTGTATTATTAAAATGGCACTTTTTAATGCTAGATCTCTCTCTAACAAGTATTTTATCATTAATGATTGTATTATATCTTTTAACTTCGATTTATTTTTTCTTACTGAGAGTTGGTCTAAAAAAGATGATTTGACTCATTTAATTGAAGCCTGTCCGCCTGATTATAATTTTATTAGCGTACCTAGAGAATCTGGCCATGGTGGAGGCATTGCTGTTATTTATCAAAATAATTGTAAGTGTTCGCCTATATCAGCTGATCAATTTTCCACCTTCGGGGTGATTATGTTCGTGATATATGGTCCAGTTCTCTGCGTAGTGGCCTCCTCGACCTAGCAGTGGTTTCTTTTCAGAATTCTCTGAATTTTTATCTTCCCTAGTGCTGAACTATGACCAAGTTATTTTAGCAGGTGATTTCAACTTCCATGTCGACATCCCATCAGATTTGCATGCCGGTGAATTCTTGAATCTTATGGAGTCTTTTAATTTTGTGCAGCATGTACAGTATCTGGACCTACGCATAAACCTGGATCTTGTTTTTACTCTTGGGCTGAGCCTAAATAACCTCTTGACAAAGGTCTACAGTATTTCTGATCATTATTATGTAACTTTTGATGTCAATCTCTCAGTTATTCATACTGTCAAAAAACATATTTTTCGCTCTTGCATCTTTAACCGGCAGACAGCTTCCAAGTTTTCCGCTGCTTTTATCTGCCCTAGTGGAAACTTAACACATTCCTTTTCTACAGCTGAGCTTTTAAATAAATTCAATAATGTTTGCCTGAATACTCTAGACACAATCGCTCCTTTTAAAACTAGGCTAAAACCAGTTGTGAAAATTTCCCCTTCGATAAATGATCATATCCGCAGCTTAAAAAGAGACTGTAGGAAGATTGAACGGAAATGGAAGAAGACAAAGTTACAGGTACATTACCTGCTAATGAAGGATTCTTTAACCTCCTATAATCAAGCGATTAAAGTTGCGAGAGCTAACCCTGCATTCTAACAGGGGGCGATTCGGCGACGAGCTGCCGGAAATGCATTGATTCTCTATGAGAGTGAGCGACTTCCGGTGCCTGACCGATTGTCTGATTTATGGGCGTGGCGGTGGCCCAGAAAAGTTGAAAATTCTGAACTTTCGGGCAATGTTGCCCGGTAAGAGCCAATCAAATTCATGTCTTGCTCTTTTTACCTCCCACGTGGAAACCAACACAAAACCGAAATTTTGTTCCTAGTTCCGACACTTCAACATGGAGGAGAAACTGATAACAGCGATCTGCAGTAACCCCATACTTTATTTAATCCTAAAAGCATAAATATTTATAGCTAGCTAAACTTATATGGCCTACATACATCTTATTTAATGTTTGCGTTGGTTAAAAGGCTATTTTTTATCGCATGGGTACGTTTGGAAAACGTTTGGAAAACGTACCGGAGAGAAATTGCGAGCTATTTCCAGCGCAAGTAAATGGCCGTAATTGCAAAAAGCCTTCTGAGTTTGAGTTTGCGGTTCATAATTGAAGGAAACAATACTGCTAGCCAACTAATATTTATAATAAAGATTCTCAAAATCCATGATGAACTATTCGTTTACCATGCAAAAATGTTGTAAGCACGTCGGAAGCATTTTTGAGGAAGCCAGTCAAGCGTGGTGAACCCCCACTGGGCAATTTATTCGCCTAGTATCGGTCCCTGTTAGAATGCAGGGTAAGTACTTCTCTGATTTGATTGCTGCCCATAAACATAATTGTAGGTTCCTTTGATCGCCTTGTGAATCCTGTACCTGTCGCTGTTTCTGTTGCATCCCGAGTGTGAAAAGTTTTTATCTTTTTTTGTTGAGAAGGTTGATAATATTAGATCTAATATCACCTCATCTGCGCCTTATATTGAGGTCTACTGCCCTCATCTTAATTTATTGAACTCTTTTAGGCCCATCTCGCTGCTGGATCTTATTGATATTGTGTCTCACACAAAACCCTCCTCTAGTCCCTTAGACATTATTCCACCCAATCTTTTTAAAGAGGTTATTGTGACTATTGGCGCCGACCTACTCTCCATTTTGAATAGCTCCCTCTCCTCTGGCTGTGTTCCGGATAGCTGTAAGACTGCGAGTGTCCAGCCTATTCTTAAAAAACCTAACCTCGATGTTTCGGTCCTAAATAATTATAGACCGATTTCTAAACTACCGTTTATCTCCAAAATCCTGGAGAAAGTGGTACCTAAACAACTCCTTGAGGTAGTAGAAAAGAACAATATATGTGAAAAATTTCAGTCTGGTTTTAGGTGCCATCACAGTACAGAAACCGCCCTTCTCAGGGTCTTAAATGAGCTTTTGATGAATGCTGACTCCAGTGACTGTACTGTGCTGGTGCTGCTGGATCTGACCGCAGCATTTGATACGATTTATCATTCTATTTTAATTGATAGACTGAGAAATTTTGTTGGTATCTTGGGGACTGCGCTTGAGTGGAGAAACAGGAAGTTCTCAGTGTCCATTGGGGATTATGTTTCCTCCATTGCAGTTACCTCCTGTGGTGTACCACAGGGCTCAATTTTCGGGCCGATATTGTTCTCTCTGTACATGTTACCCTTAGGCCAGATCATTCACTGGCATGGAATTTCCTTTCATTGCTATGCTGATGATACTCAGCTGTATCTATCAATTACCCCTAACGATTTTAATAAGATGGCTATTCTACATGACTGTATTGCTGACATTAATAACTGGACCTCCAGTAACTTTCTACAGCTGAACCCGGACAAAACTGAGGTTCTTGTCATTGGCCCCGTGCCCATCACCAGACAAATTCAGTCAAGCCTGAGCCTGAATTTAGGTGTGGTTTTTGACCCAAATGTAAATTTTGAACAGCACACCAAAAAAAATAGCTCAGTCATGTTTTTACCATCTTAGAAATATCTAAAAAATAAGATTGGTTCTGTCATTTGAGGATACAGAGAGAATTATACATGCCTTTGTTTCATCACACTTAGATTATTGCAATGTTTTATTTTCAGGTATTAACCAGAAGTCACTGGCTCGCCTTCAGATCATCCAGAATTCTGCTGCTAGGCTTTTAACAAGAACTAAACGCACGTCTCACATCACTCCAGTGCTGGCCACTCCAGTACTGGTTGCCGATTAAATGTAGAATTGATTTGAAAATTGTATTGTACATATATAAGTCATTGCACGAGCTGGCGCCACTATATATTGCTGAATTGTTGGTCCCATATACCGCAACAAGGCCACTTAGGTCCTCAGGTCAAGGATTTTTGATAGTTCCACAGTCAAGGGGTCAAGTTAAAATCAAGGGGTGATCGTGCCTTCGCTGTGCTTGCTCCTAGATTCTGGAATAGCCTACCCTCTTATATTAGATCCGCTGAATCAGTCTCTTAAAACCCATTTGTACAGATTGGCTTTCCCCAATGTATGATTTTATTTTATTGATTGTTTATTTGTTACTTGTTTTACTTTTTATATTCGCATACTTAGTATCCATGGTCATGTTTTGCTTTTATTGTCTTTTATTGTCCTTTGTCAAGCACCTTGACAAAGGACAATAAGCACCAAGCTAACCTGATTAAAACTGAACATGCAATTTTTCTCGTTCTTAATACAATTGTTTATCAGTGTGTACAAGGAGCTGTCAGTTGGTATCATGTTCCATCTAAGCATATCAACTTTACCCGTAAAGTAATCATTGAAATAATTAGCAATTTCATGTTGCTTTGTTATACATATTCCCTCATATTCAATATGTGGCAGTCAGATTTGACTTTCTTCTCATTTAATGTTTTCCATAGTTTTTCCCATTATTTTTGACATCATGTTATGCTGATATTGTTTATTTAAATTGTTGTTCAATTTGGTTACATCATTTGTTAATTTACTGCCTCTTTATTCGATTCATTACGTTAAGCCATTCACTTCTTCAACTCACCATTAATCCATGGAGGTGCTGTTAGATTTTTTCAAAGGGGCATGCTAATCTACAATTTTCAGAAACATTTTCATAAATACACGTAATACCATTTCAGGATCCTCCTCATCACATACTATTGACCAGTTCACATGTATAACTTGAAACCTCTTGTACGGGCCTTAGCACCTGCTTTAGGGATTTTAGTTTTTATTGTGAGCGCTATCAAGTTATGATCATTACAACCAAATGGTACTGATACTGCTCTAGAGCAGTGCTCAGGGATGTTAGTAACAAAAATATCAATACAGGTAGATGATGTAACTCGAGACTTATTTGTAAACATTATGGTTGGAAATATCTCAGTGGGTACATGGTAATGTCAGTATTTATATTGATATATCAGTCAATATTCATATCACCCACAAAATGTATTTATCTATTTTCATCACATGATTTATCCAACATTCCACAAATTATATGAAGATACTGAACATTAACATAGGAGTCCTATAGCAGCAAACAACTAGTATGGTTTTTGTATGGGGCAAATGCACCCGCACCCACAATGCCTCAATGACACACAACATTAAATCATCACATTGTTTTGCTGGAATATGATTCTGCCTCCTTATTTATTCATATTCCTTCTAAACAAGGTGTATCAATGTATTGTCTGTACCCTCTATGAGTTCAGATGAGTGTCAGCTATTATGTGAATGATAGACTGCATCAAGCAATTTAAGTGAACAAACAACAGACAGTTCATGGTAAATTGAAAGTGTTTTAATCCAACTGTGCATATAGTAGAGTAAAAATATGGAAAAAAGAATTAGTGAAGGTGCAAAAATAAATGGTAAGTAGAATCAGGTGGGTGTATAATTGGGTACCAAGTTAACCAATTAAAGGGTAGATCTTTAAGAAAGAGTTTGGGTGGCTTTGGGATCTAAGGAGACCTCAAAGACCTCAGGAAGAGAGTAGTGAGTGGGCATCTGTCTGGAGAAGGATAGAAAATCATAACAAAAAGACTTGGGCTCCAGAAGAACGCTGAATAGAACTGCCATGCAAGGGTAGCCAGGAAGAAGCCTCTGCTGTCTAAAAAGAATGAGGCTGCCTGTCAGAGACCACCTGGACAAACCTGAAGGTTTCTGGAAGTCTGTTCTCTGGACGGATTTATCCAAAATCAACCTTTTTAGTCACAATCAAAAATGTCCTGTCTGGTGAAAACCCAACACTGCCCACCACCAAAATAACCATATCCTTACGGTCAAGCATGGTGGCGGGAGTGTCATGATCTGGGGCTGCTTTTCTTCCTCTGGACCTGGACGGCTCAACATCATTAAGGGAACCATAAATTCTGAGGGATATCAGAGAATTCTTGAACAGAACGTCAGGCCATCAGTCTAAGAGCTAAAACTTGGCCAAAAATGAATGTTCCAACAAGACAATGATCCGAAGCATTCAAGAAAATCTACCAAAGAATGGCTAAGGAGAAATAAGTTTTGTGTTTTGGATTGGCGAAGACAAAGTCCTGACCTAAATCCAATCGAGATGCTGTGGCAGGACCTGAAGTGGGCTGTTCATGCCAGACAGCTCTCAAACCTCACTGAGTTAGCTGGGATGTGTAAGGAGGAGTGGGCGGGAATCCCTCAAAGAAGATGCCAGAGTCTGATCGGTGGCTATAGGAGACGTTTGCTTCAAAGTCATCGCTGCTAAATGAGGTGCCACAAGTTATTGATTGAAGCGGTTAACATATTTTTGCACACGAGGATATCTGAGGTTTTGTTAAATAAACCAGTTTTGTTAAATGAACAATGAAAATATATCACCTTTCTTTGTGTGTGTCCTTTATTTGGGATATCTTAATTAAGAACTATTATTGTGCTTGTTTTTATTGTGCTTGCCCAGGGACTACAGGTGAAAATTTGCCAGTCGGCTAAAACTGGTACATTTACAGTGATGTTAATTAATTTACAGTGATGTTAATATACATTTTTGGCCTAAATGCAAAAAGGTTACCTTTGGCGAAAATCCATCACCCAAAGAACACCATCCCTACTGTAAAGCATGGTGGTGGCACCATTCTGTAATGGGGGTATTTCTTGTCAGCAGGGACCTGTGGCACTTTTCAGGATAGGAGGGAAAATGTATGGAATATTGAAAACCTGCTGCCCTCTGAAATTTAAATTGGGAAGGAGGTTCACCGTTCAGCATAACAACAATCCAAAGCACAGAGCTAAAGCAACAGTGGAGTGGCTAAAAAACAAAAAGTTGAATATCCTTGAGTGGCCTAGTCAGAGCCCTGACCTAAATTCTATTGAAAACCTGTGGAATGACTTGAAGAGTTGCCAGTCCATCGACAGTCCCCACGTAATCTCATTGAGCATGAACAGTTCTGTAAGGAAGAATGGGCAAACGTTGCCCAATCTAGGTGTGCAAAGCTGGTAGAGACATATCCAAACAGACTCATAGCTATAATTCAAGCAACGGGTGCTTCTACCAAGTACTAACTCAGCAGGGTGTAGATTTATCAATCCAAGTTTGTCCAGTTGTTTTATTTTTAACTAGTTTATTATTAATTAATGTGGCATAATCGTGATGTGAGACCATATGGTGATTAAATATGGAGAAGGGGGAGAAGGAATTAATGTTGTGAGAAACAGTGAAAAAGTTGTTTTTTCTCTCTATGAGTGTATTGTATTCAATTGAGGTTCAGCATGCGCATGGTACTGTATTTGGAGTGACCTATGTTGGGTGGTCCCAACCAGAGAGATGAAAAAGCTTAGCTGTGCTAGGAGACACCTGGTCACCCTGATTTCTGGGGTCTCCCTGACACTTGCTCTCACCACGCCCAACTGACCTCTGGCATCGCCATGGCAACATGATGTCATTCTCACTCCACACATGTGAATGTTATTGTGTTATATTGATTTCTATTGTTATGCTATGCCATTGTAAAAGAACAAAATAAATTGTAATAATAATCTGCTTCTTGCCAGGGCATTTCAAACCTACAACAGTTTGCCTATAGGAAATTCTCTGCCAGATCTTCTTCTTCTTCAATTTTTTTAAAATATGGAAATGCTAAGTCACTACAGACATACCACTCCAATTTGATTTAACTGCAAATGTAGAGATCCAAAAACAGTAACAGTGTGGAATAAAAAAAAAAAAGATACATTTCTTTTGGAGGAAAAAATATACAAATAAAATCTAATCCTCATTCAGTACACACTCAGCTCTGTCTGTGTGCAGAAGCTATTGGTTTGCCAGGTTTATGCACAGTGCTGTATTCCCCTGGAGGGATGCAATTATTGCTACCATCTTGTACAATTTGTTATACTCTATCAAGTTATGTTTTTCATTATCTGTGAACATTTCTTTCCTGAATTTTTCTTGTGTCCAGTAGCATCACAGAGGATGATTAAAATAAATGTCAGTGCATTTCTTAATAAATCTTCTGAGCCCTGTGTGGCAATTACATTTAACAGCCCTGGGGTTCAAACACTGATGTGATGAGGACGTAGATGGTCAGATGGACAGAGACCTTGATGGTTGGCATTGTTTGGAAAATGTTCTTTGGTCATTTGTTATTTTAGTCATTTGTTTATTTCATTTGACTTATACTATAATTATGTTAATTTATTATTTTGATTGAACAGCACTTTTACAATTGACAGAATTGACTGCTGTGTTTATAGAAGCTGCTGCATAATGAATGTAGGAGCTGCTTGAATGTGTTAGTGTAGTGTGTGTAGACCCTGTGGAATGTGTCAGTAATGTACATCATGACAAGGCATGTGCATTCTGGTCACAATCTCCTGAATCAGTTTCAGTCAATAGAATTTATTCAGCTGTAGTGGAGAATATGCTGTCTTTCCTCTCTCCTTTCCTTTTGCATTGTGGTTATGTTTGTATGTTTGCATGTTTTGTTTGATAAAGCAACAGTCCTTGTTTTGTGTGAGGTCAGCGGAAATGCCCCACGTGTCAATGGTGGCTGTTCAATTGAATTGATTGTAGGAAAACAGCAAAAGCAGGCAATGGTCATTAGTCACATATTGACAGAATATCAAAAACTGCAAAACATAGTGAACTCTCCCTGAGTTTGCATATCTGGGCTATATACTACCACAAACCCCAGCTGTAATGCATGCAGGTTAATTGATTTTCCCTGTATATACAGGTAGTGGCCAAAAAGGTGTAGTTCTGTTGAAACTGCCTGCCTGAGGAGTGCTTCTGATGTTGCTCTTTTTACAATACATTACAATCATTTAGCAGATGCTTTTATCCAAAGTGACTTACAGGAAGTCTCTTCAGAAAGGCTCTGTTGCTTTTTGTTGATAATGTATTTCCCTCAGAGTTCCATGCCGACATCGCCTTAGATACTGTTCCTTATGAAACATCACCAAGTTGAGCAGTGTTCGTCACTGAAGCTCCTGCCAAACGTGCCGCAACAATCACCCCTCTTTCGAAGTCACTGATGTCTCATTTTCTAGCCATGCTAGTCATAATTATAGCCAATCAGGTCAGCCCAGCATTTTTGTACAGAACCCTGAGCATGCTGGGACATTCATTTCTTAATGAACTCCTGTGATTGAAACAATATTAATCTCTATTAAGAAATTAAGAACAGGCTCATCCTGATAAGGCATTGCTCTAGTGTGTGGATGAGTCCCACACAATCAAATGATCAAATAAAGACCATGACAGTTATGAGTGGCAGTGTAGGATGGTTAGGGAAGTGGGCTTGTAATGCAAAGGGTGTAGGCTAAATTCCCAGGTGGGACACTACTGTTGTAACCCTGAGCAAGGTACTTAACCCTCTGAGGTCCGTGCTAAGCTTTGAGATGGTTTGTAATTTTGGCATGGTCTGATATTTATCTCAATTTCATCAACTTAACACACACTTACTCCAAAGTGTTTGATATTTTTATTTGAAGGACAATCACAGCTACATTTGTATGCCATCAATAGTTTGGTCAGTATCATATGCAGCTTGTAAATAGATCTACAAACACACAAGTTAAAAATAGTAAATTTTTCTGCTGTCACAAAAGTTGTGAAAGCACACACTAAACTATAGTGACGAATTGTTTTGCCAATGTGCGTTTGTTCATCAAGGTCTTGGTTATGTAAGGGTGTGAAAACAGTTTAGCACATCTGAGATCTAAATAGCTAAAACCTGTTTTTATCAGAACTGGTCACATTTATTTCAGGCTGTGGGAGGGCTAAATGCTAAATACCTGAATATTCATTATTCATTGTCCACACCTCTAAGAGTTGTCAGATGGGCCATCTCTCTCTCTCAAAGGCCATACAGAGTAAGCAAGTCAGTGAGCCATGCAGAAGAATATATGCTTTTTTCATTTTGCACACAAACTACTATACAGTATATACAGGGAATGCCACATATTACAAGTCATACAGCCTAACAATAATGCACATAATATCCTCCTGAGACCCAAGGAAAAAAAGGGTCTTCCAATTAAACTTTTTTGTGATTTTTTTCACTTTAGAATTAAAACAACAACTCACAATTTAGATTTTAAATGGCAAAGCAATATTTGAGTTACCATTTCTCCTTTCACAACAAGCGCATCTTGTGGCAGCAGCCATTTTGGCTCTTATTTTATTATCCACAAACGTAGGCAAAACAATGTCGGAGGCGACACGCAAATAACTCACAAAACAAACCAAAATGATAAACGAACTGGAACAAACAAAGCTAGCTGAACAAACAAAGCTAGCTAAACAGCAAATCCAAAACGTAATCCCAAACACAGATTTAACTAAACAGAAGCACTCTAATAATAAACAAAAACAAGAATCGATTTTACAAGGACGTGAGATCATGAAACCGATCATGCTACATACGATTTTTTCTAATATTTTAGGCTGTTTGAAAAGTATTCTTCCATAGATCTTGTGTGCCTATTGAAATTTGTTACGTTGCAACACGCGGAATATGTAGTCACAAGACGCGAATTCATATATTGAATATATATATACGAGTATTTGATAACATGGCAAATCAAATATAGTTACTTACTCTTCGCCAGTTGTTGTCCTCGCCGCTTTCCATCAATGCTGTCAAACACTGCAGCGCAGAAAATCTTTCCATCTTGAATAAAATTGTATGTCTGTATAAAATCTTGCTTCAAATTGTCGACAGTTTGTGTTGTTTACGCCGGCGTTTTCACACATGGCCCCACGCCCTCCCCACATACCTCCCGAAAATCGCACCTAGTTACCATGTCAATAGAAGGGGGACGTTACTAACAGGTAAAAAGAGAGTAAAAGGCAAGGTTTACTTTTGGTCTAATTAACCTAATTTAAAAAATCCCATTTGATTTGCCAGTGCTCAAATCGGAAAGTCGCGATTCTAAGGTTTCTGTCAATGTTTTTGTCGCGTGTGTATGATAAAAATATCGAAGTTAGAAATAGTAATATACTTGTATTGCTGCTTGGATCGGCGCCGATCCAGCCGACCTCAGGGGGTTAACCTGAATTTCTTCAGTAAATACCCAGCTGTAAATATGGATTGCATGTAAGAAATGTAAACTGTGTCACTCTAGAGAACAGTGGTTCTGTGTTGCTTAGTAGGCAGAGCATGGTGTTGACAACCCTTAGGTTGTGGGTTCGATTCCCATTGGGACCACGTATACTGAAAAAATGTATGCATTCACTACTGTAAGTCGCTTTGGATAAAAGCATTTGCAAAACGGCATATATTATTATATTAAGAGTGCCTTTGCTGTAATGTAAGTTCTGGAACATAGAGTGTGGAGTAGATTTCCACAGCCTTCATCTCTCATAGAGACTTTCCATCTTGAAGAATGGTCCAATATCCCACAAGAAACAGTTCGAAATTTGTATAACAGCATTTCAAGAAGGATTGAAGCTGTTCTGAAGGCAAAAGGTGGCCCAACTCCTTATACATATTCATATATTGTTTGGGGTTTCCATTAATTTGTCTACCCTCTGTGTATGTATGTATGTATGTATATACACTACCAGTCAATTCCATTTTTCCAGTTTTTATTGAAATTTACTTAGTTTAATGTTTCAATGTACTTTGAAATTAAAGCATAGAACAAATAAACAATGGAAACAAAAAATAAATCATGGAATCATTTCTTTAACAAAATTTTATCAACATTTTTGACTCATCACAGTAGCCACCTTTTGCAGATATAACAGCCGAACACACTCGTGGCATTCTTTCTACAATGGAAAAGTTATTCCCAACACTGTTGCAGAAGTTCACACAAATGTGTTGCACTTGTAGGTTGCTTTGCTTTCACCCTTCTGTCTAGTTCATCCCAAACCAGCTCGATGGGGTTTAAGTCTGGAGACTGTGCTGGCCATTCCATGATTTGAAGCCTACCGTCTTGTTATTTTCTTCTAAGGCAGTTCTGACATAGCCTGGAGGTATGTTTTGGGTCATTATCTTGCTGTAGGATGAACCTCTGACCAACTAGGTGTAGACCAGAGGGTATTGCATGGTGCTGCAAAATGCTGTGGTAGCCCTTTTGGTTCAGGGTGCCATTCACTCTGTGCAAATCGCCGACTCTGGATCCAGCAAAAGAGCCCCAGACCATCACGCTTCCTCCTCCATGTTTGACAGTTGGTGTCACACACTGAGGAACCATCCTTTCGCCTACTCGGCGGCCTACAAAAACCTGTGCTTGAAGCTGTTGTCCTGTGAGCCGCCTATCACGCAAGTTGTTGACTCTCAGAAACTTGTCTTCTGATTTTGTTGTGGCTTTGTTGTGAGAAACAGTGAAAAAGTAGTTTTTTCTCTCTATGAGTGTATTGTATTCAATTGAGGTTCAGCATGCGCATGGTACTGTATTTGTGGCTTTGGGTCTGCCAGACCTCTTCCTGTCAGAGTTTCCTCCAGTTTCCAAGTGCCTTTTGATGGTGTAGGAAACTGTACTCACTGTCACCTTGGCCTTCTTTTCAATTTCTCTAAAGGAAAGACCTACACTTTTAAGGGTTATAATGGTCTGTCTGTCTTCCTTTGTTAATTGCCTTTTTCTCGCCATTATGATAGCAATATACTGCTTCCTGCAGTGCAATATTGTCCAAATAATGCTTCAGAGGTTGTAGCAACACAGTCTGTTCCAACACTGCTTTTATACAGACAGAGGGTTTGTAAGTAATCAACAAAGGTTGGGATACCTGTAGGAATTGTTTGCATCAACTTTCAAGGCTTAATTTACTTCCATTGCTGCAGAACAGTTGTAAGTTGTTAACCCATTACTTATTCCCTGAAAAGGGCCTCTCTTTTTTTTATAACTCTGAATTTGAAATTATTTTTCAGTTTTTGGTAACCTGAACTTTAAAAAAAAAAAGTTTACCGCTTACCTTTGTACCATGAGAGAGAGAGAGAGAGAGAGAGAGAGAGAGAGAGAGAGAGAGAGAGAGAGAGAGAGAGAGAGTTTTTGGATTGCTGTTTGGATTTGACTTGGATTGTTTTGAGGACCCCATTTTGTGTACCGACTAGTGCTTGTTTGAGGAACTGAACTGGATTTGTGCATTATGGACTAAGACAAAGATAAGGATTGTGGACTATATGTGTTTGGTTTCCCTAATTCCACGTAATTTTTATGTTTTGTAAAGTATTTAGGTTAATAAAATTATCGTTTTGTTTGAAATACTGCTTCCTCCGGATTCTTCAATTGCCTACACCCTCTGAAAAGGTCCTTGAGTGTCACCCCACCCCAAGGGACACTGCAATATATATAAATTGGGGGTCTCGTGCGAGACGAGAGTACCTGTAACTAGCCTACGTATGTTACACTGCCATCTCGAACATTAAACAACAATGGACCGCTTTCTAATCCCAAGCAAATGACCACGGACTTCAGAAACACCCCCTATTCCCAAGGCTGAAGAAGAGGACATCAATAGCCGATAGCCTCCGGTTGACGCCGAGGTGCAGGATTGAGAGGGAGAGCCGCTCTCTGCCGACCCACCGGAGCCGTTAGCTGCTGCAAGCTGTAGTACCACAACCGCTATTAGCGTTATACCTAACGTTAGCACAGCAGCCACCACTAGCTGCAGCACAGCCACTGCTAGCTGTAGTAGCTCACGTACCCCTGCTGGGCCTGCTGATCTAAGCCAGTCGGCAGTGGAAGGACCAAGGCGCCCTGTTCTCAAAAATTATCCCGGAAAGAAAAATTGGCATTTTTCACGCCCAGGGCTCGCCCATACAGAGACTGTGTTTACCCATGGCCATGGGTATCAGAACTGGCGCAAAGCGACAGCATCGTTTAAAACCAGTGGTGGGCCGTCAGGGCCTGCAAGGCCTTCTCTGCTGGCCTAAAAAATATCTGAATCAGAGACTGATGTTAATTATATTTTGTCCATGAATACTTATTAAATAATTCCAAATGGTCTGTCCGCTTCCTTTCATAGCTTTTCCCCTGGTTGCGCTGCGTCCAGACGTGTGTTTTCATATTAAAGCATTTAACCAATCACATTTCAGCCATCATTTGTTGCCACGGTCAAAGAAATCTGCCTGGAGGCCTTCACAATCAATTCTGAAGGCCCTGTAGCATAAAATAAGTGTTGATCAAACTGTTGCTTCAACCAATCAAATTTTGAGTTGGAGAAGGCCTAGGTAACGTCAGCGTATTCACATCCTTTGATTGGATAGTCAGAGAGTGTCTGACTATGATGCAATGTGATTGGTTAAATGCTTTAATATGAAAATACACGTCTGGAAGGAGCGCAGCCAGGGGAAAAGCTATGAAAGGAAGCGGACAGACCATTTGGAATTATTTAATAAGTATTCATGGACAAAATATAATTAACATCAGTCTGTGATTCAGACATTTGAGCGGACATTTTCAGCCCTAAAGCGAATTAAAACTTATGCCAGAAATACATCAGGGCAGGCTCGACTTTCAGCATTAGTTTCGATGGCGATAGAAAATGACTTCTTGATGGAACTGAAACACACGGATAATCTGTACGACAGAGTAATTTAACTCTTTTTGAGGAAAGAAAGGAGGATGGATTTTGTGTACAAATAATAAGGATTTTTGGTGAGTAAAATGTTGCTATTTTCCTAAATAATATTGCAATTTTATGAGGTTATTATTGATGTTTCATGTTACGATCTTGTTTAGCTAGTTATCTAACCAGCTAAGTTTATGTAATAAACATGAGCTGTGACTCGAATAAAAATAGCGATCATAAAACAGGTCAGCTAGCGCTTTTTCTTATTATGATCAGTGTGTTTGTATGATTTAATGAAGTGGCTAACTTATTATAGCTATCCACCTTAGTCTTTAACATTAACTTTGTATCATTCAATTTTTAATAACAAGCTAGCCAGCATGCAAGGCAGATAATAACATGGCACGGCAGGCTGCATTACAAAATGTTATAGATAGCATAACTATCCCACACTGAACACAGGCTGGTTCTGGTTCTGCCGATCCGGTCTCGCGGTGAGAAGAGGACCGTGTCTCTCAGTGAGTTGTCTTTCTGTAAGCACAGATTCTCCCCCGCTGTGATGAGGCAGGCCTGGGTCTGTGAGAGGGGACAGTGACCCCCCCGTCTTCCTCTGTTATGTCCTGTCCCTACACCGTCCCCATAGCCCCATGTTTATACTGCATTTCTGCATAATAAGAATAAGATGGTTTTTATAGCCATAAAATAGTTATTGAGGGGTGGATCGATTCAGACGGAGCCATAGGCGTGGCGTGGTGCCCCCCGGTCCGCGAAATAAATAAACTGGTCTCAGCTTTCTCTCGCATGTACCCCGCCCCCGTCCCGCAGAAAATGAAACCGGTGAAAGGTTGGGCACCGTTACTGCGCTACGCCACTGGGCAGAGCACTACTGAAGGCCTAGGTGTGAAATGCACGGCCCGCCACTGTTTAAAACACACAATGCCAGTGCGGGGCACAAGTATTCCATGGATGCATGGGCTGAATTCAACATTAGGAAAGAGGCCGGTTCAAAAATCAGCAGTGCTTTGAGTGATGGACAAACGGTGAAAACGGTGAGAGAAAATAGGGAATACATGCGAGCAGTTGTGCTTCACTGCATGCCAAACAGTTGCACAAAGAGGGCACAGAGAAGACGAAAACTGGGGCAACTTCATTGAACTTTTACACGTTATTGGCAAGTTTGACAAAACTGTTGCGCAAAAAATATCAGACAATCCAAGAAATGCGAAGTATATTCATCATGATATACAGAACGAGTTAATTGAAATTATGGAAAATATGGTTAGGGAGCAAATAAGTAGTGAAATAGAGGAAGCTGGTTTGCATTGATAGTCGACGAAAGTAAGGACGTCAGCAAAAAAGAACAGGTGTCTGTGGTGGCACGCTATTTGCACAATGATGTTGCACTGGAAGAATTCCTACATTTCACTCCAGCTAATGGATTAGACGCTGATTCGCTTTTGAAAACAATCAAACTGACACTTAATAAATGCAACATTGACCACAATACGTGCGTTGCTCAATGCTATGACGGCGTAGCCATTATGTCAGGCTGTCATAACGGTGTAGCAGAGAAATTCAGAAAAGATGTCCCACAGGCACTGTATATCCATTGCCACGCTCATCGTCTAAATCTTGTTTTGGTGGACTGCGTTACAAACATACAACCGGTGGCAGAGTTCTTTGAATCAGTGCAGGTGCTGTACACATTTTTTTCAGGCTCCGTCCCTCATGATCTTTTACTAAAAAACTAAAAGAAATAGAGCCAACACAAGCTCCCATTGATTTTGCAATGAGTGAGATGGTCTAAGCAGTGTTTATCTGTCATGTTGTGGCAATGTTTTCCTGGCTATAGGTATTGAGGGTCTGGGTCATTGTATTAATTTTTGAGTGCGTGAGATGGCAGTACATAAGCTAAATCAATGCATAGCATGCTTGTTGTAGTAGCTGTGCTGTAATATCTGACTAGATGGTTTAAACATTATGCGTAGTGACCTGCACGGGTGTCTACATTTCATGAGCACCCCCTCACAACCATAAAGCACCCCCTTAGCACCCCCAACCAAAATTTTCTAGCGCCGTCCCTGCCAGAAACTATAATGGAATTTGACTATACCCTCTACACCCTTGAAAATCACACACTGATTTTGAAAGCACATCGCATCTTCCTGTTGTGCCTTTGAGAGGGGGGGCACAAGGGGCACTGTTGTCCCCTTGATGCTTGTGGAGAGGGCCTGTTGGCTGTGCTGCCCCACCCTCTTCCACCCCAACACACGCTCACAGCGGGATATCGCTTTGTTTCTTCTTTGAAAACAGAACTGATCTTTTATTCAAATGTAAAAAAAAGAAAAAAAGGGGCGTGTGCCATTGGAGGGGTGTGTGCAGAGGTTTCTGAGCTGTTGTCAATCACCGGGGAGATCTAAAGGGAGGGGTTATTTGAGGTGTTTTTGGTGGATGCTGCTGAGTGTGCTCTTTTTGCAGGCTCTGCGGTATGTCAGTTACAGATCCACAGCTCTTTCATGATAAAGTGCCTCACACCTCTCTTAGTAATGATGCCTCTTTTCGAAGGGCCATTGCTGAGCTCGCCTCAATTGACTCCTCTTTCTCTCTCAGAGAGAACCATTGGACAACCTTGTTCCTCTGACTTTCAGATACTCAGTGTAATGTGGTTGAATATGACACATACTGTGTGCTTGAATCAAACCCCCTACTGAGTGACCTTCACTCTTTTTAAAAATAATTTTCTTCCCCAATCTTCTAACTAATTTTTTCAATTGTGCCAGACAGACCATAGAGTCAACTAGAGAGGGCATGCAGCTTCCCAAAGAGTTGGTCTGTCTCTGAGCTGTTGTTTTATGGAGCAGGATGAAGATGCCGCTGTGATTCAATTGTCTCAGCGGATAATCTCTCTCTCTCTCTCTCTCTCTCTCTCTCTCTCTCTCTCTCTCTCTCTCTCTCTCTCTCTCTCTCTCTCTCTCTCTCTCTCTCTCTCTCTCTCTCTCTCTCTCTCTCTCTCTCTCTCTCTCACACACACACACAAAGGGCTTCCTGCTCAGGTCTTTGTTCTCAGACATTATGACTTGGACCACAAGTCAACCTTTTCCCTTCTTTTCTATACAATGGGGAGGAACATTTTGTGAAAGAGGCAAGCAAATGCACATTTTATATTTCCTGAGCTCTGCATTCTGGAGCTGATAAGTAACCTTGAATTGGTTAATAAAATGACATTTGCTGAGTGTTGCATCTTTTCACCATGGTATTACTCAACACCCCCCCCCTCAATACCTCATGCAATAAATAGAACAAAGACTATAGAAATCAATGAGGGGTTGACACACGCTTACTTTATACCTGACTACATTACTGTAGTTGATTAATAATTTATGTGAGCTTTGATCTCACTATTAAGTCTCTTCTATGTCTAAGGTCTTGCCTTTTTGGCAAGAGTGCATGATTTCTGCAAGATGTTGAATTTAGGGGAAGAAGGTAGGGAAGGGTGGATCTCAACGCTGTTTTAAAGTGCTTTAAAACTTAAAGAATGATGGGAGGACTATCTGTCAAAACAAAACTTCCTGCTGGTACCCATGAGGTTCTGGGTTGAATTCCCATGCAGGGCTCTACCATTTTACCCTTGAGCAACGTACTGTTTAAGCAACCTGTATTAAACTGGATTACATCTTGAGATTAGTCATTTTACTTATACCAAATACTTTACCAATATTTATAAAGTGAGCTTGTGTGTTTGCTTGTGCATGGGTGCATGTAGAGAGTGTGTGTGTGTGTGTGTGTGTGTGTCTGTATGTAGGTTAATCTGTGTGTGTGTTTATATCTGTATCTTATATCTAAAATATGTAGTGAAGTACAGTATGTGTATGTGTTGGTTTGTGTATATGTGTCCGTGTGTGCATACATTTGTGAGAGAGAAAGCCAGAGAGAGAGAGAGTTTGTGTATGCACAGGTTTGTTTGTCTACATGTGATTTGTTTGTGTGCATGTGACTCATCTAGGTTCACCTATCACTGAACTGAACACCACCGTGGCTTCCCTTGAGATAGCTCCATGGAGGATATTTTAATGAATAATTTAATGGCAAAATTATTGAATTATTAAGATCCAGATACAGTGCTAAGGCTGGGGCTTCGTTAGCAGACATCATCATCCTCAGTAGCTCAGACGGACTGTCGTTTATGCCTTGGCCAAAGCTCTATTGTACAACAGCACAAATCAGATGAGCTGCTGCATTTTTTACATTTAACTCTTAGATGGCTGTTTTCCAGAATGCCTCCGCGTTCTCAGAGAGCTGCAGTGGAGGCCATCCTGCTGCTGAGTGCTGTTTCATTGCTCTTTTCCATCATCACACTGAACGAGGTAGAATGGGGTCTGTGATCATGTGCTCTGGATCCGGGAATTTTGCATTGGCAATAACCACAACAGAGTCGTGAGGAATGTGGTTATAAAAAAACAACAGTTGAATCTTCAAACAATCCCTGCCTCACCCCCTTCTTCTCCCACACCAATTTGCTGGTGTATGTAGTGAATTAAATATGTGCTTAGGAACGTCAGCTACCTAACAGACCTTTCTGATTAGGAAATGGGTTTGCTGAATAATATGGGAAACAAAGGAACGTAATGAGTTAGAGAAATATTTCCACCCCTCCTTAAAAAAAGAGTTTTTTACTGAGGCCAGGAAAATGTTCGCAATTGACAGAAAGTGACGTCTCTTCTTTGAGTAGAATACCCATTGAAATCCCTATCTCTTTGCTGTTATGGAGGGTAGCAATGACATTCCTCTTCTTTAAATCAGGAACATGTTAATACAATATCTGGAATATTCGATTTTGGGAAAAATGACCCTTGAATTAATTGATTCTGCTACACAGGGTTTCTACAAAACAGAGGCTGGGGACATCCATAGAGAGTTGGGAATTTGTTCAGTAAGACTTTGTACTAATAAGGGATCCATTCATTAAGCATTCATTAGTGCATTAAAACATAATTAACAAATATTGCTGTGCCTGTAATAAAGTACACATCACTCACTCCTTACAAATGTCTTATGAAAAGGCATTGCAAAGCAAAGTAACTAATGGCTTATAGGATTAATTGGTTTCTAAGCATTTCTAACTAATTTATAAGACGGGAGTATTAGGCAGGTGGTACACTAGTAATGTTAAGTATTGGTACCACAAAACAGTAAATTCATGAACCGTAACCTTAATGATGGTGTTTAATTAATGTATCAAATACTGATAGACATTTAGTGTATGTCACTTCTAGATTCGCAGACTTAATAGAAATAGAAAATAGAGATATAAATAATAAGTAGCACTCTCATTAAAAATTCTCTTTTTTGTTTTTTTAAGAAAGCACAAACCAAATTGAAATTTCCGTTTTTTCTTGTATATCCCTTTTATACCCTCAAAAAAACAAAAATGAGAGACTTGGTTTCTGACAATTAGAAGGAGTGCGAACAAGGTCCTTGATTAACCTTGATTCTTAGCAGTGTAGTGTAGGAACTGCAGTGTCACATGATGAACCCCCAATGCCATAGGATCACAGTAAATAAGCATTGACATGGTGATCTTGATGCTGTAAACAATACTAGTTTATCATGTCAGGGTCTCAATAGATAACAACAGCACCAGGAGAAAAAAATCTATTATCATGAAATATGCTGATTCAATTACTCAAAACCACAGTTATATAAGAACAGCTTGCACATGACAAATTGCACATTCTATTCATGTTTATTATAATGAAGATTTGATAGGACTAACATCAATATTATTCCTAATGACTTGGTATGGATAAGCTGTCGCTTGTGGTCACATTACACTAGACCTCTTTTCAAAAGCACATTGCCACCAAATGTGCTCATTCTGCATAGGATCTTCATTATTTTGTCCTGGTTTCCGAGCACAGTGCAGTTACCATGGAAATTTTCAAGTATACGTTTGATTCTTAATCAACTGTACGGGCAACTGACAGAGAACAACTGTGTTGCGCTTACTCATAGGCTCAATCGACCATAGTAGACCTAAATAATGGATTACTTTTAGCAAAACCACATTTCATTCTCTAGTGCAGGGCTTTCCAACCCTGGTCCTGGAGAGCCACAGGCTATGCTGGTTTCCATTGATCTATTATAGCTGTTGATTACACAGTTAACTGTCCTAACTGGGTTTATTGGGTCTAAATTAGTTGCTGATTTTAAGGGGAAAACAAAAACCAACGGTATCTTGGCCCTCTAGGACCAAGATTGGGGAGTCTTTCACTAATCGATAATGTACAGCTTTCATTAGTTAATGGAGCCGATATTGCTCATTGTACTGAACACCCTTCTGGCATGGCGTACCTGCAGTCTTTTTCATAAGGGACAGCATACCTGAATCAGCTTACTGTCACCCCAGCTCATACTGTAGGTAAAGACATACTTAACATATGAACAGGAAAAAAGGCTCTTTGTTTGGAGCTGTTTAAGGTCATTTTAATGGAAACATCAGTTCTAGTGATTGTACATCTGTGCTTTAGGCCTCACTGTGGGAAACACTGTGGTTACACAGGGCAATGTGTAAGGCTGAATGAGGGGGGCAACATGGTGCATAGGAGATTTAGGAGGCATAGCTATAGTGATAGTAATGATAATATTCAGTGAAGGTTTTATCAGGGAAATGGCTTACTCTCTCCCTTGCCCAACAGGCTGCTGCCTCTGCTGTAAATATACAGTATCTCTTGACCATTTGAATGGCCCTGCCAAGTGACGTAAAACATCACTACTTGGAAGTGGGAGAGAAGGCTGCAGCATCCAGCTCCTGCAGGCACATATGTTTAGCATGTGCCTTTTTGCCAGCTCATCAGTATGTTGTTATTGCTCCAAATAGACCAATCAGCAGGAGCTCTCCTTAACATGGTTTTTGGCAGTAGTCTTGATTGGATTATGTGTTGGATGTGAGAGCTGACGAGTGCTGTTTACAGGGACCTTTCTTCAGCACCAGCCAATAGTCTTTCTCCTCAGCACTGACCAATAGCCTTGGCTAATATTGGCCTGTCAGTGACTATGGCTTCTTAACAATTTCACTGTGTTTCGTAGTGTATTTCCAGCCTGTTACTACATCCCCCCTCCCTCCTCTCCCTCCTCCCCCTCCTCTCCTCCCTCCCCTCCTCCCTCCCCTCCTCCCCCTCCCTTCCCTCCTCCCCCTCCCTTCCCTCCCCTCCCTCCCCTCCCCTCCCTCCCCTCCTCTCTCCCCTCCTCCCCCTCCCTTCCCTCCTCCCCTCCTCCCTCCCTCCCCTCCCTCCCTCCCCTCCCTTCCCTCCCTCCCCTCCTCCCCTTGGTGCACCGTTTCAGAAGAATGAAGTTAGCTTTATATTTCAAGCTTTGTCAGAATGATTAACTTGATTAATTTGGAAGTATGTATCTTGACATACAAAGGGTAAGGGGAATCTGCCCTCTACCCTACACTCCAAAGTTCCAAAAGACCTACTTTCCCAATGTGTTCAGATCTCAGAGGTTCTACTGTCGTTGTCCGGGAGGAGGAAGAAGAAGACGTGGCATTAGTTTAGTTTATTTTGTGTATTTTCATCGAATCCTTAACTATGTTGCATTGATGCACTTGTGATGCTTCATAGTCTAAAGGTCCCTCCTCTCCCATGCACTCCAACCTTCAATCACTCACAGAATTTCTGCATGATATGCGTTCCATTATGTACTCCATATTATTGTAGTTAAAGTTTAATACTTAACATAACAAACACCAATGTGCATACATATATGTATACCAAGTAAAATAGTTAGGCTATACCTATTGGTATTGATTATTCAGCAATTCATAATCAAGGAATGCACAAGGAAACAGGTTTAAAGTAATCATCATTACATTACATTACATCACATTACAGGCATTTGGCAGATGCTCTTATCCAGAGCGACGTACAACAAAGTGTTAACCGTAGTCAAGAACAGTTTCGCTGAAAGCCACCCTAGAGGGAAGTACAATTCCAGGTGCTAGGAGCAACTACATAGTTAAACTAGGACCCTGTAGGTAAAGTCTTCAGTGTTTCAGCTTCCAGCTTCCTTTATTTCAAGCCAACGAATCGGTACTGATACATACAAATATATATATATTTTAAAACACTTTTAAGAAAACGAACCACTAGCCTGAACTACAAATCAGTCCTAACCATTTATGTAATTACACAATTTAATACGACAATGTGAAATGGCACAGCAATTATACAGCACATGCTAGCAATTACATAGTACTTGCATATTTAATTGCAGTGACGAAGCACGGGGAAATTTCAACTTGCCACAATCTATTGTGATTTGTTTCAGAATGTCAACTATGCAAAGTGATTGTGCAGAGAGCTCTCTTGAATGTTGATTTTGAGTTCTATATAATTACACATCACATTAATGAGCAGGGAGGGCTAACATGTGTAACAACTTTGAGGCCTCAATAATGCAGGAGATCCTGATCCCAGATCTGTACCTATCTGTACCTCAGCTCTGTACCTCTCCCTCTCTGCTTACTCCTGTCAGTTGACTGGTTTTCCACCCCAAGGGTTTGATTTCGATGAAATGTCAGTTTTAATGGAAAATGGGACAGGAAACACAGAAACAGCTCAGAATGTGGCTTGTGTTCCATCCGGGGTGGTGGAGGAGCGGGTGGATGGGGGTGGAGGAGAGGGTTGATGGCAGGCTTTGTCACAAGAGTCAGGGGGAGCGTGATTTCTTTGTGATTGTCCTTACTAGAAATTCATTGGCAGGTTGTGTGATATTTCTCTTTGGTAAAGGTAACCCGAGACGAATGCATATGGATTTTTTATGTTGAATGGAAGTGGAAGTCGATTTCAATCAGGGCCCCCGTGAGGGGGATGAGGAACAACATGAAGGTGACAGCATTGGGGATGGGACCGCTTTTGTCACCGTGTGCTTGGGAGCTGGAGGGGCAGGAATGTGTCACTGTCCAATGAATTATGGTGCTCACTGTACATATGTACAAATTGTTCTTTTGCATTTACAAACCACAAATGAGTACCAACCACAATTCACGTTTATGAATTTTTTTTGCATATATATATTTTTTTGACAGCCGTATGTATCAAGCTACTCCGAGTAAAAAATTGGACTCAAGTGTAACTTAAGTGTAAGAATTGGTGACTTTTACTCCTACACTCAAATTGAAGAATGAAGGAGATTGATCCAATTTCTCTGGACCTAAAAGTACTCTTAAACTGTCAGATTTTTAAGAGACCTTTGGAGCTAGGAGCAGGCAAGACAGAACAGTTGCCGAGACAGAGACATACGCGCACCTTCCAAGACAGGAATAATGTTTTAGAAATGTTTGATGATGCACAGTTAATCAAACTTTATCGCCTAGATCGTCAGATCTTTGTCACTGATCTTGTGTGGGTAATATCACTGATTTGGGGGGGATGTAATATCGCCAGCAACTTTGAGAAGTAGCGCAGTTACGCCAGAGATGCAAGTTATTTTAACACTGCACTTAAAGGTCAAAATAATTATATTAACTGTTGTTGTTCATCACTAATATTGCAATTTGAAACAAATGTGTCTCATAAATAAATAAATAAGACTACGAACCGGTACCAGATGTTGCCTTCTTGAAAGCAGAGATTTTCCTGACGCGCTTTGGATAGAACATTGTACAATTTTTTTTGCTTTTCTCCGGGCTCCGAATGGCAGAGACGAAGCTTGCATTTGTTGTCTGTGATCTGCCTCCATGCCTCTTTTTTATGGTGACTTGTGTCATTGTGTTGTGTGGGGATACATTTTCCCTTCATTATTTCCCTTTTCGAGTCTACCTCCTCTACAGTTCAATTCGTTTTTTTCTTTAAATCCATTTTGCTTAGCCTAACATTAGTCAACAAGGCATCTTTTATCATTATAATTAGGGTCTGTTTAACTTTATTGCAAATTTGTGTTGACCATCAAAGAATACAAATTTTCCAAAAGCAGATTGGTTATTCCCAGGGTTTCCAACCATTCGTAAATTTATGGACAGTACGTAAAAAAATATCTTAATTTCACCTTGGACCCATTGAGTTATTACAAACTCAGACCCTGGACCGGCCAGAGGAGGATTAGCTTCCTCCAAGGTTTCTTTCAATTTGTGCAACCTAGGGAGTTTTTCCTTGCCACCGTTTTGCCTTTGAGGGAAAGTATGGGCCAGTATGTATCAAATATCTTAAGAGTTACACTTACGACACCTCCTAAGAGCTTACTTTGGAGTGAAATCACACTTTGCTTAAAGTGGTCGGTAAAACATAGTTATGAAGTAGCTCACACTCTCTCTTAGGGAAGTCTTGGATTTAAAAAGAAAACAGAATTGAACTGTAGAGGACACAAGTCGTCATGTTCTATCCAAAGCACGTCAGGAAAATCTCAGCTTTCAAGAATCATCAATCAACATCTGGCACTGGTTCGTAGTCTTATTTATTTATTCCCTGACAATTCCCAGATGATCTAGGTGATAAAGTTTGATTAACAAATCATCAAATCATTAACAAATCATTAACATCATCAAATATTTCGAAAACATTCTTCCTGTCTTGGAAGGTGCGCGTACGTCTCTGTCTCCCCAACTGTGCCGTCTTGCCTACTCCTACCTGAGTTAAGAGAGCTCCCGAGATCTCTTAAATATCTAACAGTTTAAGAGTACTTTTAAGTCCAGAGAAATTTGATAAATCACTTTTATTCTTAAATTTGTGTGTAGGAGTAAAAGTCACCAATTCTTACACTTAAATTACACTTGATACATATGGCCCCTGGGCTGTAATGGTGTCAATCTTTTTATTAAAGTAATTCATGAAATAATTACTACTAAAATTAGTGGAATTGCTACCATTATTTGATAATTGTTTTTTAGTTAATTTGTATAGTGTGTTAAATAAAAATCTTGGGTTATATTTATTTTGCTCAATCTGATTGAGAAATGGGAAGATTTAGCTTGCTTGCTTGTACTGAAGAAAGCTATCCTTCCATGCAAGGCAAAAACGTATAGTTTTGTTCAATGCCAATTGTGCTCCAGTTTTCTGGGGGACTGCTTTGGAGCGTGGGTTGTATCATTGTACCACGGTGCAAGATTCTTCTGACTACATTTAATTATTTTAAGAGGGGCAACCATGTCAAGAGTGCTTCTTAGAGTACCTAGTGAAACGATGGCTGAGTGATAGGACCCAAGTGCAGAGATGAGGCAGGAGGCAGGAATTCAAACAAACTGATTGTTTAATTAAAACAAAGAACAAAATCAAACACAAGAACTAAGTTTAACACTGAACGAAAATCAAACATGAGAAGCAGTCACTACGTTCAGATTTAAGGTTTCGTTGACATGTTTTGGAGATTTGCAAACCTAACCAATCATAAAACAGATGTTGTCATTTTCCAAGATGTCAATATGGCAACCATCTTGGATTTTTCAAAATGGCGGCCTCAAAATGGGGGTTTCTCAATATCTCATCTCCTAGATGGCCTAGAGTCCTGATTCTGGTGGATAACCCTATATTTTCTGGGTCAAGGAATCCAATGGTGCTAATTACAAGAATGTACAGATGATTCAAGTCATAGTTTATGGCAGCAATCTTTAATTTTGAAGAGCAGAGGATGGACATTTTAATTTTAAAATCTCTCATGTTCTGATTCCAATAGCCAAATTCACATTTACAGGGCCAGTCAATCAAATTCTTTAAATGTGATGCGACACACCCAAATGATGTTAATTCTGAAATGTTTTTGTCAGGGATGTCATGCCTTTAAAATGTTGTTTTGTTTTTGTTCACCCAACAAAACATCTCAACAGGACACCGCGCCTCTTCAGTTCGGAGTTCCACCACAACCCCACCAGGCACACACACATTCAGTGAGTTTTCAAGTGCTTCCCAAACCCATGCACACAGAGACATTAAAACTTTTCAGTCAGAGTTCTCTTTTAATGCAAACACACAGAGACCCTTGCCACTCATCACAGTGAGAGTTTGCGAACACACAGAGACTCTCCCCACTCATCACAGTGAGAGTTCTCTGGCAACCAGCCCCGAGACCCTCTCCATTCTTTCAGTGAGAGTTCTTGGGCCGTTGTCCAGAAACACTCTCCACTGCCCTAGTGCGAGTTCTCTTCCAATCACACCGAGGGAGAGAGGCAGACACTCTTCCAGTGCACCCTTTCTCTCTCTTTCACAATCACACTGAGGGAGAGAGGCGGACACTCTTTCAGTGTGCCCTCTCTCGCTCTTTCCCACTCACACAAGAAACACTACTCAGTCACTTTCGACAAGCGCACACAGAACTCAACACAGACTCCACATCCTCCGACACGGAAACTCCCTTGTGGGTAACCACACGACACAGTACGTTACACCTGACATTACAATAACACTACACGATACTATACACGTGCACGCACACACTCACACACACGTATTTTTTATTTTTTTTAATTTTTTTATTTTTAACAACAAGACCACAACTCCCATGACACGCACACATGAATGACAAGACCAACAACTCTACGATACGCACACACATGAATGACAAGACTCCCCCACTCACCCCGCCTGCTCTTAAATAGGCTTACTTTCTGCCTGGCTCAGGTGGGACTCGTGAGACAATCACCTGTCTATCATTCACACACCTAAACACAAAACGCCAAACAATTGACAAACCACACCCACTCACATTCTCACACACAAACAGGTAAGTGAATAATCACTTACACACCAATCAATACCAATTAACTGATTGAATAATACTCAATTATGGCCTTTGGATGAACCTTCCGGGAAACAGTTCACACTCTCACAGTGTCACACACTGCGAGAGTGCCAAACCTGCCCCCGGAAGGTTTCACTGCTCCAAAGACCTCCACAGCATGGGAAAACAAAGGCAACCCTGCCACTCCCCTGCCGCAGAGACCAACGCCCTCCACAGTGCTTTACAACAGGCAGTTATAAAAGAAAATTATTGTGGTGTCCCTTGGGGTTGGGTGGCACTCACAGACCTTTGCAGAGGGCTTAGGCAGTTAAATAACCCGGAGGAGGCAGTATTCAAAACAAAACAATGATTTTATTAACCAAATCTTGAAAAAACACACAAAGTTCACAATCCTTATCTCATTGTCGTTATCCATAATCCAGTCCACAAATCCAGTTCAGTTCCTCAAGCAGTCCACAGGTCGGTAAACAAAGCGGGGTCCTCAAATAATCCAAGTCAAACACAAAAAAACAATCCCAAAACACTCTCCCAAAAACACTCTGCAACACACTCTCCACAACACTCTCAAAAAACACCAACCTACTCCTGTCCCTGCAATGTGACACAATTAAAAATTATTTATAGAGCTCCAAATTGACATCAGCTGCCCACAGTCCTTGTTGCTTCAATTGTTTCAGGTGTGGGAACAGTTTTTCTTCCTCCAGTGGCTCCTAAGAATTAAAGGGGCAGGCAGCCATTTCCTCAGCCTGTCCCTTGGGATGCCACAATATATATATAAATACCTAAAAACAAGATACCATTTAAAAACAACAAAAAAGAAGGGGGAGAGCAATACAAATACATACAATCTAATTGTATACACATAATAAAATCATCACCACTGCCGATTTGCTCAACACAAGTGTAGTGGTTTGGAAAAGCAGAGATGAAAAGGTGAGTCATATGTTGTGCCTTGAAAGTGGTGAGAGAGCTGGAAGTCCTGATGTGATATGGGAGCTGATTCCAAAGCTGTGGTGCCAGGGAACAGAAGGCCCAGTCCCCCATAGTGTGGAGGTGGGTTCTGGGGACAGTGAGGAGGTTGAAAGCGAAAGAGCTGGATCTGAGGGCTCGGGTAGTTGTCTGGGGAGTGAGGAGGTTTTGGAGGTAGATGGGGCTTTCTGGGTTTCCAGTGATGGTTTTGAAGGTGTGGAGAAGAAATTTGAAATTGATCCGGAATTCAACAGGGAGCCAGTGAAGAGCGGACAGAATTGGGGTGATTTTTAGATTTTCTTGTCCTGGTGAGAATACGGGCGGCACTGTTTTGTATGTACTGTAGGCGTTGAATGGTTTTGGATGGTAAGCTGGCAAACAGGGAGTTACAGTAATCAAGTCTAGATTAAATGAATGCGTGGACCAGTTTTTCTGCGTCAGGCTTGCTAAGGGATGATCGTAATCTAGCAATGTTTTTGAGATGAAAGAATTAGGTTTTGCAAGTGCTGTTGATGTGGGCTTCAAAGGAAAGTGCAGAATCAAACTTAACTCCAAGATTAGTGACTATGGCAGAGAAGGGAATGGAATGTCCGTTAACTGAGATAAGTAGGTTGCCAGCCTTTTTGGTTTGGTGTGGGGTGCCAATAAGAATGGCTTCAGTTGTAGGTAGTTATTGTGCATGTCTGGAGTCATGAAATGGCCAGGTGGAGGTCAGAGAAGGTTTGTAGGTAGATTTGCATGCCATCAGCATAACAGTGAAAGGAGATGTTGTGGTTTCTAAGTATGGAACCAAGGGGAAGCATGCATAAGAGGAAGAGGATGGGCCCCAGTACTGATCCCTGTGGGACCCCAGAGGAAACAAGGCAGGTGTTGGATGAAAATGTTCCCAGGGAGACAAACTCTTTCCTGCCAGTGAGGTAGGAGGCAAACCATTTATGTGCAGTGCCAGTGATGCCTATGTCCTGGAGACGCTGGAGCAAGATGGAATAGTCGACCGTATCAAAGGCTGCACTCAGGTCAAGAAGTATGAGTAGAGTGGGGGAGCCAGCATCTGCAGTCATCTGGAGGTCATTCACAACTTTCAGAAGAGCTGTTCCGGTGCTGTGTGATGGCCTGAAGCCAGACTGGAAAACCTCATAAAGCTTGTTGGAATTTAGGTGATGTTGAAGCTGTGATGCAACCACTTTTTCTAGAACTTTGGATAGAAAAGGTAGGTTTGAGATAAGGCGGTAGTGTGTCAGTACATCAGGGTCGAGGTTGTGTTTTTTAAGGAGAGGCTTAATGGCTGCTGTTTTGAGGGTTGTAGGGACTTCTCCAGTAGTGAGGGATTTGTTGATAATGTTAACAGCAATGGCGAAGATGGCTGGAAAACATGACTAAGTAACTAAGTAACAGCAACTAAGGTTGTAGGGATGGGATCCAGGATAGTGCTAGATTAATTTATCCTTTAAATTACAGACAATGGAGGATAGCTCGGCAGCAGTAACCTCCTCAAGGCTGCTCAGAGATGGACCAGTGTAGGTGATGAGAGTGAGGGGTGAGCAGGTGTGATATGGGTAGTGAGCTTGGTCTGTTGTCGAATTTGATCAATTCTAGATTGGAAAAAGTTAAGGAGTCGGTTACACTCAGCTGTAGAGGGGGTAAGGGAGGAGGGAAATGTGAGTTTCAGAAGGCGGTTGATTGTAGAGAACAAGTGTTTAGGGTTTCTTTCATTTGTACAAATGAGGGTTGAGTGGTAGTCTGACTTGGCCTTTTTTTTAGCACAACAGAGTACGCTTTCTGGTGTTCCCTAAAAGACTGCAGATGAACAATAAGACCTGTCTTTCTCCATCTGCACTCCAGCTTGTGCCCCTGGTTCTTTAGTTCTCTTCTGGGGCAAATTTGTCTAAATTATCATGAAGAGTGATTGTAGTGTGTGACTCGAGTCCTTGAGTGAGATGTCTGCGTGGGTGCAGGAAAGACTGGACTGGAGAGCATTTGAGAAGGTGGTAACATTGACAGCCGTAATATTATGAAAGGTGATGGTGCCAGCAAGGGGTACGATGGGTATGTCCAGTAGTACAGCCTTATTATCCGAAATGCAGAGATCTAGAACGTGGGTGTTGGCAGCGGGGACATCTCCAGTGATGGCAAGATCAAGTGTGTGACCATGTCTATGGATGGGGCCTTGAACATGTTGTATCAGTGAGAGGCAGTCAATGAGATTTAAAAAGTCAATGGTCAGAGAGCATTTAGCAGAATCAACGTGAATATTAAAGTCACCAAGTATCACAATATTGCTGAGGGTGGAGCAAAGAGTTGTTAAAAGATTAGAAAATATAGACACAAATGATGTGGTAGACTTGGGAGGGCGATAGACGAATAAAATGACAAGGGGCTGGGGGGTTTGGGATTGTAATGCAATGCATTCAAATGGAAGGTCATCAGGGAAAGGCAGTACAATCAGTTAACCCCCTGAGGTCCGTGCTAAGCTTTTAATGTTTTTAGATTTTGGCATGGTCTGATATTTATCTCAATTTCATCAATTTAACACACACTTACTCCAAAGTGTTTGATATTTTTATTTGAAGGACAATCACAGCTACATTTGTATGCCATCAATAGTTTGGTCAGTATCATATGCAGCTTGTAAATAGATCTACAAACACACAAGTTAAAAATAGTAAATTTTTCTGCTGTCACAAAAGATGTGAAAGCACACACTAAACTATAGTGACGAATTGTTTTGCCAATGTGCGTTTGTTCACCAAGGTCTTGGTTATGTAAGGGTGTGAAAATAGTTTAGCACATCTGAGATCTAAATAGCTAAAAACCTGTTTTTATCAGAACTGGTCACATTTATTTCAGGCTGTGGGAGGGCTAAATGCTAAATACCTGAATATTCATTTTGGCTCTTTGTTACGTTGCAACACGCGGAATGTTTGGCGTCACAACACGCGATATTCATAGGCTATATTTTCACGAGTATTTGAAAACAAGCGAAATAAAATTAATATCAGCATAGACTGTTGCTGGCAGATTGCAAGCGTAAACACAGACAAGATGTAAAAAAATAAAAAACAAGCGAAATAAAATCAATAGCATAGACTGTTGCTGGCAGATTGCAAGCGTAAACACAGACATACGATATATTTTATAACATTTTACGCTGTTTGAAAAGTATTTTGTGTGCCTATTGCAATTTGTTACATTGCGACATGCGGAATATGTAGTCACAAGGCGCGGAATTCATATATTTTCACGAGTATTTGAAAATATACTCGTGAATATACTGTTGCTGGCAGATTGCAAGCGTAAACACAGACATACGATATATTTTATAACATTTTAGGCTGTTTGAAAAGTATTTTCTGTGCCTATTGCAATTTGTTACATTGCGACATGCGGAATATGTAGTCACAAGACGCGGAATTTATATATTTTTCACGAGTATTTGAAAACAAGCGAAATAAAATAAATATCAGCATAGACTGTCCTCTTCAGTTTGTGTTGTTTATGCCGGCGTTTTCACACATGGCCAGACGCACCTCCTCCCCGAAATTAGCACCTCGTTAACATGTCAATAGAAGGGGGACGTTACTAAAAGGTAAAAAACAGAGTAAAAAGCAAGGTTTACTTTTGGTCTAATTAAGCTAATTTTAAAAATCCCATTTGATTTGCCAGTGCTCAAATCGGAAAGTCGCGATTCTAAGGTTTCTGTCAATGTTTTTGCCGCGTGTGTATGATAAAATATCGCGAAGTTAGAAATAGTAATATACTTGTATTGCTGCTTGGATCGGCGCCGATCCAGCCGACCTCAGGGGGTTAAAAAACATCCCTATAGATGACTGCATGACCACCTCCTCGGCCAGAGCCACAAGCTTTCTCAGTGTATTTGTAGCCTGGTGGGGTAACTTCCTTTAAAACTAAATAGTCCCCATTTCGATGCCATGTTTCTGTTAGGCATAGGAAGTCAATGTCCTGCTCAGAGATATAATTTAAAAATAGAGATTTGTTTGTGTTTAACAATGTAAACTTCGCAGTTCCTGCCAAAAGTGAGGGGGGCTGTTTTTGTGTTTGTACACAGATGAGGTTGTTGGAGTCAATTTTGCGTGGATTATAGACCGGGTTTCGTCGGGGCTGGATGGTGATAATACCCGACACTGCGTGTTGGTACAGAATTTGTGTTTTAACAGTGACGATATTGTTCAAATCAATTCCACCCAAGGGTTTGAATTAAGTGCCGGTGTTGGGACTGGATGGAACTAATGCCCGACACAGAGTTAGGGACATGATCTGTACAAAGTCCAAGTCCAGCTCTTCTTTGAGTGTATCTTTGTTGTTTAAGAATCCCAGATACATAACACAGTTTGAGAGTCTCTTTGGAGATAGTGTAGTGACGTTGTTGCTGCCCCAGAGACTTGAGATGAGATGGTGAATAGGTTAGGAACATTTAAAAATGTTTTAAAAAAATTAAAAAAATTAAAAAAATTTAACTATTAAAAACTGTTCACGGATATTCAGTGCGTGTTTCCATCTAACGTTAGTTTCAGCTAAAATGAGGAGCTACAATTATGCTAGCATACAGCAGTATTATGGCAGTCTATGGACGTAGTTGGCACAGTTAGCTAGCTGGCTAGCGTGCGCGGTTGGTGTGGGTTGACCGGATCACCCAAGAAATTGCGAAGCCGTTGCGACACCGTTGCGAAGCAGTGAGCAGGCTGGTCACTAATTGGCAGTACCAACCCCCGTAGTTAGTCACACCCAATCAGCAGAAACACCATCAGCCAACAACCACAAACTCCGAACAGAAAGTCAGGACAGAGAGAAAGTTGACAAACGTATTCAATGGGGAGATATCTGATGGCATCCACTCAGCGAAAGAGCATAGGCCGATCCGCAAAGCCGAGACCGAGGAGAAGCAGCACAGCGGCGGTGCATTGAGGTGGGTGAGTAGACATGAGGGCAACAGGTAGTTTCCAGAGCCGTAGCAGCGGTAGCTGCAATAAGATTGCACAGGGTATGTAAACGTAGTTTGTCCAAAGCGAAGGTTGGGATAGCGTTGGACGTTTATAGTTTGTTTATACTTCCAGGTTTTGTGTTTACAGTTCGTTCACATGGAAATGTCTGTGTTTGCTGCGCCGATATGAGGAGGTTCCAGCCAAAGTTCAGCCCCAAATACAAGCATACAAACCTAGCTAAGGTGGACAGCAGATCCTCTGTCACATCAGTAGTGTTTGAAAGCATCTGCAGGCAGTGACTATCCCATCATCTGCACTGAGGTACAGCTGCAGCCAGGTTGCTTTACCAATATGACAGAATCTTCAGATGTTGTCTGCCCCTGTGAATACATTAAATGCTGGCAAAGCCTTTGCTCGTGGTGCACCAAGAGCCAGCTATATTGGCTCCACTTTGATAACACCAGACACTATGGAAATGGATGCATTTCTCACGAGGAGCTCATAGTTGGCTATGGTTAACACTAGCACATCTGTGTCTGGTGAGAAGAACATTAGTTCTGCATCAGGAAGGTTTCTGTTTGATGCCAGGATGGCATGGTAGATCAACAATGTATCTGCTTCTTCATGGTTGTTGTCTTCAAAACACAGCTGTCTGTTGCTCTTGTTGTATCCTGGGGCAGCGACAATGACAAGCTTGGGCAAGTCTTTATTATATTTGAGAGTCCTTTCTGCAAGATACATCTTTGGTGTGCTCATGTGACAGAAAGTGGCTCATTGGAATGTTTTTGATGTTTGTTTCATTTTTGACCTTATACTGGACAGGATCATTTCCTTGTCTCCTTTTCTCTCCTGTAGTTCAGAGAGTCAGCCTTCTATGTATCAAAGACCAAAATGATCTCATCATAGTCTTTTGCGAGGGACACGAGTCTGTCATTGAACCATTCACTAAGATTCTTAGTGAAACATTCTTCTTGACAGTCATTACTGTTGCTGGTTTCTTTGTCAGCTTCTGGACAAGTACCATGCCATCCACCAGTGCAATTTTGTGACAGCGATGACCATCCTCCCTGGGCATGGAGTCCAAAGGTTCTGTGTCCGTTGAATCTTCCTGTTGGGTGTCTTGCCTTGGCATTGCAGCATTGTTCCATCAGGGGCAAAACGTTCCACAAAGTTACCATTCTATAAACTTTCCCTATCTTGCACTGTTCACAGCAAATTTAAGTATGTATCTTGTCTCAGCTGTAAGACAAAAGGTCCTTTCTTGGGCTCATCAGACTGGCAGAGGATGCACTGCTTCCAGTTTGTTGTTTCCTGGGTCGCTCCATCTATCCTAGTTGACTAAGCTGTGGTATCTTGCTCGTGGTGCTCTGTTACCTGCAAATACAGCAAAGGGAACCAGTAAAGGAACCACTATTACTATTAATGTTAATAAGCTAAGATAATTCCAAAATACATAGTTCCTGATTATATAGCATACTTACAGCATTTTCATTTGATCAACTGTCCTGAAAATGTGGGTTTAGCTGATATCATCAAAGTTGTAGGTCGTCTAGAGAAGCTGATAGCTATTAAAACGCATATTTCTATTCAATACACTTCGAAATTCTTCCATACACTATGACTTTAATAATCTATGCCTTCTAATTAGCACCATTGATTCCTTGACCCTGAAAATGTGGGTTTAGCCTCGAGAACCTTGTCTCTAACTCATCTAGCTGAGATATTGGAAAATTCGCATTTTCAGGTAGCCATTTTGAAAAATTCAAGATGGCCGCCATATTGATATCTGGGTTCTGAGTTGTTGTTCTATGTACTACCAGTCGAAAGTTTTAGAACACCCCTATTTTTCCAGTTTTTACTGAAATTTAAGCAGTTCAAGTCCAGTGAATAACCTGAAATGGTACAAAGGTAAGCGGTAAACTGCCAGAGGTTAAAAAAAAAGGTAAAAAAAACCCTGAAAAAGAATGTACATTTCCTTCATTTCAAAAAGGCCCTTTTCAGGGAACAAGTAATGGTTAACAACTTATAGCTGTTCTGCAGCAATGGAAGTAAATTAAGCCTTGAAAGTTGATGCAAACAATTCCTACAATTCCTAAAGTTCAACCCAGTGTCAGAAAGTTGTTTCTCCATCAAAGGTCATGGGTCTTCCAGCAGGACAATGACCCAAACATACTTCAAAAAGCACCCAGGAATGGTTAAAAACAAAATGCTGGACTGTTCTGAAGTCACCAGTAATGAGTCCAGATCTAAATCCCATTGAACACCTGTGGAGAGATCTGAAAACAGCAGTTGGCAGAAGGCACTCTTAAAATCTGAGAGAACTGGAGCAGTTTGCAAAAGAAGAGTGGGCCAAACTGCCAGTCAAGAGGTGTAGGAATCTCATTAACCCCCTGAGGTCGACGGGAGCGGCGCCGCTCCCAGCAGCAATAAAAGTATATTACTAGTTCTAACTTCGCGATATTTTATCATACACACGCGACAAAAACATTGACAGAAACCTTAGAATCGCGACTTTCCGATTTGAGCACTGGCAAATCAAATGGGATTTTTAAAATTAGGTTAATTAGACCAAAAGTAAACCTTGCCTTTTCCTCTCTTTTTCACCTGGTAGTAACGTCCCCCTTCTATTGACATGGTAACTAGGTGCGAGTTTCGGGAGGTGTGTGGGGAGGGCGTGGGGCCATGTGTGAAAACCGGCGTAAACACATAAACTGTCCCGACAATTTGAAGCAAGATTTTATACAGACATACAATTTTATTCAAGATGGAAAGATTTTCTGCGCTGCAGTGTTTGAGAGTATTGATGAAAAGCGACGAAGACAAGTCGAGTAAGTAAGTAACTATATTTGATTTGCCATGTTATCAAATACTCGTATATATATTCAATATATGAATTCCGCGTCTTGTGACTACATATTCCGCGTGTTGCAACGTAACAAATTGCAATATGCACACAAGATCTATGGAAGAATACTTTTCAAACAGCCTAAAATGTTATTTATTTCGCTTGTTTTCAAATACTCGTGAAAATATATGAATTCCGCGTCTTGTGACGCCAAACATATTCCGCGTGTTAGTAACTTAATCTAAATCCCTAACGTTAGTAGATTAGTTGGTTAGTACTATACACATCTACCTAATATATACAAAGTGCAATCTAGAAAGTAAGAAGGAAGAAAACGAGATAATAAGCGAAGGCGGAAAAAACCCGAAAAGTATAAACAAAACAAAAAAAAAGTGCATGACAAGACAAGGAGTGGATCTCGAAATAAACGGAACAAGGACAGACAGGGAGCAGAACGTGACAGAACGGAAAATGCAATACTGGACAAAGAATAATGAATAAGGACTGAATGAAAAATAAACAAAGACCAAAAAACAACAGAACAGGAACTCAGAATATAACACTGATGGCCCAGTGAGATGGCCCATCTGACAGATCTTAGAGGTGTGGACAATGAATAATGAATATTCAGGTATTTAGCATTTAGCCCTCCCACAGCCTGAAATAAATGTGACCAGTTCTGATAAAAACAGGTTTTTAGCTATTTAGATCTCAGATGTGCTAAACTGTTTTCACACCCTTACATAACCAAGACCTTGATGAACAAACGCACATTGGCAAAACAATTGGTCACTATAGTTTAGTGTGTGCTTTCACAACTTTTGTGACAGCAGAAAATTTACTATTTTTAACTTGTGTGTTTGTAGATCTATTTACAAGCTGCATATGATACTGACCAAACTATTGATGGCATACAAATGTAGCTGTGATTGTCCTTCAAATAAAAATATCAAACACTTTGGAGTAAGTGTGTGTTAAATTGATGAAATTGAGATAAATATCAGACCATGCCAAAATCAAAAAACATCTAAAAGCTTAGCACGGACCTCAGAGGGTTAAAGACAATTTGTCTTCAGTCCCGCATCTGCACATAATAACATTATGGGCTCTAATTCGGGCCCTAATCAGGATGGTGTTGGTAACGCAGACGCAAAGTGAGGACGGTGGCGCTTTAGGGCGTGTCTAACGCAATTTCGGTAATTTCGTGACTTAGGACGATAGCGCACCTCCGGCGCAGCTGTAAAAGAGGTTGGATTAACTTTTTAAAAATACATGTGGGTGTGGTGGGGTTTGGTTTCATAATGGCCAATCAGAACACCTATTTTCTATCCCTTTAAATACCAGTGCGCTAACGCTATAGCAAATTGGCAATTTCCTGACATGGATGACAATTTTGCGTGGCTGCGCCAGGAGTGCTTCTCAAAAGAGAAGAGCGAAACAGAGGAGGAAAACAAGGCGCACATTAATTTGTTATTTTCAGGATTTGAGTTTATATTTTGAGACCTACATTGTTTTATTTTACCATCTCTTTTTGACCTTATTTGTAGGCTTTCCAACTTACATTTCTTTTCCTCTAATTTAATGTAATTGTTAAATGGAAAGCAATAAATAAAAAAACTCACAACTGCAACTAGGCCTGTTTCATTTATGTTCGTCATGCAATTATGTACTCCATTTTCTGTAGTGCAAATGGAAAGAATAAAACCCTTTCACATAAGAAAAACAATGTACATGCAAACATATATTTATTTAACAGATGTATCTTACTGAACGGTAGCGATGGATGGCCTACTGGCTTCAGTCTTTCATGTCTGTGCATTGAATAACCGCAAGCTGTTTTTAGCTTAACTGATTACGCTTGCAAGTTACCCATGGATTGGACGATTTACCTCAACGTGGGGGGAAATTCACAATATTCACAAATCATTCTCATGTGATTTCAGATAACCTTATGTTCATACTGTATGTGCATATTAATAAAGTCACCAAATTGCACAGAGTGCCAGCGTTTGCGTTAAGAGGTGGTCTAGTTGGACATTAATGCAAACTCATTATTTGACAACAAACTTGCATAGCGCCGACTGTTTTCATTGTCACACCCCCTATTTCGCTGCCCAACCCAAACGCCTTCATTGCGCACCACGAAATTGCCAAACTCGGCGGAGACAGGAAATATTCCGTTTGCGACAGACGAAACTGGCAATTCGCCAGCGCTAGGGCATAATGCCAGTGCCGGCACGAAAATAGGGCCCTATATTTCATTCTAAGTAGAGTGAAACTTTGGTGAACAAACCAAAATACTGTTTTTTTTACATGCAGTACATCTCACTTCTAGCAAGTCCTAAGCTTATAGTTAGCTTAAAGTTACTTTAGAGATTAATTCATAGACAACATTCTAAATGTTATGAATTCTGGTGAGATCTTTCAACTAAAACAATGATTGCATGTCATGTATATGTTTATGTTTATGTTGTAACATTGCCATCTCTGTAATCCGTCATTAGTGTAACATGATACTTGTTACAATGGACTAGCTAGCTAACAAATGACTGGGTGTGCTTCTTTAGCATCCAGAGGTACTACTGCAACCATTATGTAAGACTATTTAATATTCATATCATATCTACATATATATTTTCTTGCACAGGAGTTGCTTACACTCTTGCTCTCTCAATCCTCTATATCCTTTTCTTTGTGCACACACCCTTCTTTTCTCCTGCTCTTTTACTCGCATATTCATACCTCTTCACAAGGTTGAGGATTTTAGCGTTCTGTGTTGCCTTCAGATTGAAAGCACTTCTGTTTCCCCAACTTCTCAGTTTTGAAAAAGCTCGCCAAGATAAAAAAAATTAAAAAGGCATTAATATTGTAGCAGAACCCGGGGTGTTGGGTTGCAACTCCGCCAGTGATCAATAATAAAATTGATAAACACAGTATAATGTCAACCAGTTCCGTTTATTCTTTCAAAGGGGAAAGGGAAGGGGAAGGGAAAAAGGGAAGGTCCACAATCCTTGTTCGTCGTCGTTGTCCGTAATCCGACATCCAAGTCCAGTTCAGTTCCGCAATCCAGTCCTCTAGTCGGTACACAATGGGGGGTCCTCAAACAATCCATGTCAAACACGATAAACAATCCAAAACACTTCTCAACGCTCTCGTTAGCACACTCTCTCTCCAGAACACTCTCTGCAATCACCACCCTACTCGGCCGTGTTATCGGAATCAGCCCTTTAAATAGGCCTCTGAACGTCCTTCAGCTGTTCGTAACATTGGATGGGCTGCAGGTGTATTCCCACACTTCCTGTCCGGCCATATAGGGAAAAGGAGTGGAGCCAGTGTCCCACCATGTACCTCCCGTCAATCACTCGCCCTCAGGCTGCTTCCGGGCAGCTGCCACAATATGTTTAAAGAGCAATCTCACTTCTTCTAGACCTGTCTGCAAAGTAGGGGATGCACATGAAACAACAGTCAAACACAGTTTGGAGTCAGTTTTAGAGTCAGGCTGTGTAAATGATGTACGAAAGAAACTCAGACGGCAGGCATCTTTCCATTCGGATTCATCATCTTTCACTGTACATGTTAGCATGGGGGAAGGAAGGCTAGAGTGGGCGAGAAAGTGAAAGCTCGGCCCCACCTTGCCACCTTGCTACCTTGCCCCCTCCCCAGACCGGTAGACCTCCCACCTTCCACACAGCAGTCTTTAATCTTGTCAGCGCAGCACTGCAGTGTGCATTCAGCTTTTTGATAATGAATCCATTGGCATTGATTTCTTGTATGCCCGAAGCACTTGCTTCATTGGATATTCTGGAAGCTGCCGCAGATTGTTGATTAAATGTGCTGTTTATCTGCACTGGTAATAAAGACCAGGCCGGAATTGGACTGATTGTGTTATTGAGTGCTTTTGGGCTCTGGTTTATTGTGTGAGTGAATAAAGGGCAAACAGGAACTGGTCCCAGGGAGATGAGACCTTTGAGTCACAGAGTCAGCTGCAACACACATCCTGTCAGCTTTCTGTACTGCACGTCTGAGGAATGCTGCAGCCCCACTGTTGCCTGCTTGCCCATCAGTATTGTTACTGCAAGAATGTGAAGGCATTATCACGTCATCATAACCTGTTTTCCTTTATTTTGCTTGATTAAAATGCCAGTAGCATGCGATAGCAATGATGTTTAAAGGCAAGATTTCTGCCTCATCTATTTCCAGCTCACCAGCCACCATTTTATTTAGGGGCAGGAATCTCAGACGGGGAATAGCCAGGGTGCTGTACCACCTTAGACAGAAGCAATACTCCTGCTTGGGGGTCCGCTAATTTATTTTTTCCTTCAGTGACATAGATATGGACATATCACATACTGTATATAAAATGTGTACATGAAAATGTATGTTGTTTACCAAGACCACAATCATTTAGAGACCTAGATTGAAACCCAGACCAGTTATTAATAGTGTGGGTACAGAGTCTATGACCACGAGCAGGTCTTCAGACTTCATAAGGAGTGTCCTTTCCTCCATTTTCTCTTAATGTTCCCCCTGTTTTTATCAAATATTTTCTCCCCATTTAATCAAGTTGGTAGCAAAGTTTGGTCTCTCGCTGTCCATATCAGTTGCTATGGAAACCAACTCAGGGAATGTTGTCAAGATGGCCTTTTATTTTTACAGTACATAAAATGACTGACCGTACTGACAGATGTATCATTTTTAGAGAATTAATCAGCAATACCTAATTTTCTAATGTTAATCCTGACCTCAAATCGCATTTGAAACAGAGAGGCACAGCAGAGTTTTTACTGTAGCAATGCGTTATTGCCCTATGGCAAGGTGAAATAAATCAGTGCATGTCATAAATTAATTAATGAATAAATTACAATTATGAGGGATGTAATATATGTTCAGTGTATTGTGAATGGGTGCAGGGTGTGTCCCGTTCCTGTGACCGGGACCAGAGAGAGAGAGAACAGGTGGGGGGCAAAGGAGTTTTATTAAACAAAAAACTATACATTTTTCTCTGTCAGGCTCCTGGGGGTTTCCACTCATAGGTGGGGCAGGGCAAAAGACACAACAAAAGCCCCGCACGGCTAAACTAAACAAATGGGTGGCTGGCTGTTGCCTATATGTACATTGGTGCACAGCTGCCCACGTCTCTTTGTCTTTTGTCTGCCTTCGTAAGGCATTTTCTTGTCCCGGACGAATCAGGCAATCAGCTTCTCAGTTTTCCCCAGTCAGGGGCTGCTGCTTGACAAATCTGGGGAAGATAAGAGGTATAGAGAGTATAGCAGGGAAGACACAAACGTGTCTCCCATTATGCTTTTCAGGGAAACCGCCTGCTCACGGTGATTGATTACAGCTGGGATTTGCCCAATGAGATGCAGCTGTTGCTCGTTTCAGCAATTGGCCAACTCCCATCAGAACAATTAGCTGCGCAGACCTGTTTGCCCCGGTCGCTGCCCATCCACGTAGGCAGCCTGATGGGAACTGTGGAGACTCCCCTTCGCCGTCCCGTCACCTTGCCACAGTATGTAAAAATATGTCAGTTACAGTATTAGAAATGCATCAGATATAATGATAGTAGCCTTTTCTTGAATGTGCTGCATGTACATTTAAAAAAAATTTTTTTTTAATTTATTGCCATATTACACACAAGGTAATTGGAATTCGTTTTTTTCCGCATATCTCTCCTCAGAGAGGTCTGAGCGCAGGGTCAGCCAGAGTACGGTGGGCCCCTCCGCTTGCCAGCCCGCATCGCTAACCACTGAGCTACTGCCGCCCCTATGAATCCACATCAAATAAATACAAACATTATGCCTACAGCTGCATTTCCAAAAGTAGCAATATTTTATATAAATTAGTAGATATTTTAGGCTGATCCATTATTGCAAGAATTCCAAATCTAGCATATACTATGCATTACTAACGCATAGTATTAATAGATTGCATTGTGACATTTTTCTTTTTACAGTATACTCCCTGTGGTGTGACCATGTACAGCAGCTACAGAGGCGGCGCACAAATGAGGCAAGAGTCCAGAATCAGGGGAAAAAATCTGGTTTATTTTAACAAAAAGGGTAAAACTCAAAGGAAGAAATGGTCAAACCTTCCTGTTCCCCGCACCACATCCCATATGTGCAATTTACCAGATTATCTATCATTTAGATGTCAATGTCTAATTGGAGATTGAAAGCCTGGCGAAGTCCCAACTTTTATGCTAGCGCTGTACATTTACTAGTTAGCTACCTAAATGTTCAATTGTCATTGACACTCATCAATGAGCAAAACTAGATAAAAGCAGACTCAATTTCATGTATACAAAACAATTTATTTAACCATTATTTGATCTGCAGAGCTCTTGAGGTTGAAACATTTTGAGAAACACGCTGAAAATGTTTTCTGCAAAAAAGAAGAGAGTTGTGCTCTCCATTGAAAAAAAAAAAGAATAATTTATTTCTTGGAACAGGGCATGACGAGAGAAGATATCTGAAGACTTGAGATAAGAAAAGTACAGTAACAGACAATAAAAACTCTGCAGATGACATTTGCTACAGGTGCCAACAGTTTCCATACCAAGAGTGTTGCAAGGGTAAACAGTGCAAGTTTTGCAAGGGTCAAAATACGAGCAATTGATTAAAGGTCTGTTTGCATGGTTTGTGCATGCACAGGGCCACCAGGATATTGGGGACCTGGGGACCAGGGTTTCGATATCTCTGGACCCATCATAACCGAGAAACCGAGAAGCAAAGATCTTCAATTCACTGTTGGATGGAGATGCAGTCATTAAAGCATTGGACGGCTAGCTAAGCAGATTTAAAAGTCCACTGATATGAATGTAGTTGAGGCAATCTTTTTTACAGAATTATAGGAACTCTTACCACACATCAACTCACCAGTGATCAACTTCACAACTGTGATGAAACTGGGCTTTTTCTTTCAACGCCTGCCTAATCACACCTCTGCACCTTTGTCTTGTTTCTTCTGAGAGTTCTTTACTTTTCCCCATAGTGATGGATGACACATTTATTTTACATGTGTTTTACCTCATTTTTACACCCCAGTGAAACAGGAAGCCACGAGAGGCCACAATACAGTGCCTGTAGCTGCCTACAGCCTGAGAAGAACTCAAAGTAGCATGTTAATGCATATTTATTTTTATTGGATTTTATTTAAAATAATTATTAGGGGTGTGAATAATTGTGACACATATCATTTTGGGGAAAAGTATTACTTGTTGAAAAAAAAACTTCTGGAAGGAATTGTATTCGTCTAAAATAATATAATTTCCCCTTTTTATGAGCATACAATATAGCGTGTTACCTGTATTGTTTATTTTATACAGCCTTATTTGCTCATCTTTAACCAGGGTGTGACTAGGTTTGGAGGCTACTGTATACATATGTTTACGCATGTTTACATGACATACATCCCTACACACATATAAACTCACACATGCACACTTAAACAAACACACATGCGACCGCACAAAACACACACACACACACACACATGCTTAATTTATTCAAAAGTGTTTTGTTCATTTGAACTGACTTGTCCCTTTGTCCACAAGACTATAAAATACAGGGTGACATTAATAATGCTGTAGTGAATATAAAATAGTGGTTGAGGAAGAAAAATCCATTACTCATATTATTTTACTTTACATCATGAAATTGTGCATCATTTTCTTAAATCTACAGAATATTTAATCTTGTGTATAAATAACATAACATAACATAACATAACATAAGGGGGAGACGAGAACAGGCCATTCAGCCCAACACTGCTCGTCCGTTCCTACCACTAATCTGCTCACATGCTTAGTTTATCCAAAGGCTAGAGTGTCTAACACTGGATCGAGCCTAGCCTTGAATACCCCTAGTGTCTCAGCCTCTACTACATGTCCAGGCAAGCTATTCCATGCATTGATCACTCTCTGTGTGAAAAAATATTTCCTAGTGTCCGTGTGAAATTTACCCTTTGTCAGTTTCCATTTATGCCCCCTCGTTCTGCTAACCGAACTCAACTTGAATAATTTCCTAAAATTCACTTTGTTAATTCCTTTAATAAATTTAAAAGCCTCAATCAAATCTCCCCTAAGTCTCCTTTTACTAAGCTTGAATAGTCCAAGCATCTCTAGCCTTTCCTCATAACACTTGTCTTTTATGCCTGGAATCAGTCTGGTTGCCCGTCTTTGGACCTTTTCCAGCGCATCTATATCTTTTTTGTAATGCGGTCCCCAGAACTGCACACAATACTCCAAGTGTGGCCTAACAAGGGCACTGTATAGGGTGCGTATGATCTCCTTCGATTTGTACTCTATACTCTTGGCTATGTATCCCAGCATCCTGTTGGCTTTTTTAACTGCTACCGCATTGACCAGTCCCTGACAAGCTTTGATCAACTAGGACTCCTAGGTCTTTTTCTACGTGTGCACATTCTAGTTTTCTACCTCCCATAAAATAATCCTGTCCTATGTTTTTATTCCCCACATGTAGAACTTTACATTTAGTTATATTACATTTCATTTGCCAGGTTTCTGCCCATTTCTGGATTCTATTCAGATCGTCTTGGATTACTTTAGTAGATTCCTGACTATTTGCTAAGCCTCCCAGTTTTGTATCATCTGCAAATTTAACTAATGTACTTTCAATGTCCATATCAATGTCATTTATGTAGATGATAAAGAGCAGTGGTCCCAGCACCGATCCCTGCGGAACTCCACTTCCCACTATACCCTCCTCGGATAAGATCCCGCCTATTACTACCCTTTGTGTTCTATCCAGTAACCAGTTCCGAACCCAAATGTAGTCCATTCTTCATTCTCCATGCCCGTACTTAAGACACTTTGACGACATGAATATGCGGTAATCTCATTAACCTCATGAGTAGTCTCTGGCACTGTATTGGAACATTATCGAAGACTTTACTGTTCATTAGTGGGACCAATGGCTTATGGTCTGTCACTGGCTGGAACCCGTCTGGGATGTACAAGCACTTCTCAAACCTCTCACAAGCCCAGACACTTGCAAGACATTCTTTTTCTATCTGAGCATACCTGGTTTCAGCCTCGGTGAGTTGTCTGGAGCAGTACGCCACCGGTTTACACTCCTCTCCATGGAGCTGCAGTAGTACACCACCAATGTTTATTGTTGATGTCGTGGAATTACAGCACTGGTGAAGTGATCAGTAGTTCTTTGAGGCACTGGAAAGCTGCCTGCTGTGCGTGATCGCAGGTGCACACTGTTTTGGTCTTCAGGAATTCATACAGTGGCTGGCCCACTGTGGACAGATTAGGAATGTATCTCCCAAGGTAGTTAACCATTCCAAGAACTCTTTTCAGCTGCTGCACGTTCTCAGGTGGTGAAAGCTTCCTGATAGGCTCCACTTTGTCTGGATCCGTCCGCACACCTGCCTGGTTGATCAGATGTCCCAAGTGTAGCTGCTTCTGCCTCAGCACACACTTTTCTCTGTTCAATTTCAATCCAGTCTTTCAAATTCTTTCCAATTCAAATCTTCTGCAGGACCCTTTTCAGTCGTGCATCATGCTGTTCCATTATGCTCCCATACATAACAATATCATCCATGTAGACTGATACTCCCTCTAGGCCTTGCAGAGTCTCAGTCATTTTGCTCTGCAAGACCTCTGGAGCACTCGTGATTCCAAATGGCAATTGTTTGAAACAGTATCTTCTATAGGGTGTTAAGAACATGGTCTGCTTGCTGCTGTCACTGTGCAAAGGGATTTGGAAGAACATAAGAACATAAGAATACATAATGATGAGAACGGGCCGTTCGGCCCATCTTGGCTCATCATGTCCTAATCTAAAGAACATCTAGTACTACATCTAGCCTGGCCTTGAATAGCCCGAGCGTTTCTGCCTCTACTACCTGACCTGGCAAGCTGTTCCAGGCATTGACAACTCTCTGTGTAAAGAAAAACTTCCTAATATCTGTGCGGAATTTGCCTTTAACTAATTTCCACCTGTGGCCTCTTGTTCTGCTGACCCCACTTATCTTAAAAATCTTTGGTATTGTACTTTGTTAATCCCTTTTAGGAATTAAAAACCTCAATCAAATCCCCCTAAGTCTGCGTTTGCTAAGTTTAAATAGATTGAGTGCCTTAAGTCTATCATCATAACTTTTACCTTTCATACCAGGTATCAGTTTAGTTGCCCTTCTTTGGACTTTTTCAAGAGCTTCAATATCTTTCTTGTAGTGCGGTGCCCAGAACTGCACACAGTATTCTAAGTGCGGTCTGACAAAGGCGTTATATAACATTAATATAACCTCCTTTGATTTGTACTCAATACTTTTTGCTATGTATCCCAGCATCCTGTTGGCTTTTTTCACTGCTGTAGCACACTGCTTTGATGCAGGCTGCATCCAATGATAAGAATATTGTTGCTCCACTTAGTTTTGTTATTATATCCTCTGCTGTAGGTAAGATTAATTTTTCTCTTTTGACAGCTTTGCTTAGTTTTTTCAGGTCCACATATATACACTACCGGTCAAACGTTTTAGAACACCCCCATTTTCCAGTTTTTACTGAAATTTAAGCAGTTCAAGTCCAGTGAATAACCTGAAATGGTACAAAGGTTGAGTAGGCGAAAGGATGGTTCCTCAGTGTGTGATACCAACTGTCAAACATGGAGGAGGAAGCGTGATGGTCTGGGGCTCTTTTGCTGGATCCAGAGTCGGCGACTTGCACAGAGTGACTGTTAACCCACGTTAACGCATTACTTGTTCCCTGAAAAGGGCCTTTTTTTATAACTCTGAAATGTACATTCTTTTTCAGTTTTTGGTAACCTAAACTCTTTTTTTTAACCTCAGTAAAAACTGGAAAATGGGGGTGTTCTAAAACTTTTGACCGGTAGTGTACGTACTTTCCCCGTTTTCTTTGGTACGGGCACCATAGGTGGCTCTGTCACCTTTTATATGATGTCATTTTCTTCCATCCGTCACAGCTCACCGCCTGCATCATTAGTATGGGCACTCTGCATGCTGTATGCACTGCATATGGCTGTGCGTTCACTTTTAACTATATCTTTACTGGCTCTGCTTTCAGTGTTCTATGTTACCCAAATGCATCATGGACCTCATTGCAATGTGAAACCAGTCTTGTCAGCTCTACACAAACACATTCACTTTAGTCTGGATTAATTTTAGTAGTCTAAGTGGGGCCTCCGATAGCGTAGCGGTCTAACACACCCGTATTGGCTGGTCCTTTAGGAGTGTGAGCTGCCTATCACGGTCGTGGTTCGAAGCCCGACTGTACCAGACCGGCCTTGATGGGGAGTCCCAATCAGGGGCGGCATTTGGCTGTCCGCCCCAGGTTAAGGGGGAGGGTTAGCCGGCATGAACTCGCCTAGAAGCACATAAGGGTGTCTCCAGTGGGTGTCGCCACATGGGTAGGCAAATTCTGTCTCGAAGGAAGTGGAGTTTGCTGCCCTCAGGGAATTAGCTTACTTTGTGGAGTCAGGTGGCGAGTTTGTGTGGGGAGGGCAAATTTAGGGAATTCTACCAGTACCACGTGCAAGCAGAGGGAAGCTGAAGTTTATCTATAGGTTTAACACATGGCTACAATCCTTCTGTAGGAAAGAGGGGTATAGATGTATTGAGCACTGGGACTTCTTCTGGAACAGGGGTGACCTATACAAGCGCGATGGGTTACACCTGAACCGGATGGGTACCTACGCTCTGGGGCAGCGTATGCTTAGGGTAGCGCAGGATTATTTAAACTAGGGACTCGGGGGGGCAGGGAGGATAGAGAGCGAAATGGGTAGGGTGGTGCAGACTGCCCAGATGGAGTCTGTCAAGACTACATATAACAGTGAAAGCAGTAATAAAGTCTTGAGTAAACAAAATTTTAGCAAGTGTGGCTTGGGATGGAAGGGAGTGAGGGAGCGGGAGAGGAATAGTAGAAACAGTAGCAACGTAAGTGTGAGCAAGGCTATGAAGCTCATGTGTTTAAATGCGAGAAGTATAAAAATACATTTTGGAACTGGAGACTGTCATGTTGAATGGGGGGTTATGACATTGTTGGGATTACAGAGACATGGCTTGGCGCAGCGGATGGGGAGGAATATAATGTAGAGGGGTACAAATTGTTTAGGAAGGATAGAACTAATAAAAGAGGAGGGGAGTGGCCCTTTATGTGAAAGACTATCTTAATGTGCAGGAAATTCCAGGTATAAACCCATTAGTTTCTAGTGAGGACATCTGGATTAGATTATTGGGAGATCGTGAGAAGGGCCTTAATATAGGAGTATGTTATAGACCTCCAGCTTCAGACAGAAACATAAATAGTACGCTCTTTGATAACATAAAACAAATCTGTGCTGAAGGAGAGACGATAATAATGGGCGACTTCAATTACCCCTCTATCAATTGGGAGATAGTGACAGGTCAGGGCAAATGTGAAGAGGAGTTTTTAGATATGGTCAATGACTGCTTTTTGGTACAGTCTGTTACTCAGCCTACAAGAGGGAAATCTATACTGGATCTGGTTTTGTGTAACAATCCTGATAGAATTTGCAGCACAGAGGTAGGAGAACCAATAGGGGCAAGTGACCACAGTGCAGTTATTTTTGATATTTTTTGGGAAGTTAAGACAGCCTTTAACTCTCGAATTTTTAATTTTAGACGAGCTGACTTTAATAAAATGAGAGAGAATTTAAGTAATATAGATTGGGTAAAACTTCTAGATTGCAGAACTGTGAATGAAAAATGGACTATATTTAAAAGGGTTATTGTAGATGTACAGTGTAAATTCATCCCCAAAGTAAGGAAAAATAGGATGAAAAACAGTCTCCGCAGTGGATGACTAAATCTTTACGGGTGATTTTGAGGCAAAAGAAACGACTGTATAGAGTATATAAAAAGGATAACTCAGAGAGAAACAAGTTAGATTATTGTAATATGCGGGCTAAGGCTAAAAAGGAAATAAGATCAGCTAAAAGGCGGTTTGAAATTAAAATTTCCCAAGATGTAAAAAGCAATCCTAAGAAGTTTTTTCAATATTGTAGTAGAAAAAGGAAAGTTAAGGATGAGGTTAAGTGCATTAAGAATAAGGAAGGAACTTTGGTTTATAATAATAAGGACATTGCAAACACACTAAACAGTTACTTTGTGGAGAGCTTTACTAGAGAAGAGGTTATAAATATGCCTAAATGTATAGACGAGGTACGGAATGTTTTGGAGGACTTTGAGATAAGGGATGTAGAAGTACTACAAAAACTACAAAAACTTAAGACAAATAAGGCGGCAGGCCCGGATGACATATATCCCAGAGTACTCAAAGAACTTGGGGAAATTATATATAAACCATTGACAGATATTTTCAGTCAATCCATAATCACTGGAGAAATACCAGATGACTGGAAGCAGGGTAGTATAATTCCAATATATAAGAAGGGGACCGTACTGACCCAGGGAACTATAGGCCTGTCAGTTTAACTTGCATCGCATGTAAAATGCTGGAATGTATTATTAGGGATAAGTTGGAATCATTCTTGAAAAATAATAGTATTTTAAGGGAGAGCCAGCATGGATTTCTCAAAGGGAGGTCATGCCTAACAAACCTCCTGGACTTTTTCGAAGAGGCTACAAAGTGTGTTGACCTGAACCAGGCTTATGATGTTATATATTTGGACTTTCAGAAAGCATTTGACAAGGTACCACATGAGAGGCTCATTGCTAAAATGAAATCAGTTGGAATTATAGGAGTAGTTTCACAGTGGGTTAAAAATTGGCTGCAAGGGCGAATACAAAGAGTAACAGTAGGTGGGGCCAAATCTGACCTCGGTGCTGTGGGCAGTGGTGTCCCGCAGGGATCGGTGCTGGGACCTCTGCTCTTCCTTATTTACATAAATGATCTGGATATGGACATTAGTAGCAAAATAGTTACATTTGCAGATGATACTAAACTTGGGGGTTTGGCAAACAGTTTGGAATCGACTCAAGTAATCCAAGATGATTTAAACAAAATCCAAAAATGGGCAGATACATGGCAGATGACGTTCAATATTGCTAAATGTAAAGTTATGCATGTGGGAAATAAAAACATTAGACAGGAGTATTTTATGGGAGGAGAAAAGTTAGTAGGTGTTCAATTTGAAAAGGATTTAGGAGTTGTAGTTGATCAAAGCCTATCTGCATCAAAGCAGTGTGCTACAGCAGTGAAAAAACCCAACAGGATGCTGGGATACATAGCAAAAAGTATTGAGTATAAATCAAAGGAGGTTATATTAATGTTATATAACGCCTTTGTCAGACCGCACTTAGAATACTGTGTGCAGTTTTGGGCACCGCACTACAAGAAAGATATTGAAGCTCTTGAAAAAGTCCAAAGAAGGGCAACTAAACTGATACCTGGTATGAAAGGTAAAAGTTATGATGATAGACTTAAGGCACTCAATCTATTTAAACTTAGCAAACGCAGACTTAGGGGGATTTGATTGAGGTTTTAAATTCCTAAAAGGGATTAACAAAGTAAAATACCAAAGATTTTTTAAGATAAGTGGGGTCAGCAGAACAGGAGGCCACAGGTGAGTTAAAGGCAAATTACGCATAGATATTAGGAAGTTTTTCTTTACACAGAGAGTTGTCAATGCCTGGAACAGCTTGCCAGGTCAGGTAGTAGAGGCAGAAACGCTCGGACTATTCAAGGCCAGGCTAGATGTAGTACTAGATGTTCTTTAGATTAGGACATGATGAGCCAAGATGGGCCGAACGGCCCGTTCTCATCATTATGTATTCTTATGTTCTTATGTTCTTATGTTCTTATGAAGCTCAGCCATTTGTTGCTTCTCTATTAGTCATCAAAGTTTCCCACATTGCACACAGTTGTGTATCAGCTTGGCAATCAGTTTGCTTCCACCCATGACCCAGAATCCATTAGCTCTGAGCTCCATTTGAGTTTGACTTCGGCCCTGGTGACAAATCGTGGCATGATAGTGAGCCAGAATCAGCTTGGTGATGTGGCTGTCCTTCGGAAGAATGATTGGGTGTTTTACTTATTGACTGAGGGAAGACTGCTTCAGTTTTCCACCAACACAGAGAAGCCCTCTGTACAAGACAGGGTCGAGGCAGAAAAGAGGACTTGAACTCGGAAGACTATCTCCTCTCTCAAGCATCCTCATCTCTTGGGAGAAGGCTTGCTGCTGGACGAGTTTGATTACAACTTCAGCCGCTCTCTCTCATTCCTCAATGGTGACTAGCTCACTGTGATGTTCTTGCTTAGACCCCAGCTTCTTAATTCTTGCAACCACCTCAATGAGCATCGTCCAAGAAGAGAACTGACTCAGACGGCTGAGAATGTCTGTGCAATCACTGACTTCAGGAATGCCAATGAGCAGCTCTGTCGAGTTAGATTTTGGACGTACTTCTTGCGCCCAGAGAAATGTAGACCCTGGCATCCAGTTTGTTAAAGGGATATACAATGCTTGAAGGCCTCTGGAGGCATGATCGACTGGATTTTCCACCGTATCAACATAATGCCTTTGACTGGGATCAGTATTTTCTCTTATCAGTTGAACGCGCTTCGCAACAAATACATGAAATCTCCATGCCTCATTATCGATGTATCCCAACACAACCTGAGAATCTGTCCAGAAAAACTCTTCAAAAATCTTCATTTCGAGTTCACCTTTCAGCATGACACTCAATTTCGTCACGACCACAGCCGCTGAAAGTTCCAATCTTGGAATGCTTGTGATCTTTGTGGGTGCAACTCTTGCCTTGGCAATCACAAGGCTGCAGTGCACTCCGTCTTTGTCATTTTTGTACCTGAGGTATGAACATGCGCCATACCCCACGCTGCTGGCATCAGAGAAGCGATGCAGTTCTGTTTTGACAATGTTGCCGAAGTCTTGTGAGTGGTAGCATCTCGGAATTGTGACTTATCCCAACTCTTTAAGACCAATTTTCCACCTTTCCCACTGTGATCTTAAATCCTCTGGAAGTGGATCGTCCCATCCAATGCTTCTACAGCATAGCTCTTGTAGGTTACACTTTCCACTCAGGGAAAATGGAGCAATAAACCCACGTGGACCGTAAAGAGAAGCGACAACTGACAGGATACTACGGCGGGTTGAAGGCTGGTCTTTCAAGCTGACATTGAAGCTGAAGGTGTCATGTTCTATCTACCGCTGAATACTAAGTGCATACTCTGCTGGGGTTGCATCCAGTTTAAGTTTGAGAGGTTTAATAGTTGTTGCTCTTTCTGCGGGATCCACGCAATCAAGAACTTCTTTCTGATTCGAGTTGAATTTGTGAAGACGTAGGCCTCCTGCTTTGCACAACTCCTGTTCTTCGATGATCAGTTTCTTGGCCTCTTCAACCGACTCAATGCTGATTACCCTGTCGTCTACATAGAAATTATTCTCAATGAAGGTCGATGCTGATGGATAATCGGCTTTGTGTCGCCGTGCTAGATACTTTAGACCAGGGGTGTCCAAACTTTTTTCACTGAGGGCCAAATACAGAAAAATATACAAAGGACTGGGCCACTGACTAGTGGTCAGGTATATAACTTCACCTCTATTGTATTAAAATTAGCAAAATCAATAAAATGTTAGTTAACTATGCTTTTTAATTGAATATGGTTAAAGTAAAAGTAACAGCCTACATCACAGCTTTCTATTAATGGATTTTCATTTATTTTGTTACCAAAGGGTAACTGTAATCTGCAGTGAAAATAACAGCTACTCTGAAAACCAGCACAGACTGAGAGACATGAAATAGCTCACAGTAACATCAATCTCTTCAATATTCAAAACAGAACACAAAAAATGTACAACATAGTAATACAGTGCGAAGAGATTTAACTGCCCAAGTAAACAGGACCATGTTTAATTTCTAACATTTATATCTTATAATTTAATATTTATAACCCAGTGGAAAATCAGTTAAGAATAAAGCAAGTTGAGTCGATTTTGTGGAGAAGTCTGCATCTCAATACAAATTATATTGTTTACTAGTAGTCAATAAAAGTCTTGGGCCGGATCTGCTTTTTAGGATGGTGATCCCCCTTCACAGCTCTGTATAAAGCGGAAAAAAGAAGGGAGAAGGGGCGATGGGTAAATTTCAAGCTTGTTATGCAAACGAGTTGTTGAGCTTGTTAACACATAAACTAACGTTTGTGAAAAACATTTAATCAACATTAATTAACTGAATTTATTAGGAATTATGATTATTAACACATGAATGCTATGTAGGCTAATACATTTTTTAACTCACCTATAACGGGAACGGCATTGCACTCAATGTGCGCAGTGATGCTGCACTTTAGACTGAAGGATAGCTGGCAGGTCGGGAGTGAACTTGGTGGTTGAGATGCGAAGGACATCACGGAGATGGCTGTCGCTCATTTTTGTTCTCAGTCTGCTTTTGTTCAGAGTTAACAGAGAAAATGTTTGCTCGCAGATGTACGTTGAGCCGAACAGACTCATCATGCGTTTTGCTTGGCGTCTCATCAGAGGAGACTTGGCCTTTTCAAGCTCCGGTAGAAGTCAGGAGGGAGAGAAGCTGATGTAGATTCATCAGAGAATCATCACACTGCATTTCGATGAGTTCTAACTGCAGACTCTCTTCCACTTCTTCTGCATTCATCAGGAATGGAGTCGAGAACAGCCGGATTTCTTTCTCAATGTTAGAAAAATCCTGGAAGCGCCGACTGAATTCTGTCTTAAGAGATGTGTTCACAGACACATATTTCTCCTTTTTAGCAGAAAGGTTGGTCGTTGGAAAAGCAGATTTGTTTTCGGACAGCATGGGGAAGTGTGCAAGATTGAAGTTGCGCAGTTGCGTCTCAAAGAGACGGAGCTTCACGCAGAATGCTTTCATGTGCGCATACAGCTGTGTAACAAGCTGCTCTTTCCCTTGTAGGCTCTTGTTCAGTGTGTTGAGATGATCAATAAGATCAACTAAAAATGCCAGGTCTGCCAACCATAGAGGGTCACTCAGCTCATGGAGAGGTTGGTTCTTCTCTTTTAAAAACTCGTCGATTTCTGATCTCAGGGAATAAAACCGGTGCAATACGGCACCGCGACTGAGCCAGCGCACTTGAGAGTGGTAGAGTAGGTCCCCGTATTCCGCCTCTACATCTGATAGGAAAGCTTGAAATTGTCTGTGGTTAAGCCCTCGTGCTCGAATTGTGTTGACAGTTTTCACAACAGTGTTCATCACATCGCTGAGCTGGACTGCTTTGGCACAGAGGGCTTCTTGGTGAATGATACAGTGCATCTTTACAGCCTCACCTCCGCTCTCTTGCACCTTGCTGCACACCATAGAAGCCATTCCTTGGCGCTCGCCTGTCATAGCTGGAGCCCCATCTGTTGTAACTCCACACAGCTTTTCCCATTGAAGTCCCATCTTGTCCATTGAATCCGACACAGCTTCAAAAATGTTGTTGTGCCTTTTAGACTCCTAAGATCAAGCAGCTCCTCCGTAATGCAAAAATGATCGTCAACTCCCCGCAAAAAAATTAACAGCTGTGCGGTGTCTGTGGCATCTGTGCTCTCATCACATGCGATCGAATAAAAATCAAAAGCACAAGCTTTGTCTGACACTTGAAGTTTTATGTTGGCTGACAAGTCTTCGATGCGCCGCACAACTGTGTTTCTGGACATGCTAATGTTGTTGAAGTCCTGCAGTTTTTCCGGGCACATTATTCTCACGACATTAGTGAGGCACTGTTTTATAAATTCACCATCTGAGAAAGGTTTTCCGTGTTGGGCGATGAGTTGAGCTACTTCGTAGCTTGCTTGTGTGGCATTTTCTTGTATTTTCTGAGCACGGAAAATATACTGTTGTTGACCTTGCAGGCTTGCTGTCATTTTCTTAACTTTATCTTCTCTTTCAACACCAGTGTAAGAAGTGTAGGTCGGATGTTTTGTTTCGTAGTGTCGTCTGACATTATAGTCTTTCATCACTGCAACAGTTTCGTTGCAAATCAAACAGACACACTTCCCATTGACTTCTGTGAAGAAATATTTATTTCCCCACCGTATCTGAAATTTTCTGCACTCACTTGCGATCTTCCGTTTCTTTGGTTCAGCCATTTTTGGTCGTCGTTGGCATTTTTTATTTGAAAAGCTGAGACCAGTTCGTTTATTTCGCGGAGTCTTCAATGAATACGGGTGGCTCCACTAGTGGTGAAACTAAGAATTACAACTCAGTCAAGTGCAAGTTTCATGCGCGGGCCATATTCCATTATATTTTTATAATTTGCTGCGGGCCAATTAAAAATGGACCGCGGGCCGCAGTTGGCCCGCGGGCCGTAGTTTGGACACCCCTGCTTTAGACCAAAGTTGGCACATCCGGGAGATGAGGCAGCTCCAAAGAGGTGGACCACCATCCTAAATTCCTGTGGTTCCTTTTACAAATCTCCACCCTCCCACTATAGGAATTTGAGGTAATTCTGGGATTCAGGGGTGACAAAAACTGGTGGAACATCCTTTAAACATCGCAGATTATGTCTATGGCCTCCTTCCTGAAGCGACAAAGGACTCAGTAGAGTGTCATTTAGCGAGACACCGCAGAATTTAGCTGAGCAGTCAAACACGACTCATAGCTTGTCTGTTTTTTTTGTGTTTTTTGAGGGAAATACCAAGCAGTCTCTCTCTCTCAGGTTGTGTAGGGGTTAGCTCTGCATCACCTTTGTTGATTATTTCTTCCATGAAGGCTTTATAGTGGTCGTGATGATGTTTATTGGCTTTCAACTTCTTCTTCAGACACTGAAGGTGTCTTATTGTTTGGTAACGAAGGTGGACTACTACCCTTGAAAAGGAGGGGCATCTTGTCTGATGTTGTCACTGAGGAACTGTATGAAGCAAACATCATCTTGGGACACATACTTCTCATGCCATATGGCATACTTGTTATACTTGGCCTATTATACTCCAGCAAAGCTCGGTTCGCTGTGCAAAAGGTTCATTTTCACCGCCCGTGACAACTTCAAGGGGAGCTGGCACTGACGGACAGTCATATCCAAGTAACAGTCCCACCTCACAGTCTTGGAGTAATAGTAACTTGTCTGTCATGTGTTTGAGGTGAGGCCACTGTAGAGCTGTTTTCCCTGTTGGGATGTAAGACTTGTCCACCGGGATGAAGCTACGAGTGTAGGCTTGCCGTAGTTGGAAGTTTCAGCTTCACTAGTTGAGCGTCTACATTCAACTTGTCAAATAGATCTTCGAGAATTAATGTTCAGGAACTTTGTGAAACATGCAAGACTTGGATAGCTTTCGGACATGTCCAATTCATCTACAATGATTTGGCTCCACTTTCGCACAATCCACTTGAGTAGTTTTTTGAGCAACTTGTGTTTTTCTTCACAGTCATTTAGGATAGCCAGTCCTTTGACGTGGGGAATTGCCTTGGCGCAGCCTTGTAGGAAGTCTGCAAACTCTCGAAGCGCAAGAGGATCATTCGCACTGATCTTAGGCTATTTCATAAGCTTGTCTCGAAAAGCTTTCTGTACGATAAACAGGTTCCCATACCTCTGTTGTAGGACTGTCCAGGCACCTTTGTACGCGTCCTCCGAGTCTCTGTAGAAGAATCCCTCCACAGCCTTACGTGCTTCTCCAGTAAGGTAAGTTTTAAGATAAAACATCTTCTCACTTGCTGGGAGGGGCTTCTGATGAATAAGGACCATGAAGGACATCTTCCACTCAACAAATTTGATAGTGTCACCGTTAAACGTCGTTGGTTCTGGCGCAGGCAGGCGGTTTATGCTTAGTGAGCTTGCGATTGCCTGGGCTAGACTGACAGCATCCTGGTTTGCTGTCACTCCAGGAGATGCTGGTTGAGGTTGGAATGGTGTAGCATCTGGGTTTAACCAGATAGATACAGTCTTTTGGTGAGCAGAGTTTGTTTCATGAACTTGTGAACTTCGTGAACTTTTTGTCTCTTCCTTATAGTTCTCTGGATCACTTTTGAAACTGTCGTATGCTCTCACTCAAGCTGCTGCTATCTGGACTTCCTTCTCAACTTGTAACTGCTGTAGCTTTGTCCTTTCCTCCTCCAGCATGAGTCACATCTCTGCCCTTTTCTGCTTCATCTCCGCCAACATTGTTGCCTCTTCAAGTTCCAATTCACTTTATAGCTTCTGGAGTCGTGATTGCTGAGCCTGGGTTTCTTTCATAGCCTTTGCCTGTTCTAATTTGGCTGCGAGTTCTGCTTCTGCATATAGTCGTTTGCTAGAGGTACTTTTGTGTGACCAAAGACGGACTCGTACTCAACCTTATTTAGTGCTATTCTCACCCTCTCTTTCTCAAGCCGATCTTTATAGTCCTCATCAATAGTCTCTAGTCGTTTACTCACAAGTTCACAAATCTCTGTAGTCAGAGTGACACAGGCATCCATTCTCTTAACAATCTCTGGAGTGGTGGTACTGTTGCATATAATGGGCTCGTACAGAACGCATACTACGTCATGTCTTGCTTGAATGTGTTGTTGAATTTTATCAAGGTTTTTTTGTGAACAGAAGATTTTCAATTTTGACTTAGTATCCCTTGCTACCTGCCTCCAGGAGTCATATACTTGCTAAATACCTTTTCCTGTTTCTTGGTGTCCTGGTTGTGCATCTCTTGGCCTTTCTCTGCTAGAGTCCTTTCACGGGAGCTTGTTCTGACCTGTTGATTTCCTATGGGGTTGCTTGTTTCTTCTGCATGGAGTGACATTTTGTTTGGGTTATGCAGCTGTTTTAAATCAGCTGTGGTCTTTGGTTGCCCTGTGCCTGGATTCAAACTTCAGTGAGCAGTGATTTACCGCTAGTAATGAGTAATGCTGCAATGACCAGACATTTACAAATTCTAGACACTCAAATAATTTTTGTATAAAACAGGGACAAAACAAAATGTCATAAACAGCAGTGCTGCAAGAGTTTAACAATTAGATTACTTTACCCTTTAAGACCTTTTGTTAAGAGGCAGGTTCCAGGAATTACTCTTCTAAGAAACAACATTAACTTTTACCAGTGGTGGGCCGTCAGGGCCTGCAAGGCCTTCTCTGCTGGCCTAAAAAATATCTGAATCACAGACTGATGTTAATTATATTTTGTCCATGAATACTTTTGACATTTAAAACTTTAAAAGTAAAAGTATACATTTAACCAATCACATTTCAGCCATCATTTGTTGCCAGGGTCAAAGAAATCTGCCTGGAGGCCTTCACAATCAGTTCTGCAGGCCCTGTAGCATAAAATAAGTGTTGATCAAACTGTTGCTTCAACCAATCAGATTTTTGAGTTGGGGACACGAAGGCCTTCTAGAAGGCCTAGGTAACGTCAGCGTATTCACACCCTTTGATTGGATAGTCAGAGAGTGTCTGACTATGATGTAATGTGATTGGTTAAATGCTTTAATATGAAAATACACGTCTGGATGCAGCGCAACCAGGGGAACAGCTATGAAAGGAAGCGGACAGACCATTTGGAATTAGTATTCATTAGTCCAAGTATTCATGGACAAAATATAATTAACATCAGTCTGTGATTCAGACATTTGAGCGGACATTTTCAGCCCTAAAGCGAATTAAAACTTATGCCAGAAATACGACAGGGCAGGCTCGACTTTCAGCTTAGCTTCGATGGCGATAGAAAAGGACTTCTTGATGGAACTGAAACACACGGATAATCTGTACGACAGAGTAATTGAACTCTTTTTGAGGAAAGAAAGGAGGATGGATTTTGTGTACAAATAATAAGGATTTTTGGTGAGTAAAATGTTGCTATTTTCCTAAATAATATTGAAATTTTATGAGGTTATCATTGATGCTTTTTTATGTGTGTTGCAGCTGTAGCACCCCCGGGTTCGTTTCTTCAGTAAAGGCATTTATTCTGGATACACGAGTTATCTATCTGCGATGCAACGGCAACGGGTGTTTGTTCGGTTTGTTTTTGCACTTTGTTTATTTATCTTTCTTCAGTCATGTTTCATTCTCGTTCTGTTCCCCGTCTGTCATTGTTCCTGTTCGAGTTCCTCTCCTTGTCTTGTCATGCACTTCGGGAAATTCTATGTTTCGTTTTTTTAGGGAGGAGGAGGAACGCATAAAGAAATCTTCGTGCGAATAAAGCGGAACGTGAGAAGCGTACAGAGATGGGACGAGAGAGAATGACAGCGATAGTTAGAAGCGTGAGATAATTAGTGATTAGTAGTGTTAGTAACTTCATCTAAATCCCTAATGTTAGTAGATTAGTTGGTTAGTACTATATACATCTAACTAATATATACAAAGTGTAATTCGAAAGTAAGAAGGAAGTAAAACGAGATTAGAAACGAAGACGGAAAAACCGAAACATAGAATTTCCCGAAGTGCATGACAGAACGAGAATGAAACATGACTGAAGAAAGATAAATAAACAAAGTGCAAAAACAAACCGAACAGACACTCAAAACATAACAATAAGATGGCTTTTATAGCCATAAAATAGTTATTGAGGGGTGGATTGATTCAGACGGAGCACTACTGAAGGCCTAGGTGTGAAATGCACGGCCCGCCACTAACTTTTACCATACCTTTAGACCTTGTAGCGCTTAGAATTTAGGAATTATTGAACTCTTTAAAGCCTTAAAAGCTTAACATTTTCTATACTGTTGTTATATGAGGTAGTCCAGTTAAACTGTGAACTTGTATATGCATGGGTATAGTCCCTTTTTACTGTCCATTGTCATTTAAAGTCTCTCACTGCATCTGTAGCATAAGTACTTTGGGCGTGCTGTCAGCTTCCAATCTTGGTTGGAGTGTTGGGTTGATAGATGGGCATCAGGTGATCTGTTATCGACTCGTTGTAAGGAATGACAGCACAGGATGCACGGATGGCTCAGATGTAGCATCAAGTTTTCACTGTAACAGCCCCTGGCTCAGATAAGCAAGACGCAGAGAGTTCCAAAAAGGTGCCTTTGGTTTTTATTTTATATTTGTCATGTTGTCACACCGTCTCAAGCACCATGAAAACTATAGAAAGATACATAAAAATAATATCAATACTTATAGCCTCACAAATTACAACTAAGTCATTACATAAGATCATTTGACAAAGAAAATACATTATACATACAGTACATGTAGCTCTGAAAAAGGCAGAGGCAGGTGGTGCCTTTATAAAACAATGCCATAGCTAGTTTGGAACATTGATAAACCACATATTAAATTACATTTTGTAGGCAAACATATATTTAAGTTTACAGATAATATTACAGAGAAATAATCCACTGCCGCTTAACTAGCTAGCTTACAGTGTTGCTAATAATATGAGCAAATCAAAGCAGAAACGTTCCCTTTTTACTTGCATCACACTCTTGACAGTTTCGGTAATAATAGTAGTAAATACAATCGATATGCACGTATCTCATTCCGCTAAATTTAGATGTTCTAAAGATTATTTTCCCAAATTTGCATTTCAGCATGAGTTATGTTGCGCCCCCTCACTTGCCACATATTTCCTCGTTCTGATCTCGCGATGATAATAGACACAAACCACGCACATACTGGATTAGAACGCGAGACAACCTGCGTTGTGCTTTCCCAATAGAATGCAAGAGATTCAAACCATAGCAAACACAGTTCTCTCTATTGACATAGAATTATAGAACAGTAGGTAAACATATCAATTACTATTAACCCCCTGAGGTCCGTGCTTAGCTCAGAGAAGGTTTGTGATTTTGGCGTGGTCTGATATTTATCTCAATTTCATCAACTTAACACACACTTACTCCAAAGTGTTTGATATTTTTATTTGAAGGACAACCACAGCTACATTTATATGCCACCAATAGTTTGGTCAGTATCATATGCAGCTTGTAAATAGATCTACAAACACACAAGTTATAAAGAGTAAATTTTTCTGCCGTCACAAAAGTTGTGAAAGCACACACTAAACTATAGTGACGAATTGTTTTGCCAATATGCGTTTGTTCATCAAGGTCTTGGTTATGTAAGGATGTCAAAATAGTTTAGCACATCTGCGATCTAAATAGCTAAAAACCAGTTTTTATCAGAACTGGTCAAATTTATTTCAGGCTGTGGGAGGGCTATATGCTAATTTCCTGAATATTCATGATCCACACCTGAGGGTTGTCCACACCTGTAAGATCTGTCAGATGGGCCATTTCTCTCTCAAAGGCCATCAGACAAAGACAAAAGCCATCAGAGTAAGCAATAGTCAGTGAGCCATGCAGAAGACAGAAAACAAATACGTTTTGTTCATTTTGGAAGATTTATTGAAAACATCACACAAACTATAAAAAAAATCTAAATTAAAACATGGTGAGACAATCTGTTCTTTCACAGTCTTTGGTGCCACTTCTCAAAACAGTTTCTGGTCAACTGTAGACACAAGGGAACATCACAAACATTGCACTCCCATGGAGTGTGTACTAAACTATAGTGACGAATTGTTTTGCCAATGTGCGTTTGTTCATCAAGGTCTTGGTTATGTAAGGGTGTGAAAATAGTTTAGCACATATGAGATCTAAATAGCTAAAAACCTGTTTTTATCAGAACTGGTCACATTTATTTCAGGCTGTGGGAGGGCTATATGCTAATTTACTGAATATTCATGATCCACACCTGAAAGATCTGTCAAATGGGCCATCTCTCTCTCAAAGGCCATCAGGCAAAGACATCTTGCAGAGTATGCATTTCTTGCGACCAACAGAAGCCAGTTTGCCAAAATCCAGAGTCTGTCTGGCAGTGGGCACAGGCACATGATCAAAAGTAGCCTGTTTTCTGGGTTTAAGATATTTATCTTTAAACGTCTGTAGGAAAACGAAAGCAAAATCCGTGTCTGCGAAGACACGGAAAGACATAAACAAAACAAAACAAAATAACCAACGATCAGGAACAAACAAAACGTATCCAAAATCTCAGAATAAACTAAACGCTGGGAATCTAAACAACAATAAGCATACAAACAAATTCTAGAGAGGCAAGAAACATTAATCACAATAGGTATTATAAAGCTAAGCTAGATAATGTCCAAGCGCCAAACAGAATGCCAGCTGGTTAAATATCCTCCCATTAATTATTCGCAGCAGTCCGCAATGATTCTGATTGTTTCCGGATAGCGTCACAAGACGCGGAATTCATATATTTTCACGAGTATTTGAAAACATGGTAAATAAAATAAATATCATCATACACCGTCTGTTGCTGGCAGATCGCAACCGTAAACACAGACAAGATGCGATATAATGTCGGGACATTGTTTACGCTGCGATTTCACACATGGCCCCACCCCTCCCGAGACTAGCACCTAGTTACCATGTCAATAGAAGGGGGACGGTACTAACAGGTAAAAAGAGGAAAAGGCAAGGTTTACTTTTGGTCTAATTAACCTAATTTAAAAAATCTTATATTATTTGCCAGTGCTCAAATCTGAAAGTCACGATTCTAAGGTTTCTGTCAATGTTTTTGCCGCGTGTGTATGATAAAATCTTGCGACGTTAGAAATGGTAATATACTTTTATTGCTGCTGGGATCGTCGACGATCCCGTTGACCTCAGGGGGTGGATAATATGGGATCTTCAGAGTACTACAACATGTGGCATTACTCACGATTGTAAACAATAGCCATATAAGGTAATATAAAAGTGAGCTAGCACTCATTTACAATGATCAAGGTGGCTGTAGTTCTTTCTCAAAGCCTAAATTCATGGCTTCACGTCACCATTTGTTCACTCAGGAAAGACTGAACACTGCCTCCAGGGTTTGTTGGTTATTTGGTCAGATTCTTGATCCTCTTCCTAGCAAAATAAGAGAGAGAGAGAGAGAGATTGAGAGAAATGTAATAGTTAATGTTAATGTAGGTAAGGTTCAAGCACTCTTGGTGAGGATTCATTAATCTCTTCTGCTCTTTTTCATTGCACCTGCTTGTTCTAGTTCTTGTTCTTGTTCTTCATCTCCCAAGAGGATCCACTGTAAGTGTGTCACCGCCTTGAGGTAGCATGGGCAGCAGGTGAAGCCTTGAGTCCAGGTTCCTGGTGCTAATGAGAGTCCTTGGTGATACTTTTACCAGGTGTCTCTTCAGGTCCAAAGCATGCTTCTGTTTCTCTTCCTTTCGTGAAAGACTCCTCTCCTGGGACAAATGCATCCAATTCAATATTTCTTCTACCTTAAGAGAGGCAATAATGATAGGGGGCCCCAGGGGACCAGGGGGTTGGGAGCAGTTGGCATCACCCGTCCTCAACAATTCACAAGCTTTGGGTTGGACACTGCGCCAGGGTAGAGCTTTAATCAGCTAATGAACCCCCTGGGACTAAATTAAAGAAGCACGTTGTAAAAAGTGTTTGACTCATGTCTCTTGGGAGCTTTGATATGCCATGTTCACTCATGCGGTCCTCCCCACCTACTTAAAAGCGCACAGCAGGCTCTGAATGACTCCCCTGTGGGCTTTTGAAACAAGGTTGCAGTTTCCTGCTTTGTTCTGGCTTGTTCACAGAGGATCTCTCTCACTGGTGATTTATCCTTCAACAAAATGGTGTGACGGGGATGGGCCATGTGGACCATGTGTTTATTCAGGGAAGACAGCAGGCGTGTGACTTTTCTGAGCCAGCATCTAAAAAATCTTATTCCAGGTGCTAAAACCTCCATCCATCCATCCATTGTCTAAGCCGCTTATTCCTGGTCAGGGTCGCGGGGGGGGTGCTGGAGCCTATCCCAGCATGCGTTCCGGGCGAGAGGCAGGAATACACCCTGGACAGGTCGCCAATCCATCACAGGGCACACACACCATTCACTCACACACTCATACCTATGGGCAATTTAGACTCTCCAATTAGCCTAACGTGCATGTCTTTGGACTGTGGGAGGAAACCGGAGTACCCGGAGGAAACCCACGCGGACACGGGAGAACATGCAAACTCCGCACAGAAAGGCCCCGGCCTGGATTCGAACCCGAGACCTTCTTGCTGTGAAGCGACAGTGCTATCCACTGCACCACCGTGCCGCCGTGCTAAAACCTTCATGTGCTTTTTATGTTTTCAGTTGTTTTATGCATCCAGACCACAAAATAAATAGCCATATTTGAATTCACAACCTTGGAGCTTTGAAATTATTGAGCTCTATGTGCTTTATCAATATAATATATTGTTACATGTTTTTCATACATCTTTTAAAGATATAGTCTATGTGGAGTGGAGCAGTGAATAGCTATTTTTCAGTTTAAGTTTTTAAGTTTTCAGGTTGTATTGTCAAATATAGAGATTCTATTTTTTGATGTGTGAAACGATCGCAAATGCCATTTAACACCACCCAGTCTTGTCACTAGGCTATGATGTAAGGCTGGATGGATGGAAATCAGTGCCTCTGTGACTCTGAAACTGACATCATTTCCTGTGCTGTGCCAAGGGAATGTACAGAATTCTAAACCTGTCTGTGTCAGCAGGACAGCAACTGTTCTTTGATTCTCTCTTGGTGTCTGGCTGATCCCAATGCTGCAGGTACTTAAATAGACCCAGGGGAGCCTCCCCCTGAGTCAGAACCCATAGTGGCAGTGTGTGAGGTGATGTGATCTCCACTTTCCACCATCCTCGCTCGAGCCACTAATTGCAGCACAGTGTTATTTCCATTCCTCCTCTTCTGTCCGGAACATTTCCCATGCTGCAGAGAGGACCCAGCCCAGCACAGAACGTTCCCACAACATTACGTTTTGAGGGGAAAGGTTATGGGAACATTGTGTGATGGCTAGGGGGATAGTTATAGATGTCTAGGGGAAAGGGTGTAATAACCTGCTGCATAGGTAGAAAAGTCCTCCAGTCGAGGGTTGCTTATTTCTGTGCTCCTTCGACAGTGTTCTCTTTAGTGTGGAAAATCAATCAGGGTCAACCATGATATCACAGTGGAAATCACCACACAGAGCATTGCAGATGCATCCCCGAATGCCCCACCATCCTGCTAACAGTTCACCTGTGACCGCTGGCCTTAGCTGGGCCTTTTTTATCTGTTTGAATCCCAATCATCAACGAATTTGCACATATTTTAGCATGGAGAGGGATTTAATAATATTATCTCTGTTCCTGGTACTTTGTACCTGTCTATCTGCCAGACTGTGCAAATGGTGTGTCTGTTTGTTGTTTGCCCCTCAAGACCCAGCCACAGCAATAAGGTCACCACTGTACCGTACACTGCTGCAAGTTAATAGAGCCCGCCGCATGCAGAGCTGTGGGCACCCGGGAAGGTGTCTTTCTGTGGGGAGGAGAGTGGAGGCAGATGGTAATCCCTTTTGATTGGACTAGGCTGCTGCTGAAGACTGCCCCACCATCGGAGGAGTCGGGAGGAGTTCAGTCCCCTGCCGAAGGCCCTTGCTGAGATCATCAACAGCTGAGATGGGGGCTGTGCGATGAGGCAGAGTCATTGTTTCTTTCTCTCATGCTTATTCCATTGCATTTAATCAGACAGTGATTTCAGGCACTTACCAAGAGTCACTCAGCTTTTTAAAGCCTGTAAGGCTTTTGTCCCACACCTCTTGCCAAGCTTTATATTTTAACTAACATCTGGCGCTGTCAAGACTGGTTAATCACAGCTGCGAGTTAACGGCCCCCTTTCTGTGTGTTTACAAAGTGCATTAGGAAGAGTGCACTCCTCATAGAAGAGAGCAGTCATAAACAGACGCATATATGCAAGTGTACACAAAATTGTACAATTATACAAAATATTCAATTTTGTTTTGAATATTAGTTAAATATGTTTATTTTCAAATTATCAATAATCTTCAGGGATTTACTGGTGTCTAAGACTTAATGTAAATTAAGTAGATTATGTACCTTTCCTTACACTCCTCAAAACCTGTGTCAGGCATTCAATCTCATCAAAAAAGACAGCCAAGTGAGGAGTAGTGGTTTGGAAGGGGAGGGGCTTATAACCCTAAGGTTGCAGGTTCAAGTCCAAGAAACACTGCTGTTTCACACAAAAAGGTGCTTGGATTGCTTCAGTTAAACATTTCCCTTAATATGTAAATGTGAGCCAACTGTTCACAACTTGTGCTGTATAAGGGCATTCAAGTGCATAGCTAAACTAAGGCCTTGTGCTTGATCCACTTAGTAATAGCTTGATCTTATAAGCAAAGTGTGTACCTGATCAGAAGTAGGACTGTGATGCTGAGGGTTGTGAGGTCCAGTTCCCACTGATGAACACATATTTATGATGACCACTATCACATGGTACTCAAGTGCAGTACAGTATATTGCAGCTATCAGTAGGGGCTCTAGCTGACAACGCCATCCTCAAAAAGACAGTCCCCTAGATATAATGCACTTTGACTAAATAAGGACAAATGCAATTCATTCAAATCAAACAAATCTTCCTGGATTAATTTTACACCATATCTCAATAAACTGCCATATCCCTCTATGGCAGGGGTCTTCAACTCAGGCCTCGAGGTCCGCAGTGTCTGCAGGTATTTGCTCCAACCACATACTGCACCACCTGATTTCGAATAATTACTTTACCTCCTTGGTCCAGGAAGTGAGCTAATTAGTGAAATCAGGTGGTGCAGTGCGTGGTTGAAGCAAAAACCGGCAGACCCTGCGGACCTCGAGGCCTGGAGTTGAAGACCCCTGCTCTATGGCATTGGAAGTAAGAGATTGTAGCCAATTGAAATTTGAGATACTCACCGAGTGATGCACACCATGGGTGTCTGATTGGTCAGGCATTCATATAAATAACTGCCTTTTCATGCTAAATGTCTGTGTTTGGGTTGCACTTTTACTGCATTCTATATCCTGATTATCCTGATTTTCATTAGGAAAATATTACAACAAAAGATAGATTGTTGCAACTTCAAAATGATTTTCAACCATCCTTTTAATGTGATAAACAAAGAGGAATGAATTAATGAAATACATATTGTGGTGTCCCTAGGGGTTGGGCGACACTCACTGACCTTTGCAGAGGGCGTAGGCAAGTTAAATAACTTGGAGGAGGCAGTATTACAAACAAAACAATAATTTAATAAACAAATCTTGACAAACACAAAAAGGGTGGGGTCTTCGGGGGTCGGTACACAAAGGGGGTCCTCAAAACAATCCGGGTCAAACACTATAAACAATCCAAAATACTTTTCTTCTCATTCTCATTCTCATTCTCATTCTCATCCTCCAAATGGCATTCAGCTGTCCATAGTCCCAATTGCTTGACCTCGTTCAGGTGTGGGACTGCGGGCTGCTGGGAAATGAAGTTTCTCGGTTTCCTCCAGTAGCTCCCAAGAATTAAAGGGCCAGGTAGCCATTTTCCGATGCAACCCTTTGGGACGCCACAATATATAAAATAATTAAAATAAACATTATTTTGAAAATCGAAATATATCTGCCAAAAACTGTTAAGGCACTGTTCTAGTGTATGGATTTGTGTCTGGTATTGAATCCAGACCGTGCCAGTGCTGACTGTGGCCAGCAGCACCACAAGGCAATGCATAATTGGCAGCAGCATCGCCCAGTGAGGGAGGAATTCAGTCATCCAGGTGTCTCGTCACATACCACAGTCTGCCGGTATAAAGCTGCACATTAAGTGTCTTCCTCCGACCCATGTATGTGCAAGTTTAACTGGTGAACTGTGGTGTGAAAATAAGTGGCGGCTGACATCATGTGTTTTGGAGGAACATCTCTTGCCTTTTAAAAAAGGTGCTGTTGCTGTCTGTCCATTTGAATTTAGGCAAGTATGTGTTTATTTGCTTAACAGATACCGTGGAAACATTTGTACAGCATGCATTTATTTTTATTTTTCCTACTTTCAGAAGTAGATTGTGTTAAGCATTCAAGGGTGCCACAGCTGTGGGTCTATGGATTATGCCCTAATACACATTTCTTGTCAGTCTAGTACATTATGTCTATTCAGTTTTGTACTGATGTCTAGTCAATGTATCACTGATTTCTGGTCGGTCTAGTGGTGATTCCTGGTCAGGCTAGAACTGATTTCTGGTTAGTCTAGTGATGATTTCTGGTCAGTCTATAACTGATTTTGGTAAGTCTAGTGCTGACTTCTGATGTCTTAGTACACATGATCTGTTTAGTACCTGTGTCCGTTCAGCAGACTTCAGCTCAGTGCACTTCCAGCCATTTGGCTGTTCTCTGAGCAGATCCTCTGACCCATGTAGACGATCCAACAGGGGAAATCAGATGCTGATTAGAGCGCTGATGGTGACCATTTGGAGGGGTATGTTGGCAGAGGACACTACATTTCTCCTGCACTGTGGGTTGTTTTTTTTCTTCTTCTTGTTTTTCTTTTCTTTTTTCCACTGCTGACTTAGCCAACATTGTATGTTGTCCTTAAGAGTATGTAACGTCTCTGAATCCCATATCACTTCTAATTTCTGTAACCATCTTATTTAATTGTGTTGAACCTTATAGGATTTGTATTGAATCTGTCCTTGGCTTTTTGATCCAAGCCAGTGACAGATTGCAGTTGAATTGACAAACAGTTCAGTGGATGAGAATGATAAAGAGGCTCTGGGCCCTGATACAGGGGAGCGGAATCACTGTTTATTGTATTGCAGAGGTCATGCGAGAATATCTCAGCCCCCATAAAGTGCCTCTGTGACCTCCAGTGTAAATATTATGGTCATGGTGCCCATGAAGGAAAACCACCTGATTAAAACAGCACCTACCTGCCCAAATATACTCGAGAGGAGGGTTTAATATAAAGCACTTTTGATTTCTGACCAGATTTAACTGACTGCTATGAATGAAAATAATATAATTCATGATTGATTCTCAGTTCATGTGCAATGTGTTTGTTTGTGTATGTGTGTGTTTCTTTTTTGTGTGTGTATATAAACTTATGTATGAAGCACAGTACAGACAATATCCTGCCATCATAACAATGAGCCACCCTCAGGTCTCCAAATTGATATTTTTTACGTTTACTGTGAGGCGGTAGTTGTTCTTGACAGCCGTTGCCATGCAAGCACTGTCTATTACAGGTAATGTTACTGTTCCACTTTATCTTATTTCCCTGCTCAGTTGCGAGTGCTGTACGGTAATTGATTGAAACCATGCCACAATGTTATACCATAAATGTTTTCTTTTACATGAATAGAGGAATCATTCGGAAGTGCTTCCTTGACATTCCCTCTGTTAGCAGCAGAAGGAGGACTGGAGCACTGTGCTGGATAGAGTAGGGCCTCTCTTAGCACCTAATTCCTTCCTAATTATAGCAGAGTTTTACTCAGAGTTTAGGCAAGTCGTCCTAACGCATTTCCATTCGGAATATTCCGTTCTGATAATTTATTCAAGTGTTTTGTTGTGTGTTCGTGCCTCCTTATTCCTAATTCCTTGAATGTTAAGGCAACACATTTGAATTTAGGCTTAAATTAATAAGCGTGCGTTTCACACGATGGTGGGGCTTCCATTAGCATTCTGCAGGGACACATTCACTACTAATATATTTTTTATATAATATTTAATATATAATATACAGTATAATATTATAATAATATACTACTGGTATGTAAGGGCATGGCCGTTTGGGAAAACAAGTACATGGGTATTCAGGTGAAGTCCTTCCATGGTCTCTGTAAAAAAACCTTATCATTTAAAATCATATTGCGGGGTGGAATATGAGATGCATGGTACATGGATCAGAGTTTGTGAATTTTCTGAACAATAAATGATTATTTTCTCTTGTCTTGCAAACTCCTGGTAAAGTTAGTTGAAAAATCGGGTCCCTTGGCTCTAAACTACAAAAGGAGTGCTCAAGGACATGTGTGTAGTGATGTTTACTGTATTTACTGCCATCCTGATGTTTTTTTAGTTTTTTTTACTGTAAAGATGAATGTGCGATGAACAAATGTTTGGACAATTTATAATAGTCAGATTGCATTGATCAGAGGAGAACACACACACACACACACACACACACACACACACACACACACACACCCCACACACACACAGACACAGATGCTTGCCCCCATATATTCAGTTTTCAGAGGAGAGAGGATCAATCCAGTTCCAACATCAGCAGACAGGAGACACTTCAGCCACTGCTATAATTCAATGCCTTGGAAAGCTGATATTTTCACATGATTAATCAGAGAAAAATAGCTTTGACCTTTATTCGGGAGGGGTGTGGAGGTGAAATGTGCATCACCCCTTTCAGACAGTGATGTACTGTAGCTGACTTCAGTGGTGCATTACCGCCATGCTTCTAAACTGCCCCACCAGTCCTAAAAGCACCTCTGATAATCAAGTGTGATAAAAACAGTGACATTCAATAAATGCTGTATACCCAGGGAGATGGTAGGAGTGAATAAATTAACTTAAAATCATGTGAAGAAATTAATTAGCTCTACACAGAGGAGAATATTTTAAAATAAATATTCAATTTTTTTTTAATTATTACTTTTAAATATACCTCGGAGCCTGTTTGGTAGAAACAGAAAGAAAAGCAGCAGAAGCTGGTTGAATGGTGAATATACAGGTATTGCAATGCACTTTTTTAACCATACAGTACGTACATCTGTAAACTCGTCCCTTGGGGTGGGGCGACACTCACGGACCTTTGCAGAGGGCGTAGGCCAGTGGTGTCCAATCTTATCCGAGAAGGGCCGGTGTGGGTGCAGGCTTTTGTTCTAGCCCTGCACTAAAACACCTGATTCAACTAATTCACCAATCATGGTCTACAATCAAGACCTTGATTAGTTTAATCAGTTGTTTAGTGCTGGGCTAGAACAAAAGCCTGCACCACACTGGCCCTTCTCGGATAAGATTGAACACCTAACATCAGGCAGTCAAATAACCCAGAGGAGGCAGTAATACAAACAAAATGATATTTTATTAAACAAATACTGACAAACACAAAAAGGGTGGGGTCTTCGTGGAATTAGCTTTGTCTTTGTCCAAAATCCAATGTCGCAATCCAGGTCAGTTCCTCACACAGTCCAAAAGTCGGTACACAAAGGGGGTCCTCAAAACAATCCGGGTCAAACACTATAAACAATCCAAAATACTTTTCTTCTCCTTCTCCTTCTCCTTCTCCTTCTCCTTCTCCTTCTCATTTTCATTTTCATTTTCATTTTCATTTTCATTTTCATTTTCATTTTCATTTTCATTTTCATTTTCATTTTCATTTTCATTTTCATTTTCATTTTCATTTTCATTTTCATTTTCATTTTCATTTTCATTTTCATTCTCATTCTCATTCTCATTCTCCAAATGGCATTCAGCTGTCCGTAGTCCCAATTGCTTGACCTCGTTCAGGTGTGGGACTGCGAGCTGCTGGGAAATGAAGTTTCTCGGTTTCCTCCAGTGGCTCCCAAGAATTAAAGGGCCAGGCAGTCATTTTCCAGTGCAGCCCCTTCGGACGCCACACTACATACAATAGCATAGTTTGTCTTTGGTGATTAGCTAACGGACAGCTGACAGCAGTGCTAGTATTATGATAGGGCTGTCACTGCCAAAAACAATCAATAAAAGTTCTAGCCAGTTTGATACTGTTTCCTCTTTGTTTCTGGCTATGTACACTGCCCGTCCAAAAAAAAGTCACACACTCTAATATTTAGTTGGACCGCCTTTAGCTTTGATTACGGCACGCATTCGCCATGGCATCGTGTCAATAAGCTTCTGCAATGTCACAACATTTATTTCCGTCCAGTTGCATACATTTTTCGCCACGATCTTGTATTGATGATGGGAGAGTCAGACGGCTGCGCAAAGTCTTCTCCAGCACATTCTCAATGGGGTTAAGGTCTGGACTCTGTGGCCAATCCATGTGTGAAAATGATCCCTGAACCACTCTTTCACAATTTGAGCCCGATGAATTGTGGCATTGTCATCTTGGAATATGCCCGTGCCATCAGGGAAGAAAAAATCCATTGATGGAAAAACCTGGTCATTCAGTATATTCAGGT